>VZTM01020444.1:16436-124954 GCA_013400555.1 Jacana jacana
GGTGGGGTCCCGGTGGAAAGGATGGTGCCCACTCCCGGGTGTGGGAGCAGCGGCTTCTCCTGCCCCGGCGGGCCCGTGGAAAGGGCCCGTGGTGGGTACAGTGCTGCGGGCAAAAGCCCGAGAGGTGGCCGGGTCAGGCTCTATCCGCGGCGGGAGCTGGTGTCTCGGGTGGAACGACTCCCATCTGATTTTCCCCAAGAGCTGCCTTCTCTGCTGCAGCTCCTGTTGCTTTCAAGTGAGGTGGCAGGTGCCTGGCACTCAACTGGGTTGGATACCCCCAAATTAGGGGGCGTTTTGGAAGAGCATGACCGTGCCCTGTTACTGTCAGCTTCCTGTTAACAGTTTGGGGTAGCATTAGGGTGGGCTTCAGGGGGGCAAGGGAGAGGAGCTCAGACTGGAAGGGAGAGGAAGTGGGGTAGTCGGTGGGGCATTTTTTTGGCTTTGCTTTTGCTGTCACAGCAGCAGCCTGTGCTATCATGGAAGCCTGCAGCTGCCTGGCCACCCTTGTATTTTGACAGAATTCATGATACCATTCCAGTCGCACTTTCAGAAGCATGGCAAGTTAGCACCAAACATATGGCTCTGGAACAAAAGCCTGGCTTCACAAAAGCACAGGCTCTAGGGAGGTTTTGGAACAAGAGCTGTACTTTGGTGTGTGAGGCCTTCTCTTTAATCAAATGAGCGTGACAGAAAATGTGGCAGCAGCTCTACCTGCACAACTGCTGGGTGAGGCTGCTGGCCGGCTCCACAGGCCCCCCAGGGTTCTGCAGCACCCACATAGTTGGGGTGTATGTGCTATTTTCCTTTCTCTAGGGTGAAGGTAGTTCCCCTGCAGGGCTGGGGTCGGTCCTGATGCCCCATACCAGCGATCACACCCCAAAGGATGAGCCCAGCAGGCAGTCCTCTGCCTTCCCTGCTCACCGGGGCAGCCTCTGGTCTGAAAGCTGCATTAGCCCTGTGTGAAGAGCCACAAGCTCAAGTTAACAAAGCTACACTTGTCAGAGAAGACTATTTGCTGAAATGAAGCTGACTATGATGGGAAAGCTGTTTCCGTACATTTGGGAACCCAAGATATTGAGGGAGGTGGAAGGGGGTGTTGAAGGGCAGAGTTGAGAGGGCTTGAATGTGGTCACAACAATTCAAGCCTGATCATCACAAGCAGCATTTGTCCCACCATTGAGATGAACTGTATATTTTTAGTGTTAGGTTTCTAACTGTCGGTTGATTTGGAGGTCCTACAGTCTTCTATGACCTTGATGCATTTACCATGCGAGTTATTATTAATTTCTGGGCAAGGAACAAAATGCTGTTTTCTGTAAAGCTTAGTATAATCCCATAATCTCTCTAATTGGAGTTTTGACTGCAATTTTTAAAAATAGGTCTGATGCTAAACACCTCTAGCAAAAGTTTGCTGAGGAGGTGAACATGTTTACAGTGGAAAAAACGTGTTTGTGTCTCTCTTTTAGATTTCCCCTGGCTGAAATGAGAAAAATCTGGTTTTATGGAAAAGGAAATAAGTTAATCAGTTCAATTTGTAATATTATTAAATCTCTCTTTTCCTAATCCTGCCAATTGTGATGTTTTTTAATGTCTTTTTGAGGGACTTTTATGATGTAGGAGGGCAAAGGACACATAGGGATGTCTACAGTCTCAGGAAGGGTCAGAAGTTTAGCTCGGAGTCCGCTTTTAAAGCTCTGCCATTCCATTTCTGGTCCCTTGTAGACAAGGGATTTAGTGCTGTATGCTCTCTCGTCTTCCGCTTGCTCCTTTTCTCCCAGTTGTGCTGTGTCTCCTTCTGTGGCCTTGTGAGCAGGAAGGGAAGAATAGCAGAGCGCTCAAGGAACGATAGGGAAGATATTTTTAGCTTGAGTGGAAGTTTAAGTGCTGGAAAGGAATGACAGTGAAAAAGCCCTGTGAATACTTAACTTGATCTAGCATGAACTGCTGCCTCTTTTTGCCACAAAGATCTGCTCCTGTCTCATGTTGCCTCTGCTGTTGAAAGCTGTGACTTTTGATTATTTTTCCAATCATGGGTGAAGACTCAAAAAATGTGTACTTCTGTCATATATACATATTTGGGGATTTTTAATATGTGTGAGAGAATACAGGTGTTAATATATGAGAGAGAATCAATGTACTCTGAACTCTGAAACTCTGATTCCTTCTTTATGGCTTTTTAATAAGCGTTGGTTAAACTTTTTATGCTTTCTGCAGCGTTGATTCCCCATGTTCTCAGGTTATTGGCTTCATGGCAAATAATTTTTTGGTTTGTGTATTTTTTTGGTTTTGTTTTTTGTTTTGTTTAATTCCCAGGGAAGGGTGTGCTATTGTGTACAAGTGTCCCTTCTTGGAATATGTATTAGTCTAGCTGAAATGTCAGTGTTTCTTCGATCTGCTGCAGCTTCCATTTTTTTCCTTGTTTGTTTGAAGCTGCCAGGAAGAGGAAGAGAAGTAAAAAAAAAAACAGGTGTGGCAAGATTGCTGTTAATATTTCTTTCCTTCCCAGCTGTAGATGCACACCTAAAATAGCATGACTCATCTTGTATGTCCTTTGATCTCCTATGACTGATTTAAACTGCTGCTTCCCAGGAGGCCCAAGGTGGTTTTACTTTCATTTGCAACTCACAAAGTTTCTAGTCCCAACTTTGAGAGAAAGTTAGAGTGAAATTAAGAATAAATAAATCAGCCTGGCTGAACATGGGGGAAATTTGCCTTCAGTGGTTCTTGACAATAGGTTTTGGATGACCGGTTTATGTCAGAAAAATAAGTGTGGTTTTTTTTTTATTCTGTTTACTTTGTTTGTATATTTGTGGGATTTTTTCCTTTTCCTTGACCTTTCTTTTTTCATTGCAAGCCTCTTGTTAGGGACTTTTTCCCATCCCTTGTCTCAGACTATTATTTGCAAAGAAACTTAGCTGCATGTGCAGTGGGGAATTGGCTCTCAACCTGTGGTTTTCCAGATTTTGAATTCAACTTGTTCTTGTGGATTTCAGTGAAACAAGATGTCTTAATCTTTAATTGCACTTTAATCCAGCAGCTGGTTCCAGCTAGAGATCTGTAATTGAGGCCTACTTTAAAGAACAATACGAAACATAACAAAAATGTGAAGTGGATATCAGTTCTGTTTAATGTATGTATTCCTTTTCATTTTACTTTAAATCCCAGAATTTTGTCTTTATTTCCTGTAGTGTTTTGAATTCCTGAAACAGCAAAAAGTGACTACATACAATTTAAAGTAGCTGCACCTAAGCTAATCTTTCTCCTGGAGGCCAAGGACACCGGTTCCAGATCCTTAGATGTGGAAGGGGAATGTTCTGAGCTCTAGGTGCTCTGAAGCTGGTAGCACAGCTCCTCTTGCCTGTTTCCTTGTCTGTAGACAGTGTATAAAGCTCCTCCCCTTTCCTGTCTCTGTTTCCCAGCTCATGAAATGCTTGTCAAGCATGATTTCTTGTTGCTCAAGGGTAATGATTTAGTATAGTCTCTTGTGAAATGCAGAACGCTTTCCTTTTTCCTTCATCCTGTGCTGAAGATGCATATTCCTGCTAAGGGCTGAATTGGCACTTCAGAAACTGAGGGTGGTATGTCCCTCAGTATTCCCCAGCACCCGCCTGAAAATATCTCATGGATGCTTTATAGAATGAAGCATCTGGGCCCTCAGGCATTCAGGGTCACAGAATCACAGAATTTCAAAGTTGGAAGGGACCTCTAGAGATCATCTAGTCCAACTCTTCTGCTAAAGCAGGATTGCTTAGAGCACATCACTCAGGACTACATCCAGGTAGGCCTTGAAAACCTCTAGGGAAGGGGATTCCATGAGAACAACTTTCCTAGACAGCGATGGCTGGAAAGAATAGTGCAGATTTGTGTGCTCTGAGTTTTAGCATGGTGGAGAAAACAGGACAGTGTGGGAGGGTACAATCCCCAACAACAGCAAGAAGCTTTGAGCTTTTTCTCATCAGCTTTTTCTCTGGCTTACCTTAGGGCTGGGCTTCAACATTGTTGGTGGGACAGATCAGCAGTACATTTCCAATGACAGCAGCATCTATGTCAGCCGGATCAAAAAGGATGGGGCAGCTTACCTTGATGGCCGATTACAAGAAGGAGATAAAATTTTATCGGTAAGCCCTTTCTCCTGTCGCCCCGTGTGTTCTTGAAATGCTGTGATCAGTGGTGTGATATGAGATGCAAGTTTGCCATCACAGTGCACAGAGAGGAGGGATGTGGTGAACGCATTTAGATGACACTGAGCAAACTCCATGAAGAAAGGTATCTTGGAGGTCTGGGGAGAGCCTTGAGCAGCAGGAAGATGTGCTTCTACACATGGGCCCATCTCTTCTGCCTTCTCGATTTGTCTCAGAAGTGGTTCTTGGTCCTGTGTTTGTATTTCCTCTGTGACTTGCCACTCTATGGTTTTAGAATCCATCAGACCTTCCCTTGCTCACAATAGACCGTCATTTACATGTGTGCAAATAAGGCTCTTCCACCTTTTTTGACTGGTAGTCAATGATTACTGTTCCATTTGCTCAGGGGGATTTTTAGGCTTTAAAACTTCCAGGCCATAAAGCTCTTTGTTTCAGCTCATGACGAATAATGCAGGTGGCTTTTCCTTTCAGAAGAATGTTTTCAAGTGACTGAGGTTCAGTCCCACTGGTTCTTCAGGCAGTTGGCAATCACACAAGACAATATGCTTTACAAAGTGATGAGTGAATAGCCTCTCCTAGTGTGAAATATGATCTTCTAATACTCCTTAATTTTATTTTATACTTGTTTATTACATTCCACGTGTAATCTTTTTAGACTCTATAGAGTGCCTTGCGCTAGTTGGAGCCTGTTATTGATCCAGAAAATTATATTAAGTTAAATGGACAATATTATCCTATATTTTCTTGACAGTTTAATATTTATGTACTTCTGCTTGGGGAGTCTAAATATCAAGAGAAGGGAGGCACTAGATGTGATCTCAGGGGGTACAATCAGGAGTAACAGGGATGAAAAAGAGAATTATGTTGAATATCATCAGTTAGTGAATGAAGTCAAGTAGGTTATAAAACTTTCTGCCATGAGATATTATTTTAAATTAAGAAAAATCCTAACACATTCAAATGGATACCAATATGCATGTAAGTCCTTTTTTGTTTTGTTACATGAATATGCTTTTAAATGTATATTTACAGCACTCTTTCAAACAGAAGGCTTTGAAAGGTAGACCAGTAGAGGGAACAGTGTGGGAAAGACTTGTAATTTTGCTGTAGTTGCTCTTTTATTTTCATTAGCAGTCAGAATTACACCTCTGATTTGTTTCCAGTAAAGTAACAGCATAAGAAGCTACTATTGACACAGCTGTCATTTTATATTCTTATTTTGCTTCTAGGTAGCCTTTTTTTCAGTACCCCTGTGTTTTGGCTGGGACTTTCTCACGTTACCTCTTAACATAGGAAAATAAATCTATAATAGGAATGGATGAATGTGGATCTTGCTGATTATATTATCATGCTCCAAATACAGAGTTTTGTGAAAGAGGAAGATTTTTGTCTCCTTTATCTCTTGTCCTTCCCATGTTAGCCTACATCATTAAAGCTTTGCCTTCTGCCCTTCAGCACCTGCTTCTCCTTTTCCCTTTTTGCTAGGTCAACGGCAGAGACTTGAAGGATTTGCGGCACAAGGATGCTGTGGAACTGTTCAGGAATGCAGGCTATGATGTGTCTCTGAAAATTCAGCGCAGGGTACGTTTTACCTGTTTCTTAGGGCTATTTCTTGCTCAGGTTAGACTGGTTCCTATGATGGATAACTCTCCGTTTCATGAGGCAGAAAAATACTGTGTCCAAGTGCTCAGTAAGAATTATGCATGTAAAGATTTTGTTTGAACTGTGGCCTCTACTTGACCAGAGCTGTAATCATCCATGCATTACTAGTTTGAAACAATGTCAGTGCAGAGGTGAGTTTGGAAAAGTCTTTGTTTTGCTGGACTGTGGTGTGTTTTCTCATGGATCTCCTTTCTCAGTGGCAAAGGTTTGTCTGTGAAGACAGAATCTCAAGTTCTCTAGTTTTGTTTTGGAGGCCAAAATCTTACTGGAGACAAAATTCCCGTGTTGAGTTCCTGATGATCAGAGATCATCACTGATGTTAGTGTTGAGGTGTGTATGTAGCCCAAAGGAGCAAATGTGGGCTGCTATAGTTTAAATATACTGGCACTGTTTTGGATGGAGGAAGAGCAGAATCCTTAATCCACTGTTGTAATTTAAACATCCCTGGCTAGCACTGAAGTTAACCAAGAAAATATTGAAAAGCATGCTGGTGGGGAGAGGTGCATTGAGGCCCCTTTTCTACTCCTTCAGTAAAGGAGTAAAACTTGTGGATTGGTGTACATGGCAGATAAGAAAAATAGCGAGAATTAGTGATGTCCTTTTCCTGGTAAAGGCACTAGGAAACACTGTGGTGGGATGAGTGTGTGTGTGTGTGATTGCTTCTGCTCTGTGAGACATACCCTGCTCCAGCTGGTAGAGTCCTTGCTTACAACGTGGCAGAGAAATACAAGGGTGCCCAGTAGGTGACTGGGTGCCCTGCAGTAAAGCTTGGTCTGTTCAAAGCCATTCTCACCCTCCCATGCAGGTGAGGAAACCATCTTGCACATCCTTACGGAAGCACCTGGTCCTGACACAGAACTGGGGGCTCTGCTGTGGTGGCCTCTGACACAAGTACCTTTTTTTTTTTCTCTTGTAGTTGCAGCAACAGAATGGCCCTGTGGGCCATCAAGACGATGGAGAATCAGGTGGGCTTCCTCTCGCAGCCTTTCTTGTGCCAGGCCTGGCGCTCGCTGCAGCAGCGGTCTGGATCTTGCTGAGGTATCGACAGCGGATGTGAAGAGTTCACGTTTTGGATATCACTGCGTCTTTTACACAGCTATGATGTAATTTAAAGATAGAGAATCAACGATCTTGTCACAGACTGATGTCAAAAAGGATCATTGCCTATCAAAAAGCTGCTGATGATGTTCTTTATATATTGATTTTGTTGCAGGGTGGATGGAAGCAGAGAGGAGGAGGGGAAGGGAGATGACTGTGTTCATGTATAGAGTGGGATAGCTGGTTTTTTTGACTAATCTGAGGAGGTTTTGTCATCCCCCTCTGTTTTGCACCATGAACTTTCAAACACACTCATTTATTCCATGTTTTAAGATGGGACTTTCGGTTAAAGGGAGTAGGGGTTGGAGTGGTTTTAAATCAAAAACATTTACTAGAGGCTTTACCTTGTTTCCACTGAATTTGTCTTGAAAATAATGATCCCTGTTTGAACCACGAATAAAAAGAAGCATTGTGGAGGGTATATTATTTTTTCCATTGAATTTTTAGTGGTTGTTGCTAAATAAATGCTTTAAGAGAAATGTATAAAATCTAATCTGTGGTTTCACAGGTAAAATCATCATCAGTGTAGCTGCTGACTTAATGGTAATGTGCAGTACTGGTGGGGTATTCTGCCAGTTCTGGAAAGACAGAAGATGGCCTGCTGCTAGAAAAAGACTTTGATTGTCAGAATTCTTGGGTCAGAGTCATAAGGGAAAGCTTTCCACAAAATGCTAGCGTACCGCAGAGAGACAGGCAGGCAGTTGAATCACAAGGGTAAGCAGTGGCAAAAGGTTTGGATGTGCTGAAGTTGCAGAAGAGTCTTTAAACTGGTAATGAAGCAATTGTCCATCCGTCAAGTGGGTTGAAATCTGCATCTCTCAGGTTAAAGGTCTGTTTTG
This sequence comes from Jacana jacana, assembly GCA_013400555.1. NCBI lineage: Eukaryota > Metazoa > Chordata > Aves > Charadriiformes > Jacanidae > Jacana > Jacana jacana. The sequence goes on from VZTM01020444.1 coordinate 24,178, forward strand.
GGGTTATTTTTGCATGGGGAGTACATAGATAAAGTTTTCTGTAGCAGCTGACTTGCTCCTTGCAGTCAGAAGATCTTATGAGGATTGAAAGGGAGAAGCAGAGAGCAGGCTGGGATAGTTCTGGCTATTGCTGGTTTGTGGTGATCAGGAGATAGACTGGCAGGCTGAAGCCAGGGTAAGCCTTAGCCAGTAAAATGAAAGGAAGAGACCCTTGCTCTGGAAAGCATGTTGCTGGAATTACCTGCAGGGTCTCATCCCCATCACTGTGATTTGAATGGTTTTAAATGCCCCAGCTGACATGAGCTCTGTGGGGTAGTATCTGTTTCTCTTGTCTCTAAGAAATCAATGTGTTTTATTGTTTTTTGTCAAAGAAAAGCAAAATACATGGTCTGGTCTGATGCTCCTCAAAAAAAATCATATATGCAATATATATTTTTAAACAAAATAAAACTGGCGTCATGATGATTTGTTTATCTATATCCTTTATTATTCTAGCAGGACATTGCTGATATATTTGAAATTATTGTGTGTTTGCTCTGGGCTATATTCCTGCCATCTGCTGGAGATAGAAATGGTCTGCTGTTATACATGACATTCCTAAATCACCATGGAGTTTCAGAGCACTTTAGACCACATGAAATCTTGCTTTGGCCTATAAACTGATCTAGTCAAAGGGAAAGAGGAAACAGGAGGAATGTGCTGTATATTCTTAGGAGTCTTTGGGAAAAGACTTGAGGTTTGGTGAACTTATATTGGTGTTGGATGGCCTGGCCCCATGTGTGCAGTGACTTGCCTTGGCCTGCAAACCGGTGATGCTTGATAGCAGAAGGGCTGCTGTTGGGACAGCTCCTTGAGATGCAGCAGGAACCAACTTGCTTGTTTGTGACTTCCTCTGACTATTTAGCTGTGGTGTCCACCTGGAGCACAGGCATGCATTAAGATGGATGATAGGAGTTAATGCCAAAACACAGCCATCAGACTAAAGACATGGGCAGTAAGAAAAAGATCCGTCTGGGTCAAACTTTCTTGTTAGCCCTTCCCTGAGTCGAAGTTAGGCGAGAGGGAGTATGTGGAGAATTGAGGATTTGCAGGTGTGGTTAATTTTACTGATTTCACACTGAAATAGACAGAGAATGCAAAGCCTCTGGGTTTTGGAGGTATTTTGGGTTTTGTTTGTTTGGTTTTTTTAACCTTTCAGCTTTGGGACTTTGATGCTGTTCAGACAAGATTGCCATATGCGTTGCAGGCACTGTGCTACTGGGGTGGGTTCTATCTAATGCCCAGATAATCGATGTGCCTCACTGAGCAAGAAAAGGCCCTTCTGGTCCATAGTGTTCCTTTGGATTTCTTTTTACAATTACTGAATAATTTTAATACTGCAGTATTAACTCAGTGGCTTTTCCAGAAGTCTGAATAGTAGTTCTTATTCAGAATTTAAACAATTCAGTCTAACCCTCAGGGACACCTTTCTATGTCTGTGGCCTACAAACCAGCACCCGAGGAATATCAAACCATCCCTTTTCCAATCCCAACCACTGTTGTTCTATTTATTGACAAAATCCTTGTGGAATAATATACCTCAACCTCAAACACTCCTGTGAGCTGTGGCTCATATTGCTTTCTTTCAGCAGCTGAACTGTCTCACTTGAACATTGTGTGTTTCCCGAAGTCTTTTCCACCATGGGATTTCTGGAGCCTTGAGTTTCATCTTTACGCTGAATGCTGCATATACATCTTGTGTCAGTGTGGAAGAAGTGGATTAAAAGAGCATCTAATGAGGACAGTTCATAATGCAAGTGATCAGAGAGATTATTAGCTTCTGTCCCAACTTAAATATCTGGGTTTGGAAAAAAAGCTGAAATACTGAAGGTAAACATAAAAGGTATCATCAGTGTAATTTAGATGTTTGCTTTTTGTAAGAATTCATTTGCCATTAATACTGAGGGCAGTTGAAACTTTTAAATCTCCATGTTTCTCTTGTGTTCTCATCTGTTCCCTCAACCTTATTGTGAATTTAGTGACCTTTCTGAAGCCTGGATTTTCATATTCATAGTTTAAAGACAAATCTATCTAGTTTTACTTCCTGTATGTTCTTGGCATTTGTGTCTCAGTCTCCTGAATTGTATGTGCTAATAATACATATTTGACTTAGGCATAACAGTGAGAAAGAGTAGCCAGACTTGATCTGAAGATAGGAAGATGCACTGCTTCTAGTACTTTTTAATTAAAACAAAGTAGAAAGGAGTGTGTGGGAGGGAAAGGTGCCTTGCAGTTTGCCTTTAGGTTCCAACAACTGGTTTGTTAGGTTGCTCTGTGCTGGATTAGAGGCCTGTAATAACTGATAGTCCCTCTCTGTGAAGGGAATTGTGTGTTGTAATTGCCTTATGTCTCACATTATTTTTAAGAAATGAAGCCAACTGAGCCCTTTATGATTCTCAGTGTAAAATGCTTTCTCTCTTGGAGTACTTTCTGTGGCTTTCTCCACCTTTTCCAGTATTCCTATATTGCTTTGTAAAATCCAAACACCCCAACGATGTTCCTAATCTCAGTATTAAGCATGCCAATGCCATGTAGTAGGAGTTTTCTGTATAATTTTTATCTGCAAACCTTTTTTTTGGTAAAGGTACGGACACATGCAAAGCAAATTTAAGACAACTCCTAAGAGCTGCCTTTTCTTAAATAACTTTTACAAATCTCTTTAGAAGTGGTATACAGCTTTCCCCTTCTTCCTTTGCTATCCATTTTTGTCATAGTGTGACACTAGAAATGAGTGCTAATTGCCTGTGTGTTCTGACTTTTAAATCCTTGTCTATGCCCAGGTGTAACCTGCATGGTGTGGGTGAAGGTGTCTGACTGTTTTTTGTTGAATGACTGCACCTCCTTTTTGAATTGGCTGTGCACACTGACAGGCCCAGATTTCTCTCTGCCTTGTCTGCTGCATTATTTATCAGTCCACTATCTTTAGTAGTACTGGTTTCGTCTTCTGCCAGACCATTACTGAAAATACTGAATGGACTTTGGTACAGAGGCAACGTTCCCCTGCTGTTATGAGTTTTCTGTAAGTGTTGGTATCTCATGGTTATTGAATTTGTTCTGTAATGGATGCACTTTGACAGTATAGCATTGATTTTTTTTCTTTTTCTTTTTTTTTAAGGGTACCTATATTGGCATATTGCATAGTACTAAGTAGATTACATCTGAATGGTCAATAAACTTTAACTGTTCTCTTGCTGGCAGAAGCTGATACAAGGGAATAATCAGGCCAGGTGAGCTTTATGAGCCAGTCTCCCTCCCCTCCTCTTTGCTAATTTAGTGATGTGGGGTTTACCTCTGGAACTCATTTTCCTCTACTCAGGTTGAAGAGGAGATAACTTACGAATGGGACAGTGACCCCCAGGCTGGGGGGCCTAGGGGAGGGTTGCATGGAGAAGCCCCAAGGGAGGTCCTTAACTATACCCTTTGTCTTCGGGGTTTTTCTCAAGACCAGATTTAGGCAGACTCATGCCACATCCCTGCTGCCATGCTTGGTACATGTCCTCTCTGGAGCTCTGCTCTGTCTCTCCCCACGTGCAGCCAAGGGGGACTCCAGGCCTCTCAAAGCTTCCTTGAAGAAGGATCCATATATGATGAGAACGTGTGCTGGTTTAAATAAAGAGCAATGTTGTGCAGACTCAAAATGGCTTTCCTTGTCAAACCTAAAAGGTTTTGTCCTTGCCTGCTGTAACTGCAGCTGTAACTGATGGCAGGCAAACTTTGCTGTAGAATGAGCTGTGTACCTCTTACCTGGCTGCCAAACCCAATTTTCCTAGGCTGGCACTCTTAGTAAAGAAGAGTAGCTGTGCTAACTATGCAGGGTAGTTATTCAGAGTGGCTTGTGAATGATTGGATATCGTTCACCAAGCTTTCATGCTTGTGTTTGTGTCTGAGTCTTCCAGTCATGTTTGCCTTCAGTAAAGTTCTCCTCCCTCTCGTCCCTCTTCACCACCTCTCAGCAGCCTAGCATTTCTGCCTGGCTTGCATTTTTTGCTGTGACAAAAGTACTTGTCTTAGAAAAATTGCTGAGTTTTCTCAGTGTCAGCAAATTCAGCTGTGTTGCCTTTGTTGCTCTGAACTAGCTACTGGACTTGTTTTTTCTTATTCCTTTTCTCTTCCCTTTGGAAATGAATGTTTGTGCTTAGTTCTGTGGCTGCCCTTGTTCAGGCTGGCTTGTCAGGTGTTGGAGGACAGATCACCAAAACACCAAGCACCAGTGTGATCTCTTCTGACGTAGTGCAGCTGTACAGTTAGAGGCTCTGATCAGCTCTGAACTGAGCCAAATAAAGCCCTAAAAGCTTCACTCTATGATTATGTGGACACCAGCAGCTCTTGCTGAGTATCAGTATTTTAAGCAGGATTGTCCAGTCTCTACAGCAATAAAGGCCAGATTTCAGTTTTGGGATGCCTCTGAAGATCTGTGTTGATGACATGAGAATTCCAGCTCCAGGCTTGCCCTTTTTGCCCTTATGATGTATCTGTCTCACCTTTCCAGGTTCCTGATTGTGGTGGTGCTGGGAGAAAAAGATGTTCCCAGTTGTTAGAGTGTGGCAGTCCTCATTAGGCCTTTAGCCCATCTCCAGCTGTGGGATGGATGGGCAGGATAGGTGGATCTTAGGGCTCACCAGCTAGATGACAGTGTATCCACTGCTTGGAAAAATGCAGCAGAAGCGAAGTTTGTGCTAAGCATGTCATTATTCTGCCAGGACAGTATTTCCAGAGAAAGAAGAGAGAAAGTTTAGCAAATGCAACCAGAGTTTAGGAAAGTACACGGCTGTACTTGTGCTTGGGAGCAGGGTTGCCTATGCATCCATGGCTAACAACATCTCATCTGGGAAAAAAGATTGGGAGAGACATAGAGTGGATGAGGAAAGAAGGGCTGAAGAAAACCAGTTTGTTCTTACAGCGCCTGTGTCAGGGAAGTGTGCCCCTAAAAAATGGGAAATGAAATTTAAAAGCCACGATGGCTGAACCTGGTTCAGTAGAACTGCTTGGGCTGGGGGGAGTCAGTCAGGGAACACAGCTGGATCTGCCTGATTTAAACACAACATTTTCTGGGAATGGAGAAGTAGCAGTGTGAGGTATATAAGCTGTGCTGCTTTTTCATCTTTGACACAGCCACCTGCTTTGGTAACTTGGGTCTAACTAGTAATACACACTTGAACCATTAGAGCCTACTCTGCATGTTAGTAACATTCATGCAAATAGGCTACAAGATCTGGTTCACCAAATCAATTAAAATTTAGAGTTGAGAGACAGTTTTCAAGGTAGATTGCTGACATTAATTGAAGGACATCAAGCTGTTAAATGGGAAATGGTTTAAGTTAGATGGTTCTGTGCTTATTTAACATTCATTAGTGCAGGAAAATGCTAGGTTCTTAAAAATGTTGTGGGGTTTGTTGTTTTTTTGTTTTTTTGTTTTTAAAATCTAGAATGATTGACATACTAGCAATCTGGTGGTAAAACTCCTTAGCATTGGATTCCCAGGTGAAATTGGAGACTGTATGAAAGGAATTACTTGCTTAACTGGTGAAATATTTGCTGTCTCACTTAGGTCCACAGGCCATATGGGACACATGAAATAGTGAGTTCATAGTTATCCCAAATAGTCTTTTGCATTCATTGTTTCTCCACATGTTTTAGTAAACTTCTAAATCACTGAAACGATAAAACATGGAAGGAAAAGGTATATAAGAATTGTAATATTTAGGGCTTCTTTCACTTCTTTCTGTCTACATATAGCCAGTATAGTCCAAAGTATGGGAATATAGTTCAGAAATTTAAATTTAAAAGAGGAGTAGTAATCACATATTCTTGATTTTGCCCTGTTAGGTTTTGCCATGGGAAGGGAACAGAAGTCAGACAGGAAGTAAGGCCAGAAAAGACGCAGAGCAGGGTGGGTTTCAGTGGGACATGTTCCTTCCTCTGTACAGGGAGCTTCCCTGCAGAAACCAAGCTCCTTGGCCCCTTCATCCGAGCCCCTGCAGCAGCGTGGGGCTTCTGAGTCCCAGCTGAGCTGTCACATGCTGCATGGCTGATTGGCAGCAAGAGTGCCCCAAAAGCCAGTTTGTTTGCCAGGTGGGCACTTGAATATCACAGTTCTGCAAAGAAATGTCAATCTTCAGTCCTCTCTCTTAATTTGCTTGATTGTTTCCCTAGCAGTGGTGCCAGCTTTGTCAATTAACTATAAACCACTGAGGGAGTGTTGCATAGACATTGTCAGGGAATCTGACCAAACCTTTCTTCTAGTGGTGATTAAAAGGGAATGTTTGACTCTGTACTGAAATTATACAGCACAGTGGTTTAAGGGGCCTACTGCATTCTGCTCAGAGTATGAAACAGGACTTCAGAAGTTCTTGTGTGAACATTGAGACATGCTGAGATGAGGAGGAAAAAGTCTTTCTGTTCTGTATTCAAGTTCTCCCTGCTTGGCAAGCTTTAATTAATTTCTCCTTCAACTACTGGCATGTCCCATTAGGCTACTGAATTTGTTTATAGTGTATAAATACTTACAAAAATCCTAAATGGAGGATGTAAGAGCACTCATCAGCTGAATGAGAACATGCATTTCTGGAGCTGTGGCATGAGGCTGGAAAACCAAACCAAACACAGTCCAGCACATAGACTTGTGTAGCTGTGGTTAAAAAGCAAAAGCATGGTTGAAATGCTGCTTCAGGGAAATCCCTGTACTCTGTGACTCCTGTCTCTAAGTGCTGTTTTAAATCTTGGCATCAGGATGTGTACAGTGGTGTTCAAGCGGAACACTGCAGTGTGGAGATGTGGGCCAGACGTGAAAGGTGCTGATTATAAATGACCAGCTGGAGAGGGAGAAGGGTTTGGGTAACCTCGAGGACTCAACAGTTGTTGCTCAAGGATGAGGTCTGGGCCACCTTGTGGCACTGTTTGAGTGTGCCTCCGTCAATGTCCTGTGAGTATCTGTCCTGAGTCATTGAGAAGCAGGCCCTACTTTCCAAAATGCAGTCTTACTTTTTGCATAAAGCCAATATGCCCTTGATTTTGAAGTGGTTAAAGGGATTTGCTCTTCAGCTTCAACTGACTGAAATAGGTTCTGACAGTTGTGACATTTAACATTTTAGAGGTGAGATCGTAGGCTGCCCTTTAATAGGGGCAACCACTTCTGATTCAGAGCTTAGCAACAGGGGTTACAGAGGATAAACGTCTTGCGTTGAGAGGAGAAAGATAATGTTAGGCTGGTGCTCCCACCATGTTTCTCCTGGCAGTGAGGGCAGGTGGGAGGAGAAGGATGGCAGAGTTGTCTCTCTTGCTTGTCAAATGCTGATCTATTTTAAGAGCACCAAACTGGAAACTGTTGTCTAAAATGTTGCTTTTCTATAGCCTTCTAGTGATTTTTTTTCCAGTACCTGAAATGCATTGCTTTTTTGCTGGCCTGTCAGCAAAAAATATGTGACCTTTTTCCACCTGAGTCTGAAAGTTTTCTGCCTGTCATGAGCTCTTCCATGCACTGGAGGGACACAAGAATTTTTTCAAGCCTTAAATGGAAGCCACAAACTTGAGGCTAAATACAGGCTGATGCATTTTCTCTGGATTTAACTTTATTGTGTTAATCAGATAGACAGTTAATCAGAAACTGAGAGAGAAGAGTGTTTCTTCCCTGTGGGGAAAAGATCTCTATTTGCCCTTACTGAAAGGCAGAGAGGCAATTACCCGCTGTGGGACAGGGATGGGTTAGCAGAAGGGAAATCCAAGTGCGCCCCAAAGCTGTCCTCTCGAGATTCTGATTCAAAGGTTGATTCAAATTGCCTGACTTGACTTTTGAAGGTATTCTGTGCGTATCCTGTACAGATCAAATCTAAGCTGTTAAAAGTAGGATGCTTGTTCTCTGAAACCACTGGTAATGGTGTATTTCTGTCATTTAACAGTTTCCCTGGCAAATACTTTCTGATGCATAGTGTTTGTGTGGTTTAGCACCCATGCTTTTCACAAGGGCACCTCATACACTTTCTCTATCTGAACTTATTTTTAAGTATGTGGAAGAGCAGGGATGAAACAAAAAAACCCCAAAGAATTAATACTGTGTATACACAGAAATGGCCGATCTGTACAATCACTGCCTGTTGAGAACAGAAACACTGAGCATTCATTAGCAGTTCTCAATTCATTGATTTCCAAGATGGCACATAAAATCAGTGTGGTGTTCTTGATTATGACACTGGCTTATCTAAGTACATGTGTTGCTGGTGGTGGTTTTATGAGGAAGGATCAGAGAAATGTTCTTGCAAGTTGGGAAGCACGAGTGTTAAGAAGAACATGGTGCAAGGAAAATGAGGGATTAATGCAAATGACAAGTTGTTGCAGATGGTGGAAGAGTTGAGTCAGACTCGTATGTGCTAATAGCTGTTATTGATGAAGGAACTCTTTCTCAAACAGTTATTAGTAAGGTTTAAGCTTATCATTTGGGGGCCTGTGTGTTTATCCCCAGGCTTTAACAACACAGACTGTTCAAGAGCTGATGCTTATAGCTACTTGTTCACAGCTGCTTGCACACATGGCTGCATGGAGAAGGTCTCCAGCAAGGTGATCTATGCCAGAGTCAGTGACAGGTTGTATCATTTTCCCTTGGCTAAGGGGATGCATGTTGATTACTGAAATAACCTTAAAAGAGTATGAAGAGGACAGAAGAATGGAGAGCTTTAATATTTTACCCAGCAAATCTTCAGCTTTGCAGACCAGAATAAGTGGCAGATTAGAAGTGTCTATAACACACATCAGGAGGAAAACCTGCTCATCAGAGTAATTGGTGTCAAAGAGAAGGGGTGTTCTTGCCTTACGCTTCTTTCACTGTCTAAACTGCCATTCTCCCCTTCTAGGAGAGGATGCATTGATTATGCTTCTTTCAGGATGATGATAACGAACTTTTCCATAGGAGGGACAGCTCTGTACTAGGGAATGGGGTGCAACCATTGTACAAATTCAAATAGACATAGCTGGACCAAGCGTTTGTTCAGTGGAGACTTTGAAAAACTTACCTAAGTGGACAGTGCCACAGCTCTCTAAGCAATAGTTCATAGATACCGGCTATATTCTAGGATTATGGTCTTTATCCAAAGCCCTGTTGTTTTTTGATTTGCAGAGCTTCTGTTGAAGTCCTGTCCTGTCTCTAAATGGAAGAGACCTTCATGCAGATAGCTTTGCCTCTGGTCAGCTGTTGCAAAAATTGCCTCAGATACTTCTAGGAGCTCAGGGAAAGTCACAGCAGCCCTGCAGCAATGAAATCTGATCTCAAGTGCAATGAGAAATTTGTTATGTTATTATAAATGGGATACTTTATTGTTTGTCTTCTCTTCCAGTTCCCTAGCCTGTGTTTTAAACAGAATACACCCAAGTGTTGAAAGTTGGTGGATCCTGCTTGTTGACCTTTTGTCATTGAGGAAAATTGTTTGCCTATTCCCATTTTTTTGCCTTCAATCGTAGATCAGAAAGGTCAGATTGTACTTGTGGCTCAAACAATAAATATTCCTGAAGAGCACTGCTAGATGCCTTCCAAAAATAGAAGGTGGTTCCTACTTCTCTCCTGCTAACTGTTTTATTGATACAATCAAAGAATTACAATGGAGGATGCTTTCTGTTTGCACTATAATTCTGCAGAGCTGTCTCTGGGAATCTGCTTTCTAGGAGCTATTCAGCTGATTTAAGAAGGTGAGAAAGGTCTAACTTGCCCAGATTACCATCTGAGCCTTTTAAAATTAGGTAAGACAAACTTGTTTTCCAGTTCTCTGGAAGAGATGCTGATCTTAAGACTGCATGCTTTTACTGTGTATCTAGTCACTTGCAACATCTAAGCCTCAACCTTTCCTGCTCACAGTCCAAATCCCCTTGGGTTTTTCATACTAAAGAAATTGATGGTAAAATTAGGAATCTTCGATGTTAACTTCCAATTTACAAAAACATTGAATGTTCTATTCTCATCTACTACAGCAGGTAGTGTCTGAGATCTCTCCTTCTCTCTTTCAAGCAGATACCCAGATCTCATCCCAAAACTCCCATACTGAATTGTTGTCCAAGCCAGGCTCTACTTGTTCTGTCACGTTTATTTGCTTTCTTTTCCTACTCTGTGCTGGTTCCTGTGGTGTTTCTCCAGACCCCTCTCTGACTTTCATGCAACTGTGTGCAGGTAGGTCTTTCCTAAAACCAATGTACACCTTAGCCCATTTATTGTAGAGTCCCTGGGCAGCCCCATAAATGCCTTTTTTGATGCAGTGGCCTATGCTTAAGTTTCAAGTGGAGATTGCTAAACTCTTCCAGATAACATCTTAAATAATAACTCCTAGTTTTTCTACTGTTTCATTACATATTATGTTGATTATGATAGATTCTTACCTTTATTATCAAGCTTCAAGTCAGCTAAAGTTCCACACGTGGAGATATACTTTGGGATGCTGATGTGGCTGGCAATGTGTTGTTGAATGCAAAGGTTGTTCCAAAGAGAGACCTCTGATCCCTCCTGCAGGTGAGCTCTGGGTATAGACTCTTAGATGCTTCACTCCTCCATGAATTTCAGTTTTTCCTCTTCTCTCACCACCTAAATTTACCATGAAGAAAAGTAAGACTCTTTCCGCTCACTGTTTTCCAGATCCCTCCCTGTGCATTTTTTGGAAGTATTTTCTATGCTCCTGTCCTCTGGAACAGATGCTGAGCTAAAGAGATAGTATGATTTTCGGTTGAGATGCCAAAGGAAAGCTGCACTAACTCACTGTTGATTTTGCACATATTTTGCAGGTCAGAAGAGAGCCAAGCCAAAAATCTCCCTCTGTAAGGCACTCTTTCTTTCTATGGGACTCTTCTGGGCAACTGTCAACGCTCAGCTCATTGGAAAATCACTGGGATTTTGTGACTCCCACAGGCTCTGCAATTGTATAGCAGTCAAAGCTAACCCTTTAGAGACGGCAGCACCCAGAAAGATTCAGGAAGGAGCGATCTAATAATACTGTGGTGAAGTAAGTGGAGTAGTTCCCAACAGGGAGTGTTTTGTCTTCTGGGACAATTCAATAAAGCTGTAGCGGTCCTGTAATGTTGGGGGAGTAATACATGCATCCTTTGGAGGTAACCTTATTTCTCCAGAGAACCAAGTAATCAGTGGTGTTCTAACATTTCGTTTCTGTTTCCACATTGTTCCACTGTTGTATCTTGTTAAGAATTGGAGATCACTTAAGAATATTGGCAGATAAGGTTCTTTTATCCACAAAGTGCCCTCTCCTTTCCCTGTCTTGATCTTTCCCTCTTTGAAACAGCAACAGTTATGGCAACAGGAAGGTTGGAAGCAAACAAGCAGCTGGCAGCCTTCCTAATGGGCAGAAACACAGGCTGGAGTCTCTCCTGAATTCAACAGCACAGTGGTAGAATCACAGTAGCATTGCTAACAGTGACACAGAGTGCATTTTGAGCTTGCAGGGTAGCTGGATTTAATGAGGTGAGATATTGCTCATGCTAAACCTTCTACCAGAGCTGAACAACGTGATGCATGCAAATGCAGAAAACATGGTCTAAGGCTCTAAAATTGCTTTCCTTATTTATTTATTTTCCGGAACAAAATGGTAAAAGATAGTCTGGGTTGCAAAACTAGGACTGAAAGAGCTGCTTAGTTGCTGATTCTGGATTACTTCAGCAAGAAAAACAGAGGGACATCGTGGTTGCCTCTCTTATCTGGCTTTAATGCAATGCCCTTCTTTTAGCCTAGCAACTTTGTAAAAATGAGAGAAAGAGGGGAAAAAAAGTAGGTTCAACAGCTGTGGAGTTAGATGCTTGTGCTCCAGCATTCGATTTCCAATATCTTTGTATCTAATGCCTCTTGCTGTTGGTGTCTTTTGTTGGACCCTTATTTTGTAGACTGTTTTTATTACATGTCTGCTGAGGGTTTTCTTAGCTCTCTTCCCAGTTATATGATTTAAAAAAAAAATAAAAAATTTTAGAATTGATATGTCAATAAGCTATAATTGTTTGGTAGCTGTTACCTTTATTTAGCCTCAAATTATATTGTCCAGATTTACCAGGTCTCATGGGACAAATTCATTCTTGATGTGACTGAAAGGTGTTGAAAGGCTGAATATATCCTTATCTATCTGTGAATGGAGGTGAATACTCCAAGTTTCAGATCTCAGTCCTATTCTCCTGAACTTTGAAGAAGTTTTGATTGGAGTTTTGGTCCATACTCCATTGCTTGGTTCGAAGTAAATCCAAAGTTGAAACATTCTCCATGTTTCAAGGCAGTTCAAATTTGAATTTCAAGGAAAGGGAGGATCAGGAGGGGAGGGAGAAGGGAAGACGGTAGGGTTTCCTAATTACTAGTAGTGTTTTAATTAACTGTAATAAAGCGACATGAGTTTGATAATTTGAGTTCTTCTTTAGAATATAGCTGTCTCTTAGGAGATACCTCCACTGAAAGAGGTTCCTTCATGAGAAGCACCTCAGTTGTGTGAGAGCTATTTTATCCTGCCATTATTAATGGCAGTTGAACCAGGAGTGATAGTCTTTGAAGGCTGTCACTTCTGGCTGACAAGTACTTCATCTCCATTTTCGTGCACTCAGCTTTATATTTATAAGCACCCCTTTCTGTGTACCTGTACTATCTGTGGACTGCCTACAAAATCCATTTGTCTGAGAACTATTCAGAAGTCAATGCTGAGATGTGCAAGACAGGAGTGTGTGTGCCCATGTCTGCCTTTGGTGATAAACTTTAGATTAAATCCTAAAATACCTTGCAGGTTGCAGCTTATAAGCATGACTGTTGTAAGCAGTAGTGGGTAAGGCCAGCTCAGCAATGTGTCAAGTTATATGGTGGCACATGTCAACACAACAGCTCTTCTACAGTCACAAGTATTTTTAGTGCTGGGGCATCCTGGAATACTGCAGCTGCTGCTGCCTGCATTGAGATGCCGAGGGCTTTACTTTGGCCCCTGTTATCTGCTGCTTCTGCTCCTGGGATCTCTTATTCCTCTCTGGTGATGGAGTGGACATTCAATCCTGTGGGTGACACCTCGTGCCCCTGTGCTTTGGTAGGCAGCCATCTAGAGACAGAAAAAAAATGAATGGGTGCCTTTATAACACTCTGGGGTTGGAAGGGCAGAGGAGGCAGAGACTTGAGCTGTCTGGACCCATGTGCCAGTGAAATTTTACTGAAGAGGCTTTCTGCAGTGCTCAGAGCAAGCTGTCACTGTTCTCCAGGTTTTCAGGACATTTTCCTGCAATTTCAGGAACTGCAGTCTTTACGAGCTCATCTAAAAAGCATAGTAGTGCTGCTCGCTCACAGCCTGTGAGGCAAAGCCTCACAGAAAGCATGTTTCCAGTTTGGGGATCAGTTAAGGGATCACCTTTCTGTAGTAGTGTGCACATGGTGATGCCATGCATGTTGCACCACAGAGGGGCTGCTGCCCAGGGCCTGTTCTGTCCTGCTGCCCAGAATGATAGCCACATCCAGCCATTGCTGCTGTCTGTGAACAGCATGGTGAGTTCAGCTAGGCTGAGTGGGCATCAGCCAGTGCACACATGCTGAAAACTGCAAGAAAGCCCCGTAGCAGGGAGAATAAGGTCATTCTTCTTTTCTGGGGGAAATAATTTGGAATTCCTTTTTAAGAGCATTATATTACAGGGGCATTTAGACTTCAGTGACCAGCAACTTAGCACCGTGAGATGTTCTTAGCACTGCATGAGGCCCTCGGCTCCTTGCAGAATTGGACTGCACCTCATCACTGGCATCAGTGGGTGGCACATGGGCTCTTCCTTCTTTCCCTACATCTTGTGTTGCTCTCCTAATGTGGTAGGATACTTCATCTTTCATGCCATGATTCCCAGACCTGTGAAATTGGTACGTTTCTCAGTCTACTCCCTCTGTCTTTTAGGTCTACTTTTGCTTCTGAATTCAGTGGGGCTTCTGTTCATAGTTTCAATATATTAAGAGAGAGACATTGTTTTTAAAGAGCAAAGCAAACAATGTGAATTCTGAGCACTAAAGCACTGTTAAGGTGTAATTCACATTATGGCACAGTGCTTCCAAGCCATATATAAAATAAACAAATATCCTAAAAAAAAAATAATCCGTCAACTATGCAAAGCAAAACAAACTTGGTATGTTAAATAATGTGTTAATAAGCATGTATAAAATAGAGGATAGTTTCAGTCTGATTTATTTTTCAGTCCTGTGGAGACAGCTGATGAATCATACATGGTTATGGCACTTGTAAGTCTCCTCACGACTGAAGGTAAATGTCAAAGGCACCATGTGTTAGAACAAGATATTTTGCTTGGCAGGTATGGCTTATTTAGGAAATAGGCTTCTGTTTTATACATACACACTCTACATTGCTCAATTGAGCGTATCAGTTCTTTGAGCACCCATCTTGTAGCTGTCTTGTGTGGTTGAATACCTCCTCCTCATTTAGGTAAATAGCATTTTCTTTGGTAGTGGAGATGGGAGAGGGTATGATCAGTGGATCCTTTCTCTTTGGCACTCTTCTAGTAAGCCAGAAGTAGAGCACATCTGTCACCTGTGAGGTTTGGAGGCACAACGTGAGCTGTGTTAGAACTGAGCTGCCAGAAGACAAAACATTTGTGGCCATGTCCTCTGCTCTTGCTGACTTTGACTTCCTACCTGAGTGGGAGCTGGTGCCTTCTGTCAGTGCTCAGAGCTCTGGCCTGGCCTTTTTGCAGCAAATGGAAGATGTTTCAGATATTCAGGCTGAGCAAAGGACATCTGATGCAAAGCTTTTATCTCCTGGCCTTCCAGGGCTTCTCTGAGAGAGACAAAAGCTTTCCTAGAGGACCTGGCTCTGAAATGGTTCCCTGGAGAGTTTTCACATCTCCTGGTCTCTTTTAGCTTCTCAGTGCTATGGACACAGACCTTATTCAGAGATTCAGATGATAAATCCAAGGGCCCTTATGCTAACTTTTGAGAGAGGAGCAGGGAGAAGTGCTGCTCCCCCCTCTCCTTCCACCCTTTTTTGGGCAGCAGCAGTTGCAGTCTGCAAATTTTGCTCAAAAGTGAGAGCTTTTCTTGTCAGACAGTGTCTGTGTGACTGTGAGCTGGTCAAAAGGGGAAGTGGGAAGATGATGGAAAATGGAATCATGCTTGCTGCACTGGTAGGGGAGCAGCCTCCAGAGAGGAGTTGCCTCCAGAGAATATGCTGTATCTATCCACTGAAAACGCAGCACAGAATGTTTCCTGTTGAGCCTGTGCATTTTCTCCCTTCACCTGAGAAACTAGTTTAACTCAAGGAGGTTGGGAGACTCCAGGTACACGCAGCACCGTAATTCTAAGGCCTGCATATTCCTGGGGTTTTACTGACTCTATATCAAAGTGCAAAGTACGCTTTGGGCCAGGCATGACGGAAGATGGGATTGGTATGATTCAGAGCAAAGGTATTGGTTTCCTTATTGCTTACCCTCAGCAAGTCAGACATTGAATAGGGTCTAACCCTTGTTGAGTACATCTAAAGATGAGATTATCGAGGTATTTTCACTTAACTGTTCTAGGAGAACGCACATCAAAGAAAAAGTGGAGCTTCTAGATGTGGCAAGCATCTGTACAAAGATGTGTCCCTAGTAGTCTTGAGTGTATGCCATTGTGCACATGTAAAACATGCCTCTGATGGCTGTACCTTGATTCCTGTAGCTCGGTATTTTCTCTTTCTCCTAGATCCTCACTTCTCGCCTATCTGCTCTGCTTACAGCCATTGATTGTTTTGCTGCTGTGTCCTGAGCCAGCGTCTGTAACTTCAGGCACTCTGTTGGATGGTGGTTTTGAACTATCCTATTTTCTTCTTTCTGGATGGTGTCTCCCTCACAGATTCCTACAGCTGTGAAGAGGCAACACAGGACAGTTTATAGGGAACTCTTCAGATTAGATTCTGTTGTGGATTCTTTAGTTCCTATAGAAATGATTGATCCCTTCTTCCATTGTAGTCTCAGGGGAGGTAAGATCATCTTTGGCCAACATTGAGTAGTGGGGTGGGTGCGTACAAGGGAGATGGGGAAGTAGCTCTGAATGAAAACCTTGTTGGAATGGAAGGTAGGGTTATTCCTGTCCTGTTAGACACTCTATACATATTTAAAAAGATCTCATACGTGAAGGTCCCTATACTGCTAGAAATTAATCTCGTAGATGGAAAATTCAGGTGCCCTGAGTTGTTACAGGTGTACCTTGGCAGCAAGGTAGCTGAACTGGTGCAGAGGATATTGTTGGCTGTCCCTCAGCTGTGGGGGTCAGGATATGTTTCTGGGATTTGATGAATTTAACTGAGTGGCAGGGACAGGGGATGCCACTAAGCAGATTTTAAGAAATTTCCTTTAAACCGACCTGTTTTGGAATCTGGCATCCGAATCTCTCTTCTTATATGATATGGAAGAGATATGATTAGCAGAGATTTCAAAAGCAATGCAATTC
The DNA here is from genome assembly GCA_013400555.1 of Jacana jacana. NCBI lineage: Eukaryota > Metazoa > Chordata > Aves > Charadriiformes > Jacanidae > Jacana > Jacana jacana. Next base: position 40,625 of record VZTM01020444.1, read on the forward strand.
AATATAATGGAAAACACCTGGCCTGTATCTGATTCCATTTGGGATCTCAGTAACAGCTGCAAATGAGGCCAAGCTAAATTCTATCAGCACAGTGAGATCTCAAGAGCCCCTTCGGATTATGCTCAGAATACAAAATACAGCTAAACCCCCTTGCATTTATTAGCATGACAGCTCCCTGAGTGGGAGAGAGGGGGATGTGTATGTGTGTGACTTGGTGGCTAAAGGTGGAGTTGTGCTGCTTAAATTTCTAAGGATGAATTCTTTGAGGCCTTGATGAGGCTGAGATGATTTTAAGCTGAGGAAGGAGAAAGGTTGAATGCCTGCTGGGTTTCCATTTTGCAAGCAGTTCCTTTCTTTATGACAGGAGTTGTTGTGCTGCAATGTGTTTTCAGTAAAAAATGGGTTTTTCATCCAAAAGGCTAGGGTGGGTTTTTTTTTCAGGAAACATTGATTTCCCAGTCCGTCTCAGTGGGATTTACCAAAAGAAAATTCCCTTCTTTGTTGTCCATAGCGGGACTCTGGGGAGTGGGTAAAGGGACAAAGTAAGAATAATAATGCACTGAACTCTTGTCAAAAGTTGAGGTTTTTTTATATGTATGTGAATCTGTGTGTACATATGAATATATACCCATATGCATTTAATGAAACCCTGAACACCTTTGCAGAAAAAAAATGTCCATGCCAATTGTTTCACTTTCATCAGACTCTCCTTTTCAATTCTGATAACCCATGTTCCTTTGGGGATGGTTAAAATCTACACCTGTGACTTTACCCTTCAGTTGGCTTCAGCCTCTGTGTTGGATCAACCCCCTTCATTTTCAACCCTCCCCACTTACCCCGCTGCCTCTTTTTCTCATGATGTGTTGGGCCTATAGACTCTGTCTCCTTGCTGCAGTCTCCCACATCCAGAGGGGCCTCCAGCTGGTCATTCCAGGGCAGGGAGGCCTGATTAATTCAGATCATTCTTCCACCACCTATTTAGGCTGTACCCTTGGCTGTGTCACTCTGTAGTGCTTTCAGTTTCAGGAGCACGCTCTTACATTACAGTGGAGCCTTCCCCAGCTTAGCTCTGCTGCTTTGGCACTGGGAGAACTGTCTCCGCTTTTTCACCCAAATAACAATGTTGCCCCTTAGTATAAATACACTAATTACAGTCTTTTTTGGTTCTCACATAACGAGTTGTGTCTGGGCACTAGCGAGCTGGCGTGTCTGCAAGTCAGAGCTCTCTGCTGGTAGTGCTAAGGTGGCACAGTTCTCATCTGCTACTTCGACACATCTTGCCCAAGAAAGGATTTGCATCTGTTTTGTTACTGCCTGCGAGCCATTTTCATCTGTTTTATTTAGTGGTGAGCAGGAAATTATATAGGACACACCATTTGAGTCTATGTCTCTCATAAGAATTTACTTTCACAGAGAATACAGGATGGGGTTTGCTGCAGTGCTATAACAGAGCTTTTTAGCAGTTGAAAAGGAGCGAGAAGCAGTTGCCCTTTCCATGACTGTTTTGACACATTTTGGTTTCTAGATCAGGAATGACTGCCCATTCAACTCAATTGATTTGCAACTCGATTTACTTTCCCAATAGTTTTTTATCACAGCTAAAACTAAAAAGAAATTCTGCCATCAGCCAGATAGTTCCCTGCCCTTCCTCAAATTATAGATAACAAGAACTAACCAGAGTTCTTAGTGGGCATCGAGTGAGGTCAGGAACAGACCAGAAGCTAAGCCCGCTGCCTCCTGATCTCTGAAAATGTGAGACACGTGTGCCGAGACTCTGATTAGGATGGGTACAAAAAGGGTCCATTTTCAGCTGCTGCCTCCCCCTTTTTCCCCTTCCTCTTTCCCTTCTCCCATCAGGCTCTCTTTAAATCATCTCCCTCTTCTGGCTATTCCAGTATTACAGAAGCAGAGGAGCTGCTGAGATCTGTCCCATACCAGTGTGAGCTCCCTGCCAGGGTTTCCTCTTGGACTCAAAGATGACTTCTATGACAAAAGGAACCTGGGAGGAGAATGGATAAGACTAGAAAACAGAATTGTTGAAGGATATTTCTTGTCCTGTTGGTGAGAGGGAGAGCAGTGCTGGCTGTGGGGGAGGCATGATATGTAGAGGCTACTTCTTCCAGCATGCTTCTTACCTAGGACACTGTTACAGACCCTGTGGGAGCCACATCAGCCTGTCTCCTACTCAGCAAGTGCAGCCCAAGAAGCAGGTTTTGCTCATCTCCTTTTGTCCTGCCACAGCACTTGCATTTTTCTGCCATTCCCCACATCTGGTGAGTGAGGTCAGGAGTTAGAGAGGAAAAGAGATGCGTGTCTAGGAATTCACAGACCCCTGGTAGGAGAAAGGGAGAAGACAGAGGTGGGGTTGAGACCTTTTTGGTCCAGTAAGTCCACAGCCATATGAAGTACAGGAGTGCAGGCTGTGTATAACCGGTATCTTCGGAGCCTTAGTGTAAGGATGACTGTTCTGTCTCTTAAGTATAACGATGCTGAGGTTTTGCTATATATTCTGGACTGCTGGTGTCACCATAACAAAGGTGCATGTGAAATCAAGATAGCAGGTGTGACATGCTTTAAGGGGTTATCCTATTTGAGCAGATGGAAGAGCTGATAGTGTAATTTAAGTCCACAGGTTCTTTAGGTAAGATCTTTTGAAGACTGAAATGTTCAATCCTCATATCATTGTAAGGCATGTCATAATCTTAGACTTAACACATGAAAATCAAAATTTAAGTCATAAAGCATGGAAGAAAAATTACACTGTAGGAGTGTCACATCTGAAAAAATGGAAGATTTTGCTATCTCAATCTATTGGTGTCCTCCCAAGTGCTGTGTCTTGTACTTACCCTGTCTCTGTTAGAATACTGCTAAGGGTGTATTTTGCTATTTAAGTAATAATCACGCAGTGGCTTTTATTCTAGAAATGCCTGTCCTTCAAACTAATGTCTTCACCCTAAATCAGAGCTAGAGATCCCTCCTTCCCTTATCTTATACACGAGAATTATTGTTATCATAGAAGGTGACTGTGATTACTGCTGTGCAAAGATGCAAGTAAGGGCAGGGCAAGCACTATGCATTTTTTTCAATGCATGCAGAGAGATAAAGGAAACTTATTTGTAGAGTAAAATAACCAGAGACAGCGGGAATGGTCAACAGGCAGTAGACCTGAGCAGGTGGGGCCTGAGCAAGGCTAAAGCCTGTGGTCTGGGAGTGTCTGAAAATGCAGAGAACCAAAGATGCCCATGCGCATGTGTAGAGGGGTTATAAGACTGAGAGAGAAGGTGTCAGGAACGATGCTGATGGAGCAAGGCACGGAGCTCAGTGGAAGGAGCAAACCTGCTATAGGTTTTTGCTTTAGGTTTTTGCTTTCTTGGCGGAAAAAGGACCTTGTGTATATTTTGGTGAGCCCACAGGACCGTACCTGTGTAACGCCTTTACTGATATCATAACCTTTTCCTAATAGGAGCATAGGCTTCTGATACTGGCATACTGCTTAGGTAGAGCAGACAACACAGAAAGAATGATTTTTTAATTTAATTTTATTTTTATTTTTATTTTCATTTTATTTTAATTTTATTTTCATTTATTTTTTTTAATTTTTATTTTATTTTTATTTTCATTTTGTTTTCTTTTCATTTAATTTAATTTAATTTTATTTTCATTTATTTTATTTTCATTTAATTCTATTGTATTTTATTTTCATTTTTTCTTCATTTATTTTTTAACTTTATTTCAGGGCTTCAAGCAGAAAGAAGCAGATATTACTGTCTCTGTGAGGCTAGGTTATGGCTGTAGGTGGGAATGTGTGTGCTTTAGTGTTCATGATGCCTACAGTGAGGAATTGGCAGAACAGACATACTCTGATATATGTCTGAAGCAATATTGACATTTTTATATACTTAATCCGTTATCAAGCAAATTTATGAGAATGAGCAGTACTTCAGGAAAAGTAGGCTGCTATTGGCTATTCATTCCAAGACTGACCTTGCCAAATTACGTACTTAGGTCTGTTGACTTAATTTTACAGTGATCAAGGGTTGAAGAAACCTCCATTAGCCATGGAGCTTGTTGATAAGACCACCAAATTCACTGAATTAATTCCTATAATAATAATCTAGTCCATTAGCCTGCAGTGCCACCTAGCCTCCTCATCCTTGGGAGAGCAGGAAGTATGCCATGAATATATAGAAAGATAAAAACTATTTGAAAAACATCCATGTAATGATTTTTCCCCCCTTTGTTTAAAGATACAATAATTTGATCTCCTCAGAAGATTTTCATGAGCAGTCTGGAAATCTTTGCCCTGGTATTAGCCAGTGGATGAAAAAAAAATAGAGAAATAGAGATTATTTTTTCTTCAAAATGTTGGTTCTATGTTCAATGCAAGTATTACTCATAATTTGTAAGGTCTGAGCCTGGTAAGGAAACAGCCAAGCTGGTACATGACTATTAAATATTTTAACAGCCTGATTCATCTCAAAGTGATTCAGAGACTATTGATAGTAGTCCTGTCAGGAGTTGTCCCCTCTGTGGTGAAGTTGGAACAGTTAGTGACATACCACTGATGCTTTGTGGCACTTTGTAGCATTCATGAGTGAAAAGTATGTGGGGAATAGAAGGCAGCAAGTGGAGTTCTGCTGGAATGCCGATATTAGCATCTCTGCTACCTGAGGTGATGCAGAATTGGCTTTCATCTGTGGGTGGGTCCCAGGACACGTTGCTGAGGGTAAAAAGGGCCATGGGCAAGAGGAACCAAGGCCCTGCTGCCTACCCTGCCCACATATGCTTTGGGGAGCCGTGTCTGCTGCTCTCCTGTTCTTCCTTTTTCCCTGATTCTTTATTGGGTGAGAGAAAGTCTGTGTACTTGGATTTGGAGAGAAGCCACCACAGGATAGCTATTTTTCGTGGGGAGGCATGGTCCTGGAATTGGAAGAAGAGATTGAGACGTTAGCAAGGATGCAGGGTGGGAACAACATCCCAAAATCAGATTGGATGCAGTAGGTTAGTGAAGGGTAAGAAACACATCCTCACATCCATGAACTCCACCAACTCTGCCAGAGGCCTTTGTGCCTCTCCCAGCCTCTCTGCCCTATGTGCCAGTTTCAATCACTGTTACAAGACAGATTTGGTTTTTTCCCTCACCCTTTGGGTGGCTGGGTTCACATTTTTTGCTTGCTGTTCAGATCTGACTTCTGTATTACAGGATAGTTCATAAATGATGGGGAAAATAAATTCTAATAATCAATTTCTGACCAATATGCTTCCAAGACATCTGTGATAGCTTCTGCCTTCTTAAATAACAAATGTGTTTAATCTGAAGCATTGGGTTTCAGTAGCTCTGTAGAAGCAAACACACATCTTTTTGCTTTGGCACCGTTAACCAGAATCTCCCTGCATTAGGACTGGAAAGAGATTAGCACATAAGTCCCCTGTGAAAGACTGCAAATGGTGACTGAACTTGAGGCCACTCTCATGGTGTTAACAAAAGCAGGAGGAAAATGGAAAATGTGCACTGCCACAGGCTGCCTTTGTGCAGTGGGCTCTTTCTATTAGCTTGCCATTGCCAAGTAAAACCTCACACTAAGCTCCAAAAATATGGGTGAGATGGGACACTGTTAGTGGTTTTCTTTGGTGTAGATTTCAGCTTACTTTTTAGCAGTATTCAGAAGCATCGGTCGGCAGATTACGCCATGTGTACCACAGCAGGTTTATGAAAATCTGGGAGTGGGAGGAGGGGTAAAAAAATTCTATTGAGTTCCATCTCCAAATCTTGCTAGATTTTCTTATCAGCAGATGTTCCTTCACTGTTTGATGATCTTTTTATATATGAACAATTTTGTTTGAGAAGGCACTGTAGCGGGGTTTGGTCCCATTTCAGCTCAGCCTGGGCTGTATGTCCCTGCCCCAGCGATGCCTACCCCAGTGATGTAGGTAGGATGTTAGTTTCCAGCTCTGCCCTGTTGGGCCTGACCTATAGGCTGACTTTGGACCTGCCTTACCCTTATGAACTTGCCTGGTGATCTGGAATGTTGGCTGACTGTGGTGGCCATCTGTAGGACTGCCCTGCACACCTCGCTCATGGGCTTTGGGATGGGGTCCTGGAGAGTGAAGTCCCTGCCCTGCCAGCCATGTTTTTGCACTCAGGACCCCATCCCTTCAGGAGTCACCAGCCTTCATTGCTCCCTGACAAGCAACCTAATGTTCAAAAGTCGGGAAGTGTAGCTGCAATGAGACGGAAGAAAAAATGTAAAATCAAGAGTGAATCAATGAGAAATTCAATGCAAATGTTAACTTTGTTTCCCCCAGCTACTGACATGTATTTGACTTTCAGCTACAGATCCCAACAGTCTTAAGTAAAATATTTTAAATGGTTGAATTAATTTGATTTGACTGTTGTTCTTTCCTTTGTGGTGCAATCTGAAGTTAAATATTTCACATAACTGCATTCCATGGAACGAAGCACAAGCAGTCTGCTATTGCTGGCATCCTGTGCTGATTTTCTTTCCCCATTTCTTCCTGTATCCGGCACTCAAGTCAGACCAGAGTCAGTCAGCTCCTTGGTATATGCAAGTGTCTTGGATAGAAAGGAGTTAAAACTCTTTCAGTCAAAATGCCTTCTGCAATGCTCCTGGAAAAAGGCTACAAAGTGCCTACAAAAACCTCCTACCCAGGAGATGATTTATTGTTGTAGATGGAGAAAGAGCAATGCAAATCTCCTTACATTCTTGAGTACCCTCTGCCATTCTTAGGGACTTGAAAAAATACTTTATCCATTTTTTAAAAGGCCATTTAATACTTCCTTTAAAAAGGATAGTCTTGGCTAATGTACTCAGAATGACAACTTGACATGGACAAAAGCATTGCATACAATCCAAAATGGCAAGTTGTCAAAAAGTGAAATGGACAGCTCTGGATGGCATACTTGATGTGGCGACAAGACTATTACATGTCTTGAAGTTTAAACTGGGCAGCCCTGCTGTGAAATGTGCTTGAAAGCCCTGTTGTCTACTGGGTTGCTAAGGAGCCTCTGAAAGTGCATGAGGGTAAATTAAGGAAAGGTTTTAATTTAAACTAGAATTCCTGAATAGCAACACAAGTAGACAGACCCTGAGATATGACCATCATCTCTAATACATCCATTAGTTCTCTCTTGCAGTGCTGTTCTTTTGTTCATGTCCCCAGTGCATTGTCACAGAACTCTTTACCGTGCCCAGCACTGCCACTTTTGTGACTGGGATCTGGAGGAGGTGGCTGAAAGTCAGCTACTGCCTTGGTTAATGTACCAGGTAATTACTGAAGGTTACTGGTTTTTTGTTTGTTTGGTCTGTTTTCTTGGTTTTCTAATCCATGTTGAATGGTGGTGGTATTTTCCTTTTAACCCTCTTCACCTCTCTTGTAATCTAAGAACACACATAAGACCATATTGTCTGCTTTAGACAGTGATCCTTGAAGATGCACTTGTACATATGCTGTGTCATGAATAATAAGTGTGGATGACCACAGTTACTCAAATACATGAATCCCTTTGAAGGGAGTGCTAGGGATGTGAAGAATCTGAGAGAATCAGGTCTTGCAACAGGCTGCCTAAATGTGAATGAAGGTGTTGACTAGCTTTAGATAGATATATGGGGAAAATGTGTATTTCTGCTATGTTCTAAAAGTAGTATAACTGGTTAAAAGAATTCAAAACAGATCCCAAAGCTTTAGTTCCAGCTGCTCAAACCAGTAGTAAGAAGAATCTCCCCTTTCCTCTATATTTGCAATTAATTTTAAATGTAATGCTTTTACAGAGCAAGACTTGGACTCTGGTGCCTGTTGGCAGTGGGACTATCTGCAGGATTGTACTCGTGCACCTGAAATAGAGCAGTTTTTTGACTGGTACCAGTCCAAACTATTAATGAAACATTTCAACATAGCCCAAAGCAAACCAACCCTTGCAATGAGTTTATGTGATTGTTGAACAGCTTATATTAATGTTAGGATGTGTATTCAGACTGATCCCTTCTAACTGGAGTTAGAATATGTTGCCTAGAATAGGGTAGAAAAAGGAACTTTCAAAGGGTCACTGAAACACTGATGAAGGTAAGTCACCATGTGAAACAACTTTCCATGAAGGGGAAGAAAAAGAGCCTAGAGGAATGACATTTGTAGTGTAGCTCTTGTAGTTACATTTCAAGTTAGGGGGAGTAAGTCCAGGTCTTAATGTGCAAGTGACATTTACTGTTTCTCCTACAGCAAAAGTTGTTTAAATAACAACTGCACATGTAGACTGGCTTTGATCTCTTAAAGCAAGAAGGTGAATTTAAAGGCAATTTTTTTGTTTTAATGTTTTTCCCTCTTCTATCTCTAAAACATAGAAATGGAACTCTGGTCTTAATTTATAGCTTTTTTTAAATTTTATTTTTATTTTATCCCTGCCCTTCCCCCCCAACCCAGTGATTATTTTAGAAATGTTTACAGGACAAAACATCTAAGCTTCTGGCTGCCGGTCACCTTTCCCAACTTCTAGCTATTTATAGATGTCTATCCCTGGAATGTGGATCTGGTTTAAATCTTTTATTTCAGTGAACTCTGGACACAGCAGACATTGGAGTGAACTTCGCAAGTAAGCATGTGGGCAAGTGTGGGAAGAGCTCAGTTGCTGCTTTTCTTTTCTAGCTACATCAGTTGGTCTAATACCAGCTATTTCCCGTCCTTTCAAGTCTCTAAAACATCACCATCACCAGAGCAAGACACATACCCAAAAGTGGCAATCTCAACACATCTTTGAGAGTTTAGCAGGAACCCTGTGGGATTCAGTAGGAGGTTTGCTTTACAGGTTAGGACATAAATGATGATGGTTAGCCCCTTGGGGAGGGAGCTTTTCTTTACTTCATAGTCTTTAAAATGAGGATGGGGCGTCTCAGTCTGTCCTTTGGCTGGTATCTGGACTCTGTGGTGGTGAGAGGGACAAAGAGACACCTTTTCCCACCTGCACAAACTGCTTCTGTGGGCCCAGGCTACTGAATCCTAGATGGTTAATGCCAGGGAGGTTGGAGTTGGAGAGCTAAGGGTGCAGTTGGGGTGCTGGCCCAGCTCCTGTGCTGCATGCATGGAATCATCTAGTTCACCCATGCAATGACTAGCCCATATTAAATTACTCTGGAGTCCTTGCTGCATTGCATGCCACCATGCCCATGCCTGGGCCTGGGTGTGCTCTTTCCAAATGCAAATACATACCATTAGAAGCCATTCTGGGTCTCCTTTGGCACTGGCCGGAGGAAAAGTTTTATGTCAGATTCCTTTGGGCTGGCACTTAGCTATGTGGTATGTGGACTCACATTCTTTTTGTGCTGCCTGCCTTCACCACAAATCCTCCTGCATGCTGTGTAAGTAGTCATTTACAAGGCTGCAGCTCTTGTCCCCATGATCTTGTCCTTCCGCTCCTGACAGAGGGAGGTGAGCCCCTCTCCCGGACAGGACGGTTTCCATGTGGCAGAAGATGGTATTGGAAAAGGCTGGGGCATGCTGGGTTTTGCTGATGTAACAGGCTCCCTGCAATTTTCATTCAGATCTGGTTGGCTGTGAGCTGGCAGAGAGCCTCAGATACGCCTCCCAACTTAGATGAGGTCATCCCTGCTTTTTTATTTTTTTGGGCTGCTCCAGAAAGAGTCCGCGGTGTCTGAACATTTAAGGTCAGCGTGCTAATTCCCACACCACTGTAAGTCTCTGTGTGCAGGAACCTCCTTCTCCCCCCATGAGCTGCACCCTTTCCCAGCACCAGCACAGACCCTGCTCCCCCTTTAAAGAGAGAGGAGAGGAGGAGCAAAAGGAAGATGAATTTACCGCAGTGGGTTTTGCAATTGACTCTCGCATCCAGGTCAGAGGGGAGTGTTTGCAAAGCTGCCCTGGTCTACCACGAGTGTAAAGTAGCACCAGGACAGAGGAAAACTCCAAACCCTGCTGCTGCCAGAATTGAAACTCCTCACCCTCCCCAGCCGCTTCGTCTCTTCCCCGCCCTCCCACCGTGTGCCGTGCAGAGATGCATCCAGCCAGTAGAGGACGGGGTAGGTCTCCCCGGTCGTCAGTCAGTAGGGGCTGCCCGGCTCGGGACGAGCTGGTCTCGTAATAAGGACCGACCCTGGCGGAGAGCGGAGCACGCATAGTTGGGGGTGCCCAGCCCTGGCCCCGCACCGTGCCTGGAAGCATCGACCGCTCAGCATCTTCCTCCCTCCAACCCCGGCGCCGGGTAATCCCGCGCTCTCTCCCGCGAACTGCCCACTAACTTCGGCGCCGACGCCAGGTCTGCCTGCGCGGCTGCGGGCAGGATGGGGGTTGTGACATCCCCCCTCTGCCCCGGGGGCAGCCAGCCTCTTCCTCTTCCTCCTCCCACCGCCGAGCCCCGCGCTGGAGCCCCTCTGGCACAACCTCTTCGCGATGTCCTGCCAGGGGTGGAGAGACCTCCCCGGAGCTCCTGAGCGCTGGAGGGCTACAGCACCGCGGACAGCTCTCGCCGGACCGGCTACAGCACCGCGGACAGCACCCGGCGGGCCGGGCTACAGCACCGCTGACAACTCCCGGCCGCCGGCGGGCCGGGACCGAAGGGTGGGGTGTCTCCAGGCTCTGCCCGCGGAGGGGACATCGGTGCCTGGCTCCCGACCTGCTCCGTGCCTCGGTGCCCCGGCTTATTGCGTGCTGCCGGCAGCCCTCTGCTGTAGCAGCACGTCGCTGTGCCGAGAAGGACGCCGAGGGATACACACACGTACGCACGTACACTACCACTCTCCTCTCTCACGGAGCCAGAAGAGGGTTTTTCTTTGGGCTCAGAGTGTGTTTGCCTTCTGTGGATCGGGATTAACAAGCTTGGACGGTGCTGGTTACAGTGGTGTATGAGTCTACAGACCCTGAGGTGTGCTGCAAGGTTAGAAAGAAACCTTGGATCTGTCACGCTGTGGAGGGTTAAAATAAACCCTATACAACCAGCAAAACCAGCCTAAACCTTCCTGCCTCACTGCAACCAACTTTATCCCCCCAACTGTGAGAATTCCCTCCTTTCCTCCTCCCTCCACGCTCCTTCCTTCTGAGACTATAGGATGAGGCATTTCCTTCTATCTGGCTCAGGGTAAAAGCATACCCTGGGGGCAGCAACACACATCTGGCAGGAACTGAAAGGTTTTAATCCAGCCTTTACTGCAATCAAAAATGGCAAATGAACCAGTGATTCTGAATGTTTATGACATGGTGAGTATGAAACAGTACTGATTTGGGGGGGAAACTGGAAGGGGGGCAGTGGGACCAGGTGGGAGTTTATGCTTGGAGGCAGGCATTATATGAAGAGGAGCCAAGCACAGATCCCCAGAGAGGCTGACCCCCAGCTGCCCAAATTCCTCGTCAAAGCATATCATGTTTTGGCTGTCAGAGATGATGCTGACCCTGTCTTTTTCTCTTTGCAATGTTTACCATATGGGTACAGATTACAGATAAAACTGTGCCCAATTTTCTGCAGGATCTTTCAGGAGCAGCACTGAGTGAGGGGAGGCCTTTTTAATTTCTGTTGTCCCAATTAAGGAAGGAGATCTAATCTCTTCTCTCTTTGTTGGAGAAAATTGTCCTTTAATTTTGAGTGAGCTAGCACAGTCAGTCTGTGGGGAAGGGGTCAGGATTTCATTTGGGAAGGAGAAACAACTGTCAAATTGCAGTAGGGACATAGTGTCCAGGCTGATAATTTGGATCAGTCCCTCATATGCACAAGATTGTAGTTAATAATTTTCTCTGAAGGTTAATTGCAACAACAGGATGAAGAAATTGTCTGAACTGGTGAAGTTTCAGCACAGGGAGGAGCACAGGGACATGCTGCTTGGCAATGTTTCCTGAAAGTTTACCGAGTGGTTTTCCATGCTCTCCTCTTGCAAGGGGAATGTGAGTGGGAATTACCTGTGCTAACAAATCAGAAGATCCAAATCCTACCCTTGGCACAAGCCCTCAAAGAGAAGAAGGCTTGACACAACCTGTTTGCTTTCTGGTCTGACAGAAGCTCAGGAGAGGTATGGCAGAAGAACATTTGAATGATGGTGTACTTCCCTTCTGTTTTTTGTTTATGAACTAATGATTTAAAAACAAAAAAAAGTAGTTTTCAGGTATTCCAAAAATTTGCTGAATGTTTCTGGGGAAAATACAATGTTATGGCACCCAGGTACTTACTGAGCTCTAAATATCTAGCCCCAGCCCTTTAAAATTATGGCATATATTTGCTTTTTCTCATCGGGCAGTGACAACTTTCAACAGGAAGCCCACAGAATACTGTGGGTTTCCCTGCTGGGGAAATCCAGAGGATAGACACCAAAGAGATTAGCAGTGGGTTGATGTAAATGTCAAGCCTCTTGTTATTACAATGATTAAGCGATCTTTTGTTGACTGAAAAAGCTGGGTTGTTTTCTGATGGAAGTGATAAGGGCTGTTTAGGTAGGACTCTATCTGTATTGGAGACCAGTCTGAAAAGCACAACTACAGTAGCCTGAAGCTGCCTCTTCCAGAGCTATTATTGGTAAAATCGAACAAGTTGGTGTAAAATCCTTCCCTAGACTTTGGACTTGAGTGTTTAATGTTCAGTTGCTTGGCAGCCTGAACTGTAAACTCCTACAGGCTATTCTTCAACCAACAAGTTTGGCAACCCAAGCAGGTGGTAGCTAGTGCATGGTAACAAGGGACTGGCATTGCACATGCACACACGATACTTTCTCATGAATACTTTGAGGAAGATAAAGGGGCTGTGTTGCCCTTTTATTTTACTCATTATCTTCCTTACAATTTTTTTTAGCTTGTTCTGCAGCAGGCTGTGGTCTCTGTGGTCTGAACTTTCCTCTCTCAGCCACTGTTGAGTTGTCTCAAATCAGCAAATATTTTGCTGCTGAGCTGAAAGATCTGAATAGTGGATGGACATGGTTTTTGCCTTTTTTCATGTGATTAACACCAAAGGTGGAGCCCAAAGGAATTGTAGGAGAAGGGACTTGCTGTTCATGGTTTCTGTGTTCTGAGGTGGACACGCAGACATAGTGAGCTGAATTGAGTTCATCAGTTCAATTCAGACTGAGTAATTTTTGCTACTTATTGAGCCATGAAAACCTTGACATGTGAGTACTTACTCCATGGGTTAACCACTCTGTACATAGAAACCATTCTATTTTCATGTAGCACCTGCTTGACTACCACTGAGTCACCTCTAGTTCAAGTCCTACCTTATGATTATTCAGGCTACATGCTTTTTCTTTGCTGCTATGATTTTAACACTATGGAGTTTGGAATGTAGCCATGAGAAATCTGCACTTTGTTACACTGTGGTGGGGAATTGCGGGGGAACTGGGAAATGAGCACATTTGCTTGAATGACTGTTGGAGAACTAGACTCAGTGGAAAAAAAACAATACATCTGGGAATAACAATTAACTGGATGTAAAGCTTTGCTTTCCTGACAAGGAACATGACCCCTGTATGGCATCTGGAAGCACTTACGCTGCTGGAAAACTTACCCCTAGGGCAGAAGTTCAATTATGGGCTTTCTGCAGCTATGAAATACCCACTCTGTGTCATCTTGTTTATTCAAAGATTATAGCCATTTATCCTTTTACCCATTGGATATGTACCAGGTTTCTTTAGGAAGAAAGTGCTTCTATTTAATGAGGTGATTTGCAAAAATAGCTGAAGCAGGTAAATCTATTTGTAGACTTATTTCCTTCAGCATAAAAAAATTAAGCAAAAATCACTGGATATACCAAGTGTTCAGAATATTGTCATCAAAAGCAAATTCCCTCATCCTCAGCGCACAGGGTGATTATATCCTGTTTTTTCTGGTCCTAAAGAGCTTGTACACACGTGTACACTTGCAAAACAGACAGGGCAGGAGAACTTTGCTGCTCAACCAGGATATTTTAAGGAGTGAATATGCAGGGTACTAAACTCTGATTTAAGGTGTAAGTGTGAACACAGAATAACAAAATGGATCAGGGGTTTGATCATGGATGAATCTCCTTCCCATTCTAAATCCAGCTCTGGCATGGACTTACTCTAAGCCAATTGCTGTTTGGAGACCTGTATGAAGTAACTGAGTCTATAAAACCTTTGACAGTTAGCTAACAGTTTGCTTTCAGATGGATAAATCAAATTCCCCTTCATAACATGCAGCTCTCTTCCCCCCACTCTGCCTTAATAAGCTGTTTATCATGGATCAGATCTTACTTAGAGCACAAGGTTGACTTTCTTCAGCCAGGATATCATCCTGTTTCCTCCTTGCTTTAAGTCTTTGTGGCTTAGTTTGCAATAGTTGACTTAATCACTGTACATTAATAAATGTTTCCTACTTAAATCAGACAGAAGAGTAACTGCAATCATTGCCTAGGTTTAAATCTTTAACAAGCAAGCTAAACATACTCCACTAAAAATAGTTTGCTTGGCGGAGATTCAAGTTGAAGACTCTCATAATATCTTCAGCTTATTGCATAGCACATTCATGCTATGAAATTAAAAGCAAAGATATTCATATCACTGCTGTCCCTCTTTTATTACAGATAAGGTTGTCTTGAATTTCCACTGTCTTTGCAGTTGATAGCATGCAGAACTGTTATTTTGATCTACTGGTATTTTTGCTTACTCTGTATGCTGGGGAAAATGAGCCCCTGAGATGTGCTGCAGAGGAGAATGAGAGCCCTCGTCATCAGGGAGCCAAGCAGCAATGATGTTAGGGTCTGTTTGAATGAGAGAGGTGAGGCTCATCTCTGACCCTCAGCCTTGACCCACTGTTATTCCATTGATTCCACTGGCATTACTTGTCATCCTCTCTGGAGTGAGTGAGTGAGAGGGAAATAAGATTCAGATCACTGTAGACATGCTAGCTCTGAGATTTTTTGCTGTGACTTTCAACTTCAGAGGGGTAGCCAAAATGTAATTATTTATAATGGACCTCCCATATTCTTTCAGTTCTTTGTATCATTTATATAATTTTCCAGCTAAATGGCTGAAGACCAATGGCTGATGACAAAAGATGGCCCTGCAGGTGACTGACTGGGGTCTCTCTTGCTTCACCGATCAGGGGGTGATGATGTCATTGATTTGATGTCTCCATCACACCAGTGAGTGGATTATACAGGTGTCCCTGACAGAAAACCGAAGGCAATAGCATTCCTTTCTCTGCATCAGGGATAAAGGCCCCTGTTTTGTGTTTGTGACACTATGGCAAGCAGCCTGTGTTAAAGTAGGGGTGGCATTTTGGGCTGAGGCTGTAAAACGTTATAGTCATGCATATAGTTTCCAAGAGTTTCAGGGAAATTAATCTCACTCCTGATTTTGATTGGTGTGATGGAACAGAGCATTCTGAGAGGTTGCATCTGCACAGAGGGCAGCATTTCTGGGGAGGGGGAGATGGAGGAAGATGGTGTTACAAATCATAAGGGTTTTGTAATGTGTTTATCTTCCCTGTGGGAGAGGAAAAGCAGTTTCAGTTGTACCACCAAAAAACATCGACAATGCTCCATGTAGCCAATCAGCTTGTGGTCTTCCAGCAGAGGCTGATCACAGCCTATGAGTGGCTTAGGTAGGGACAAGAGCTCCGAGGAGGTCGTTTCCACCTGGCTCTACAAATGTCTGTGATTGTACAGTTGCTTTTACATAGAGCTGGGGTCAGAGATCAAGGGCTGGCAGGAGGGTGCTGGGTAAAGAGGGAGAAGAAGCAGTCTGGCTTTTCTGTCAATCCCACGAAGGAGTGGGGGAGGATTTTTGGACAAGCAGTTTTGGTGTGGGACCCTGTTTGTGGGACTCTGCAGCAGATCCTGGGGCAGGGTGAAAGTTGGGTTTTGGTTTTGTGCTCCGAAAAAAGGATTATGAGAGAGTCCCTGCATGAAGATGACACACCAGCCAAGGTGACAAAAAGCATAAAGCTAGAGGGTCTGTATGCCCCCAGAATAAATGCAGAAAACATTAGTGCTTTAAGCCAAACAAAGCCAAACAAAGAGTTTTATGGAGGTGGGAGTTACTTGTCCCTTTGCACTTTTTCAGATCTGTAATTTTCAGCATTTTGCTTTAACATACATTGATTATGTGTGATTTAAAGGTGAAGACCTGTGTGTAGCTGCACATACTACCATCCTAGCATCCCTTTTTCGCTTCCTGTGCAAGTGGAAAATAGAGACTGAGACTTAGCCACTATAATGAAATGCTTTGGGACTGAAGGAATGGGGGTGCTTTGTACCTCTACCTCCAGTACATAAGGAAACTTTGAATCTATTTTAGAAACAGCAACAGGATTGCAAGCAGGGCACTTCATTCTGTGAAGTGATTGTTTTACACACTGACTAGATCAGGGAATATTTTATTATCTCTCTGGAGAAAAGAATAAGTCTGGTAACTCAGAAAAATGTCCACATGTGTGTGTTAGCAGAGGTCTTGGATGCTCTCAGTTTACTTAGTCAGAAGAGTGAGAAATCCAATTGCAGGTGCTGTTCCTATCACCGCACTACCTGTCAGTTGTGAGCTGCTCTGTGTGGAGAAATGCAGCACCATCTGACTCTATTTGGTACTCCAGGAAGCCACACAGAAAGTAAGGGCACTTTCTCATCAAGTAGGTTGATAGCTGTGAGGTTTCTTGCTGCAATGAGCTGAAGAGATGTTCTAAGTCAATAAAGCAACTTGTGGTCTTTAAAGATTAAGTGCTAGAGAGTCACTAGGATCTCTTCTTTCTTTTTCCTCCTTTTTACGTTGGCCAAACTGAATGTATTTAACAAATGGAGAGCAAAATGGGAAATTTTGCTTTTGGGAGATTTTAATGAAATTCTGGCAACTCTTAATATATATATATATATATATATATATATGTATAAAGCTGTTCTGAAACAAAATCACCACTTTTTAAAACATATTAGATGAAATGTTTTGACTCTTCCTTAAAATATTTCCCAGTCATTACTGGCCAAAACTGTTTGCCAAATCTGAATCATTTCAGTTCTCCAAAACACACTGTTCACTCAAAAGTTTGCTGTGTTCTTGGAGGGGCTTGGTAAGCGTATCATATTCTTATTTATTCTGTGGCTACTCTCAAAACTCATGAGAAATCTTTCTTCCATGAGTAAGCCCTGGCTAAGGAAGATCTAGCCATCTATCTAGATCTAGAAGATCTATCTTCTTCACAGGCTTGTTGTGGGGATAGGCTCAAAGGTAAATCCTTACATTCCTGAAGGAAAAGAGGAAGATTTTTGGCCTTGGGATTTTACTTTGTCGCTGAACTCTTCATTTATCCACAGCCTTGTTCATTCTGCTGTCTTCAAACAGCATCTAGTACAGCGTACGAGATAACAGAATGGAATGGTGAGATAGCAGGTGCCTGGTGCTGAGTAGTGGGTTCCTCACATTGCTATAACATGTCCTGCAGAAGTGCTAAGATGCCTTTGTTTCTCAGAGTAGTTGAACATAGTGTCAGTCACAGGCGGTAGTGTGAGGGATCGGGTAGGTCTCAGACACTTGTTTTCTGTGCCTTCCTAGAGCTTGCTTTTAGTTGGCCTTCTGTGCTGGTTGGTTTTGGGGGTTTTTGCTTTTTTGTTTGTTTGTTTGGGTTTTTTGTTTGTTTGGTCTGTTTTTTGTTTTGTTTTGTTTGGTTGTGGACTGTTTTGTTTGTTTGTTTGTTTTGGGGTTGTTTGGGTTTTTTTGTAGGACTAAGTTTAGACTGTAAAACTATGCTTATGCTGCATAATAGATCCGGGGTTCATAATCACTCCAATAAAATAATGGTCCCACTACAAAATCTGTAACAGTAATGTCATACTAAGATACTTATTATGTGTCCAAAACCTCTCTGGAAAGATTCTTGGTGAGAGAAACAAAGAGACCAGACAGACCACTGCTGTGAATAAGACAAGAGGCAGAGAAAGCTGCTCTGACCGGAGGTTAGCAGAGTCCCAGGCGCATCCTATATGAGGGCTATCCATATGGCTTCACTTTTCTTGGATGAAACATGTCCCAGCACAAATCTTCTTGACTTTGAAAATAATAATAATTATTTTTAAAAGTGTTATGGCAAATCTGATGGCAGTACATTAGAGTTTTCAAATAAATCAGGTTGGGCAGTCTGGCAGTGCATGCAGCTGAGGAAAACTAGGCTTTGTTTCTGCTTCTCTTTTCCTCCTACACTGCCTCAGTTTAATATGAGTGACAACAGGGTGACCTCAGGCAGGTCAGTCATAGGGGATTGCTGCCTTGCCCTGCTTGAACTCTGGAGCAGATGGAAAAGGAAAGCAGTTTGGTGATGCAGAGCACTGTGTTGTAGTCAGTTCAAGCTTGTGAGAAAATGATGAAATGCAACTAGACATTCATTCTCTCTTGCATCTTTAGAGAGAGGAAATAAATTGGAGGAAGAATGATAAAAAACCTAATACACAGAGCTGCAGCTGAGTCCATTCCTTCAAGGAATCCAAACATGGCATCTGATCTAAACCAATTAAGAAGCTTTTAAAGAGTATGTGGCATGGCCTGGGTTAATAAGTCCGGTGATGAAGTGTGCCCGTTTATGCATTTTGTTGTCTTAGCAACAGCCTGAAGATGTGTTATCCATCAGGGGAACAGTCTGTTTTGATGTTGTCAGGGTGACCAGCTGGCTACCTGTCCATGTTACAGCTGATTTTCTGCAGCTCTGCAGTTCTTTAGCTGACTACTCTATGCTTATGCATGAGATGTTTTAAGAGCTATCTCTTGACTGTATGCAGAGCATTACTATCTCCAGCTATGGCATTCATCCCATCAGAAAGCTCATTGAACTAGTGCTCTCTTGCCTGGAGTACTGACTTGAACTGACTCATCTAGGGCAATGTGGGAGTTCTTGCTTCTGCTAGTCCTGCATGTGCAAGGGAAACTGCTCCACAACATAATCTCCTTTATATCATCAAATAATAGAAAACCTTGTGAGTGAGAGCAATCTAGGATAGCTAGCACAGGGTGAAAAATGTGTGAACTCTGCTTCTGGAACAAAGCTTCACAAGTCCTGTCATTAGCCCAGGTGCCACATCGGTGCTCTTGTGTCAGTTCCTGTAGGTGGCCATCTGAGTTAGTGTCCCTACAGTACTGATTGCAAGGCAGGCTGAAGTCTTGCAGAATCAGGAGTCTTCTGGGCAGGATTTCAGGTGTCAGCCCAGGGGCTCAAAGTAAGGTCAGCTCTAGTGATACAGAAAACTTGCTGCTACTGGAAGTTGTCCTTTAACCCCATCTACAGGCAAAGTCACAGTCCCCTGGCCTGTCTCTGAGCAACTCTGAAAGAAATTATTTCCTCTGGAAACCATATGGAAGCTGGTTTCTAGTGAATTTTCTCTGGTGCTTTTTGGCATTTCCCCAGAGAGAAAGGCAGACTTCTTTTTAGAACATGACACTTCTGTCAGCAATTTAGCCTCTGGCTCATTAGGCTGTCAAGGTTCCTAATGTCACTTGGCTACTCTTTAAAACAAGCAAACAAAACCCAAAACCAAAGAAAACCCTCTTAGTATTGATAAAAGCTGATGTGCTGACAGTACTGGAGACTGTCACACTCCTACCAAATAAATTTAGGCTGGCAGTAGCAAAGCATACCCTTCTGCCTTTTGTATCTCATTCCTGGTTTATAGTTTGAGCAGCTCTGGTGTCATGGCTCAGCTGGTCATCCAGCTTCCTACTGTGCCAGCCCACTGGGACCAGTTATGCATGTGGTGGGAGCTTCTGCTGGGAACAGCTGAGCATTAGTGATAGAAACAGAGTGACAAAGTTGGACAAGCTGTCAGATCCACTTGTAAGTGTGGTGATGGGCAGGTATATAGTTGTGCATTAGTGCAATGGACTGAATTTAAATCGGTGTCCTAAGGCTGAAAGCTACGCTAGTGACCTGGGTTGCCCTATTCGAGTTGTTTGTTTCAGTCTGTCTTGTTCCTGTCATTATGTCAAGATGACGTAGCTGCAGCTGGGGAGAGAGGCAGAGATCAATCAATCAGTAAATTCTATATTTCTGCTGGGGAAAAAAAAAGAAGGGAAATTCACAAGTCTGATGTTTCTTTCCCTAGCAAATGAACTCAAACCGTTAGGAAAGGAAAAAATGTTTGATACCATTCTGGGTAAACACTGGATGTTCTTAAGTATGAAAGATCTAGAGGAATGAAAGCAGGTATCTCCTTACTTCAGAGCTTTATCTAATCAGCATGTGAATCTGTGAGACTTCTCATCTCAGAGCAAAATATGAGGCTACATACTAAGAGTGGAAAATTGGTAACTTAGTTTTTCAGTAATGAATCTTATTGTGTCTGGAAAAGCAACAATAAGGGGAGAAGAAATGCTGTGGGTTACAAATGATACGTAATACATAGGAATGCTTATCTACAGAAGCAAGTGTCAGATGCCAGAAATGCTGAAAGCGCTGCAGCCTGGTTAGTAAGTGCCTCCAGCATATGGGCCAACACATGTGTCGAATGCCATGTGACTACTGATAGATCCACTTCTCTGGGAGATGGAGGACCTGGCTCAGCATAAGCTCTGTTGATAACGTGGTTTGCTGAACCTTCAATCACGGATCTGTTGCTGTGCTTTCCAGGCAGTCTTACTTACATCCACAATGAACTGTCAAGACCTTTGCTATTCTCTTCAATATCTTCTCCTAGTGATTGATTCATACTGGGCACTAATGCAAGAAAAAAAAAAAGCTTCCTAGATGCCAATTTCTGCCTTGAGGTTTAGACTTCATGAGGAGCTCAGTGTTGCCTTCTAAAGTGAATTATAGGCTGATTTTATAATTGCCTTGTATTTGTAATTTCCCCCAGCTCTGGATTAGCCTGGTGAATGTGAGAACTGACAGAAAGAGAGGACCAAGAAGCTAAACATGAGACTAATCTAATAAGTCAATACTTGTGTCATTAACTCTTGTGGTGTACTTTGGACAAGAGCCTCAGCAGGTTTCTTCTAATTGCATAAGAATAGGCCTAGGTTGTAGGTATTTCCAGGCAGGGCTGATGTGCTTCCTTAGGAAATCACTTATCTAGAAAATACAAGGTTCCACTCAGCTGCCAAAGCACAGATATCATGGGCCACTGTAGGATATTCCTCTGCCCTCTGGCTTCCTCTCAGAAAAGGCCCAGGTCTATTCCCTCATGGATCCTGTTTCATAGCTATCAACTTTGTAGAGATGTCTTGAATATTTTTGGGCATTTGAGATGGCATGACATGCCCAGAGCTTCTGACATGAGTGCTACTTATGTGCTGGGGGAGGTTCAGTAGTAGCTCTGCATTTGACTTCTACCATCTAGCGTGCTGATGCATCTGGCATGACAGAGACCTGATTAAAAACCTTGAGGGACTCTAACATAAGTGCCCCTTTACACAGGTCTGCCATAGAAGCAGACAGTAGGAAACTCTGGATTTGTTTTTTCCAGTCTCCTATGTCAAAGCATTTAGGTTTTGTTGGAAATACTCACTTAGCAGAAGAGTGGATATTCCCGGTGGATCCTAGCTATTCCAGGAGGGTGTCCAGGCTGGAGCCAGGCTATAGTGTTACTCATACTTGTTCTCTGGCATACTGAACACGTATTTTATGTGAAAGGACTTGTTTCTTTACTTTATATGAAGAAAACTGTTTTACCATGAAGGCCTGAGAAGGCCTGACTCCAGATACGCTATTGAGAAATGACCAGGCTGCTTCCCTCCAAGGCAGGTGGAGAGCCAAATCCCCTCTGGCAGGCTGAGGTGGTTAGAAAGTTGCTCTGAACCCTCCTGGACAAGTGTTTGCACTCCTGATTATCAGGTATAAGCAGAAAACACTTCTACCTGGTAAGAAGAGGCCAACTTTGCTTTTCCCTCTTTGTGTTGCTTTGTTTCCATTCAGGGCATTTTTAGAGAGATGTTTTGTTGTCCTGAGAGGATCTCTTCTGCCCTTTCCTCCTTAACTGCCTGTCTAACCTGAAGAGTCAATTACTTGTGCAGCCCTTTTTCCTGAGTCTATCCCAGCTCTAAGAATACACAGGCCAGTGAATCTTCAGAGTACCCCTGTGATGGAGGCATTGTTGAAAGGTGGGAAGGCAGTGCTGGAGGTTTTCAAATCTGCAGAGACCAGAGATAAAAATGCATATCCCAAGCTGAAATCCACCTACCATCTGTCTCCAGTTCTAACATTCATTGTTCTTGATTGCAGTGGCATTTGCTGTGCCCTTGTTCACTCTAATTTTTATGGCTGCTTGTTATCAAGGCAGCTGGCTATCTTCTCTTTGGCAGTTCTTTGGGATGTGGAAAAGACCTCTTCTATTTTCTGCTGCTGGAGTGATGTTCCTTGTGTGCTTCCTGCTGTGAGAATACTGGGGGCCAGTGCATTGAGGAATGGGTTGTACTGAACCGAAACAGAACAGATTCATTCCAGTCTAAGCCAAGAAGAAACAGGAGCAAACTAAATGGGTGCATTTCAAGCTCAGGTGTTCTTGGAGCCAGAAGAAAAGAAGCACTACAAATCTTTTTTTTTTTTTTTCCTATGGATCTCGTAATATAAGCAAAAATGCTGTGACTTCTGCTGATCAAAAGCCTCTAGAAAGATAAAAAAAATGCAAACCACATGGATCCTTGAAAATTTCAGTTGTTCTAATTGTCTAAGACAAATTCTGTCTCCTCCCCTGGGCCAAGTACTTCTGGCAGGAGACACTCTGCGTCATGGTAGCCAGAGGCTTTAGCAAAGCTGAATAAGGAAGGACAGAAAAGTGTTTTCCCAGCACCCTCTAAATTGGGTTGATCATATGTCCCCCCTGACTGCTGAATGTACTCTTTTGTCCTTTGTATTCAGCCAGAGCTAATGGGAGGCAACACTTCACCTGAGACCTGAAGTGGGTGGGGGAGGAGGGGATAGAGGAGGGCAAGAGAAAAGGGGGATGGGGAGGGTGGAACTCCTTATCATTCTCTCTTTCACAGTCCTCAACCTCACAGGATCAACCACAACTTGAACTTTTCCAACACTTTAAAAGACCCTCTACTTCTGACAGAAAGGCAAGGAAGCAGGAAGCAAGTTGGAGTAAAAGTAGGATCCTATCTGTCTTACAAATCCATCTCTGCAATAAAGTTATGCTAGGAAATTCACACATCCATCTGTGGCTTTTTAAGTTCTGTTTGTGTGTGCCATGTTATTGAAATGCTTTAATGATTCCCTTTGTAATGTCTAATTACTCTGAGATATGCAGTTCAGCACCTATTGCAGCTGCTGTTTTGGGTAATCTTGATAGAGTTAAAGCTATGGCTGGATCAAACAAATTTATGCAGACAGAGATTTTAAAGTTACCATAAAGAACAATTTATTTGTCTCTAACACATCAGGTGCTTAAAAATCCTGTACTTGGTACCTCTGAGCTTGAATTTTATTTCTCATACCCACAGGACTTTGAAGCATGTTTCCAGCTGTCTGTTACCTCTCCTGAGGTCTCACAGGTGTCTCATTAAAGCCTATTAAATATGTGATGTAGCTTCTAATGATGCATCTCATTTAGGTGAGTTGTCACCAGGAATTGGCAGGGATCATCGCTACTCTGGTACTCCAGTTGCTGGGACAGTGAAACCTACCTGGAGAAGTTCAGGTTAATACCTCCTTCCATGTTGGGAGACAAAAGCCAGTGTCTCAAAAAGGCTGCACCTTCCAGGGGTACACCAACCTTCTCACATTCTCACCCTAACATCTCCCCTCCCTCCCTCTTAAAAAGTGCAGCCTCAGCTCCCAGAGGCATCTGTCCTTGGGCTTTTTGGTCTCCAGCCAGTTAATTATTAATCATCACAATATCCCTTATGTCGAGCATCTGAACTGCCCATGAAGCATGGAGAACTGTTTTATCAGCTGAGGCAAAAATGTTTTAGTGCCCTGCCACTATTTGTTTATAAAGTTGTTGTTCTGACAAAGAACCGAAGCACCCAGAATTGATAGTTACCTCATCTGAGCCCCATACCAGATGACCTGGTGCTAGCAAATGCAATAAATGTGCAAACTGGGAAGCCAGAAGAAAAAGTTAAGCTTGTATCATGGATCCTGCAACAGAACTGGTGCTGTACTACTGGGTATGTTTAGAGCTGTAATACTACTGCAGTACAGGTATATTGTCCATCATGAGAACCTACTAGGAAAAACTCCTATGTATTTACCTCTCTTGAAAGATACTGAGGGGGGCTCTTAAATCCTAAGGGCACGATGAATTTCCTGTGAATGTTGTTGGCTGGCTATTCTGCCTCTCTTTGGGGTGCTGCTCCTCACCTTTGCCCTAGGAACGGTGAGACATGTGAGCTTGTGGGGCTCTAGGCCTTGCCCACTCTCCATACTGAGGCTGTAGGCTGGTCTAAAAGAGAGAGACAGAGCAGAGAGTAGGCGTGAAAGAAGAAAATCCCTCATCTTGTATCAAGGCAGTTCTTACTGTTGGGAGCAGTCAAACACAAGAACCTGACACCTAGCTCCTTCTAGCTGGGAGTGTTCTAGTGGCAATGGAGTAGCACCAGCACTTTATTTCTGGTTGAGCTTTGATATCATACATTGAAGCAGATCTGAAAACAGACTGAAATACCGGCTGCTTTCCACTCATCTGTAGGGCAGTTTTTACAAAGAATAAATTTGTTTCCTTCTGTCTATCTGTATAAGAAACATTCCAAGTAATGTCATACTCTGGGGATTACCCAAATAAAAAGAAAGGTTCTGAAGCATCTCGTAGCAAAGTGGCACATGACACCTTCACTAAACGATCTCGTGAAGCCTGCAGCTGGCACTTGTTGCAGTGGTAGCTCTCACTAAACACTGCCAGCCTCTGTAACCCTTGAAAAAGTTTTCTGGAATACTCCAAAGGCTCTGTCCAGTAAGATGTGTTTCGGATAAGTTGCTGAAGCTGATAAGTGGGGGCCATATTATACTTTCCTGCCACCATTTAAAAGCCTACGGTGGGAAGTCTTGGGTGATGCAGGTAAGTGAACTCATTAAAACAAGACCATACAGAATCACAGAATTATTATGGTTAGAAAGGACCTCTGAGATCACCAAGTCCAACCATACACAGAAACACAACCCACTCCCTACAATCTTGGCCACTAGAGCATGCCCTGAAGTGCCACATGTACTCGGTTCTTAAATACCTCCAGGGATGGTGACTCAACTGCCTCCCTGGGCAGGCTGTTCCAGTGCCTGACCACTCTTTCAGTAAAGTCATTCTTCCTAATATCCAGTCTAAATCTCCTCTGCTGCAACTTCAGCCCATTTCCTCTGGTCCTGTCGTTACTCACGAGGGACAAGGGGCCAACACCCACCTCTCTACAAACTCCTGTCAGGTAGTTGTAGAGGGCAATGAGGTCTCCCCTCAGCCTCCTCCAAACTAAACATGCCCAGTTCCCTCAGCCTCTCCTCATATGACTTTTTCTCTAGACCACTCACCAGCTTTGTAACTTTCCTCTGAACGTGCACCAGCACTTTAATGTCCTTGTAGTGAGGGGCCCAGAACTGAACACAGTACTTGAGGTGAGGCCTCACCAGTGCTGAGTACAGAGGCAGGATCACTTCCCTACTCCTGTTGGCCACACTATTCCTGATACAGGCCAGGATGCTGTTGGCCTTCTTGGCCACCTGGGCACACTGCTGGCTCATGTTAAGCTGAGTGACCACCAGTACCCCCGGGTCCTTTTCTGCTGGGCAGCTTTCCAGCTACTCTCCCCCAAGTCTGTAGCATTGCTAGGGGTTGTGACCGAAATGCAGAACCCAGCATTCGGCCTTATTGAACCTCATACAATTGCCTTCAGCCCATTGATCCAACCTGACCAGGTCCCTCTGTGGAGCCTTCCTACCCTCAAGGAGATCAACACTCCCACCTAGTTTGGTGTTGCCTACAAACTTACTGAGGGTGCCCTCAATCCCCTCATCCAGATCATCAATAAAGATATTAAACAATACATATGACTTAAACTGTGGTCTTTACTGTCCCCGTGACAGGTAGTGTCCCCCTGTGTACGCATCCCTGTACCTCACATGCATCTGTGTTCTACTTCACCCTTCCTTCTGTCCCAGGATGCCTTCATGCAGTGAAACAAATTATGGTGGATCTGACAGGTTCCTCTTCTGTCTCAGTAAATTGATGATAGATCATTACTAATTAGTACAGCTAGGGTCAAGCTTACTCATATGCTAAGATAGCATGATTGTAGGAACCCAACTCTTATTTATGTGTAATAATAGATGGAGATGTTTTTTTCCTCCTTTCAGCTCAAACATAACATCGTGTTCAGTGACACCACAGTGTTTTGTGAAAAGTACAAGTGCTTTGAACATGTGGGAATCAAAAAGCTCTAAATAGATTGTGTAATGCTGCCAACAAAGCATGTCCTTGGACCCCAGCCGAGAACAACCAAACCTTCAAGTAAAGCACTGGATTTTTAGAAAAGGAAATACCAAAGCTTTAGTCCTAAATCCCACCTCAGTCACACCTCTAGAAAATCACTTCAATCTCTTTGCCTTGGGTTGGCTCAACTGTAAGAAGAGAAGTGCTCTTCTTGGGGTGGGAGGAGAAGCTTGGGGGATGCTTGGGAAGTTAAAACTCTAACCACTTCTTGGCATCTGAGAAGTAACTGTCTGGGTTGATGTGACTCCCATAGGAGTGGGAGGCAGCAGCAAGGTTTCAGGGTTGGGGGCTGAGGGGCCACAGCCTCCTGACCTGAGCCCAGGTTGCCCTGTTGCAGCCTCACTCCTGCTGCCTGGATAGCTATCCCTGGCCTTCCTGTCCATCAGGAGGTGGTTCCCCTCCCTTCCCCACCTGAGCCTGCCCAGGGAGGGTGGTTCTGCAATCAGTCAATCCACACACCTTCTCCTGGCCTTGGCTTTCACTGCCCTTTGACTGCATATAGCAGATGAAGTATTTAGAGGGAGCTACTGTTCCTGTTGTTAGCACCCAGACTTCCTAAGAGAAAACGGCTGGCTTTGTGGCAGCTGAAGTCTGATTCAGAGGGAGTTTTTTAACCTCAGCAAAGAGCGAGTGAAGTAAGGGGGAGGGAAAGACAGTGCTCAATTTGCTCTTCATTTAATTCTGTCAGGAAAACCCTAGTAACTTGAGATGATGGCGTGCAGATTGCAGGCAGGCACGTTGCAGTGTGGGGAATATACTTCAAGGGACTGAGGATGCAGACGCAGCTGGTAAGAAAACAACACGTCATGAGGGGGCTGTGTGCCATGCTTTTTGCCAGGGTACGTTAGCTGCTACTGAGCAGTTCTGGGCTCTGGATTCTGCTGGTGGTACGTACCAGTTTAAAGAAAATGTGAATATCTCCGTGTTGTGCTGCTATTGTAGGTGCTGGAACAGAGGGTACTTGAGATCTGCTTTGCCTTCTCCACTCCAGTGCATGATTCTTTCTCAGTCTTCTCTAGTGTATTTCCCAGTAATTCTCTGGAGAAGGTAAAGGTTGTAATTCCCACTCTGCAGCTGAGGCACTGGCACACAGAGAGGCTGACTTGTTTGATTCTAGGACATGAAGAAATGGAATGAAGCTGCATTAGGAAAAGTTCAGGTTGGGCACAGAAAGCTCTTCACTGAGAGGGTGGTCAGTCACTGGAACAGACTCCCCAGGGAAGTGGTGGTGGTACTGAGCCTGCCAGGGTTCAAGGAGCATCTGAGTGATGTTCTTAGTCATTATGGTTTAGTTTTAGGTGGTCCTGTGAAGAGCAGGTACTTGGAGTGGATGATCCTTACAAGTCCCTTCCAACTTGACATATTTTCTGATTCTCTGATTCGGTGCCTTGTTGCTGTGCCGTCTCTTTGGTTTTTGACGTGGACTTAAATTCGTGAGACTGTTCTTCTGCTGCTGTGGCTGCTGAAAATGTTATTTAATTTCAAGTACTATGATAGACCTTTCAAAGCAGAGCGTTTTATTGAGGCTTCCCAGTTTACCTGCGCTCCCCTTTTCTGGAGTTCAGATAGCTTCCAACATGGAAGGCAGCTGTGGGTCAGAATCACTCTTCCAGCACTCAGCCTTTTTAAAAGGAAAGTGCAGGCTTTCTGTTGCTATTGTAATTTCCAATTTGAAAGAAAGCTCCTAGGATTTTATGTTGTACAGTGATGCCAGCAGCAGGATCAGAGATGGTTCTTCCTAAACCAATTAATTTTCAGAGCAGCTCTGGTAATATAATTCAAGAGGCTTTTTGGAAAGATGTCACTTAGTAAACAGGGGTAGATAAGCTACAGCATGAAAGATGAATGCCCCCTCTTGTTTCCCATGATTCTGTATTTTACTTTCTTTGACTGAGATAGGAAGAGGTAAGGAGAAATAGTCAGTACTACTTCTGCCCAATGACTTGTCAACATGATTGCATGCATGTTAATCTTCCAAAATTCATCCTCTGCTCTTGAAATAAAAATGGTTGTTCTGGGCCAGCCTGAAGTCTTTATGCTGGCTGGTTTACACAAGATATCATTTAATTTGACGGCAAATAGATTTGAAGACCATCTTGAGTTTTACTTGAGACTTGTCAAAATAAAATGCTGCCTAGGATTTTTGGGGGGATAAGAACACAGTTACATTACATGCTAGGGTTACGGGAGGTGATGTGGTTAAACACTGGATGCACATATGTGCTCTGGGGACAGCTTGACAGACTGCAGGCTTTTGGAATGAACTAGTCTAGCAAAGGAGGGGGGGAAAGCATCTGTCAGTAAATAGATGGATAAAGATGCTCTGTGCTGCTTTAAAGATGCACCAATCATCTTTATAACTTGGACAGGTGGCAATGGGGCAGGGAGGGGAGGAAGAGATTCAGACAATTGTGTGGGTGGTGAAGAAATTAATCCTAATGAATTGGAAGAGCAAATCCACAGTGGTCAGGAAGCTTTGGGTTTCTGCCCTGCCAGATATGGATAAATGCAAGAGAATCCCTTTTGCATGCAAAAGCTAATTGGGCAATTACAATGTAATCTCAAAACCTTTGTTTAAACTGTATCCTGACTATCAAAGTGTGAGGCAGACTCTCTTCCAGTGGTTCATAAGGCTTGCCTAGACTCCTTCAGGTGTGTGGTCCTCTTCTATCTTTCCATCTCTTTTGGGAAACAGAACCTCTCTGTTACTTTTTTTTTTTTTTTTAAATCACTGTGTTATGATGGGAGAATTCATTCATAAGGCTTCCTTTCTGTGGTTTCATTCTTCACATAGAAGAACACACAAACATAAGAATGGCTAAGCTGGCTCAGACCAGGGGGCCATCTAGTCCAATACTGTTATTCTTCCCTCAGCATCTGCTTGTGGCCACTGTTGGAGGCAGCAGCAAATATGACATTTCTTTCTAGTAATTTCACAGCTTCCAAACATTTTCAGTTCTGGGGCTTCTCTGAGCTTGACCTTTGTCTCTTTACTAATCCTTGATGGCTCTATTTCCATTTGATTCTCTTGAACAAATGTAACCTTTTGTGCCAACATCCCTTGCTAGGGAGTTTGCTTGTCCACTGCTAGAGGTGAAAAGCCAGGTCTTTTTTTTTTTTAATGGCTTCCTTTTAGTAGGTTTAGTATCTGACAGAATAGTCAATTCCTCTGTGCTTTTTTCATGCCACCTGCAGAACCCCACCATATCTCTTTGTCTCCTGACTAGTTACATCCTTAAAGACCTTATCTGAAGAATGTAGTTAAAAAAAAAAAAATTTGAATTAAGTTAACTATGTCAATGAGATCACTGATTTCTCCAAAGAATACCGAGATGGATGTCATGGGACCTCCCCACACAGCAGTCATGTTGACCCTTCCCCAAAAGATCATATTTATTGTCTGCTATCTTTTTGTTATCACCTCTACCAATTAATCCAGTCTAAATGCCAGGCTTGCAGGCTTGTAATTCCCTGGATCTCACATGGACCTCTGTTCCAAAGATTAGCATTACAGGTGCTACCTTCTGGTGCTCAGGTCCCAGAGACAATTCACATGAGAGGCTGCCTGTGATCATCAGTAATTCAGCTACTCTGGCCCTGGTTCCTCTGTTACCCTTGGGTAAGTGTAGTTCTGCCCCCGGGATCCTACAGGTCCAATTCTCTGTATCATACACTCATTCATGTCAACTTTAAACAGAGCCTCTTCTGATTTCCTCACTCTTCCTACTCTTTCTATAAAAATAAAAGTGGGATGATCAGGCATGGGAACCTCAGCAGTTTTTTTTCTGGTGGAAACAAGAAAGCTCTGATGCAAAAAAATTCTTTTCTCTGCAACAGCCATGTCAGGTCTGAGTTCTTCTTTTACAGCTTTGCTATCACTTGGCCCTGCAGACTTGACTTTTCTGATGTGTTGGAGAAAGGACTGAAGAAATAGCTAAATGCTAATGGAGAGGCTATCCTTATCTGTTTTAAGCCTACCTAGAAGCAAAAAGTGACAATATTTTTATCTGCTTCTGAAAGCACAGGGTCCTGACACAATTTGGACGAGGAATGATCAGTAAGAGAGCTGTCTGCCGTGCTTTCTGCTGGACACCCTGGGGGTTTTCCCACTCCTAATTTCTGAGTTTGTGTTGTCTAAAGCTTTTATGTGAAAGTGCTTGAACTAAGCTTTGGGTGCTACAATGCCAAATGGTTCCACACTCCAAAGAAAAGATGTGTCTAGGTGCTTCCTAAACCTTGGATGCTTCTAAGGCTTTAAAAACTCAAGATTCCTGTTTACTTCAGTCATCTTCCAAGGGCTTGCTTGTGATGTGAAGCATGGTATTTTCCAACCTATCTCTCTGCCAAACCTAGTCAGTGCTCTTTCTCTCAGAGGGAGTGTTTTTCTTTCAAACTGGCACCAACACGGTGATTCAGCATCAGGCTGGTCTTGCTCACATCCGTTTTGTGTTGCTATCTCATCACACAGATGAAGAAGAGCCTGTGCCTTGCTAGGGCTGAGTTGGAAGGGAAAGCAGAGAAGGTGTGTGCGAGCATGGGTGCCTAAACCCCAATAATATCAACATTCAAGAGAGGTAGCAACTGTGGCTACAAGATTACACAAAATAGAAATGAAGCTTGTGTCACAGTGTGTGGTGTTTCTATACAAAGAGAGGGGAAGAAGATGCATTGATGGCTAGTATTTATATATCCAGCACTGGATATATAAATATCAGCACCAAGCAACTGCTTTCATGCTTGGTTACCTAGAAATTGCTGCTGCTGGAAGGCAGCAAGTCAAGCTGTGTATTTCTTCTCATGGCTCACAATGTACAAATACGCTTTGGAGGAAAGGGTAAGCTTGGAGAGAATTAATTAACTTGGCAAAGAAGGCTGTCCCCTGAGCAGGCTAACTATTGCCACCAAAAGCATAGGCATTTCTAGGGATTCAGCAGCACCTCCTGTGCAAGTGACTGTGTTCCAGGGAGAACAGCTAGGAGAAAACTGTTCCCATAAAGAGGCTTGCCAAGGACAAATCTGCAGTGCTGCACCTTTGGTGCAATACTGGGCCTACCTCTGGGTTTGATTATTCATCACATACCTCTAGGTATGTGAAAGGAGGCTGAGTTTCAGTCTATCCATGGCTGGTTTTGTATGCACTCTTGGGCACATTTATCACTAGCAGGATGCCTCTTGTAAACCAGAGTTAAAATGCTGCTAGTCTCTTAATTGTGTATATATACAGAGTGTGTTTATGTTATCACAGGTGATGCATGAGCATACATATTTTATTTGCTTGTATAAGTTTTATCTATGTTCTCATATGGAGTGAGGTAATGCTCTCCTGCCTACAGCACGCTGGTGTCTGCCTTGGCCTGCTGTTAATGAATTACTTGTGATACCAACTAGGAGCCCCAGCCATGAACTGGCACTGCACCATGTTTCATGAGGACACTGTACAAAAGAGAACAGGAGAGAGAGTTCTGGCTCCAGAGAGATTACGAGCTGCTTTTCACGTTGATCTGATAGGATGCATGCAAACAGCAACTGGTTTATTAACTCCATCTGGCGACACTATCCCCTTCCAAGATGAGATCTTCCTCTGATGCAAACATTCTTTTGGTCAGTTGAATACAACTTTGCTTCCTCTGTGAAGTTTTATGCTGATTAATTTTTTTCTCACTGTGGTCTCTTCCAATAAGGGAGGCTGAGCAAGATTTTCAAGGTGTTAAAGTGAAGTGCAGTAAAATAAATTATATAAGTGCTACTGAGCTCATACTTCATAGAGCGAATTAAAGCTTTGCATAAGACAAAATATATCAGGCTGGGCTGCTGATCTTATTTGTTTGATGAATCTGTTTACCTCTTGCATGTATCCATCTAACTTGGAGGAAGGCAGATATATGGAGTGGGAACAGAATGGTCTCGGACCGATCCATTCATCACTCAGGTGATGCATCACTTGCATGACTTTCATTGCTGCAGTATCCAGATACTTCCCTGTTATAGGAATAGAAATCGTTCTTTTCTCTTGGTCTACAGGATAATTAGCCCAATTTATGCTATGACCATTTGTATTCCCTAGCTTGCATAAGTGAACTTACAGATAAGCAACTTGAGAGACCTGAGATCCACATCTATTGTACAATACCCTTCATCTCTTGTGGGAGTTGTGATCGTATCTAAGCTGGCCTGGACTGTATGGAATTCTGCTCTTGTTCTCCTGCCCTGTGGATCACTTTGGAAAGAGTGTGGTGACTTTTTTAGGTCTCTGGTTCTCTCTGAAACATTTTTGGGTGAATATGGAGTATGACTTATGCGCATAGTGTCCTATTATTAAAAGCATGGGCTCTTATTTTTGGTACTAATCAACATGGTGCTGTGTTTGGAGTGTGCTGCATCACTCCCAGAAATGAGTTAAAATCTGCTTTTGAGAAAGGTTGTGGGCCATTGTCAGCTAGGGCTGAATAAGGCTTTGTTTTCTTATAATACCTATCTGGAAGGTCCTGAAAAGGGACAGAGCAGAGGGATAGTTAAATCTGAGAGCAGATGTCTCTGATCTTAGAGGATGTTGTGAGATAGATGAGGTGTTTAGAGTGCTTACCTCTTTCTCCTACATTAGCCTGGCCACAGTTCAGATTAGATGTCTACTCTACATGCAGGATAATTTTTTGGCAGGTCTCTGAGGGATCTGGCAGACAGTGCCATTTGCATGCCATGGTACAAATGTGCAACCATCTATCATTTCACTAAAATAAATAAGAGCCAATATGTAGTTGCAGAATCTAATGGATTTTTACAGAAATAAATATAAACGGGGGGGAGGAAGGGGAAGGAATATTCCCAGTGCAACCTGCTAAATAAGGCAAATTCTCCTCCTTGATCTTACTGAAGTATATCTTTCCTCTTCTCCTTTTATCCCTGATCTCACTGGGTGCATTTCAGATATGGAGATACTGTAAGATGCGTGTCTGTGAAGAAACCACTTGGCTCAATCACCAGGGTCATCTCAGGACTGTTTCTAGATGTATGCAACACATAGCAGACTAGCACAGAAGTTTTGCTTTAGGACAGGTGTAAAATGATTACTGTGCCCAGAAGAAGGGAAATATTTAGGGTAGCCCAAATATTATCCTAATGCTGGTCTCTTACAGAGGGTGGGGGGCAAGCAGAAGCAAGAAAGGACAGATTTTGCATTTACCAAAGCTGCACTGGCATGTTTGTGCCTCTCCCTGTGTAAGGAGGTGTGCGACCTTTGGGAGAAGCAAGCAGAGGCTGTCCCTGGGAAGGGACACACACCCACATTTTAATCTGAAATGGCTTTCATCCAAAACTGCATCTTTATGGTACTGAAAGTTGATTTGTTGCCAGGCACTGATGTAACTGTCATGTGTATTTCAGCAAGGGATGGCTATTAAACGGTGTTTCAGAGCTGCGTGTCCAATGCTGCTCATTAAATACAGTGGGAATCCTTGGGGGAAGAGGGAATAAAAATAATAAAATAAAAATATCCCCTGTAGCACCCAGACAAACTGGAGAAGAGCACATTACATCAGAGTCATTAAGATACTCCCACAGCTTTTTATTTTTTTCCCAGCCATCACGGCGTGCTGCACATATTAATCATTCTGATGCATCTTCATATGGGGAGGGGGGAGGATCCTTAAAGCAGTTTGTCAGCATCCAGTAACTAAATGCTGACAATCAGAAATGATTACTCGTTTCCAAAACTATTAGTGGTTAGCATTTTTGGTCATTTTAAACAGTGCTGAAATCACTCAGCATAGAGGCCCCTGGGTCATGGGTTATAAATGAGTTTCTATCTGAACTTCTCTGATTGCTGTTTTTGTATCAGTTTTGTGCTTTGTAGAAAATAATTCCAACAACCCAATCAGATATTGGGCTAGGTTATACAACAACCCCTTCTTTAGACAGTTGCCTTCTCAAGGAAAGGATCCTTGCTGTACCCTTTTACTGTCTTCTTCAGACCAACAGAAACTGGCTTTTGGGGGGGAAGGTGTATTTGAATCTCCATGGCACAACAATATTTTATCAATGCTCTATCCAAACCCTTGCTTTCTGTTTTATCCCTTAAATTTTAATCTGGAGACATCACTGCAATGCGATTCTTCAGCAATTGTGCTGTAACAGCAGAGAGAGCGTATGATTATGGCAAAAATACACTCATATCCTCTTTCTTCTAGGAAAAGATAATACAGAGAGATGAGACACTGTGTGAAATTGGCACTGTATTTGAAGAGTTTTATTCAAGACAGGACAAAGCACTGCAGGGGGGAAAAAAACCAAGTCACCAGTTGAGGGAATCTGTGTTTCCCAGTATTTTTCTAAACTAAGCTGGTTAGGTGTGCTGCCAGCCAGGCATGGCCCCTGGAAACTCTCCAGGAAAAAATCTCAGCTCACCTTGTGAAAGGGTTTTCCCCATCCCATCCCCCCATGCTGGATTAAAAATTCCTGTTTGAGAAGCTTAGAGATCATTTATTTATTTATTGACTGATTGATTTTTGCGGTGGCATGTTAATGTTATTGGCACATCGCCAATTTTTATTATGGGCACTGTGAGGCATTTTGAGCAGGTGCCACCAAAGTCAGCACAGAGTATATGTTCCTTAGATGCAAGCAGACCCTACCCCACTCTCTTCCTATGCTGCTGCTGTCGGCTCACAGCTGGTTTTTGCAAGTGAATGAGACAGAAAGCAAGAGTTTACATGCCTTTATTACATCTAAGTGTCGGACTGGATTTTGGCCTTACATAGCACTTGCATGGGCAGGAGACCTGGGGTCTGTTACTTTCTATTTTCTGTAGGGATCCAGATTTGCTATGGGGTGCTATTGCTGCCATTAGAATCATAGAATAATTTTGATTGGAAGAGACGCTTGGAATCATTGTGTCCAACCATCAGCCCTACTCTACAAGTTCTCCCCTACACCATACCCCTCAACACCACATATAATCTACCCTTAAACACAGTCAGGGATGGTGACTCCACCACCTCCCTGGGCAGCTGATTCCACTGACTGACCACTCTTTCTGTGAAGAATTCTTTCCTAATGTCCAGCCTAACCCTACCCTGCTGCAGCTTGCAGCCATTCCCTCTTGTTCTATCGCTAATTGCCCGTGAGAAGAGACCAGCACCAACCTCTCTACAATGCCCTTTCAAGCAGTTGTAGAGAGTGATGAGGTCTCCCCTCAGCCTCCTTTTCTGCAAGCTAAACAGTCCCAGCTCCCTCAGTCATTCCTCGTAAGATTTATTCTCCAGTCCTTTCACCAGTTTCATTGCCCTCCTCTGCACTTGCTCCAGCACCTCAATATCTCTCTTGTGCTGAGGTGCCCAGAACTAGACACAATACTCAAGGTGTGACCTCACCAGTGTTGAGTACGGGGGGACAATCGGGTACCCCAGGGTAAGGCCTATGTCCAAGGAGTTCCAAAAGCAAATGGTTAGTGCTGGAAAGGAGAGCTGGGATCCCCATTTCTGTTGGGAATTCTCATTATCTGAGTATGGAGCCTGCCTTTCTAGCCATAGTGGAGGTCATGCATTCAGGTTGCTGATACTGATGTGTTGAACACTTCAGGGTAAATGTGA
The DNA here is from genome assembly GCA_013400555.1 of Jacana jacana. Classification (NCBI taxonomy): domain Eukaryota; kingdom Metazoa; phylum Chordata; class Aves; order Charadriiformes; family Jacanidae; genus Jacana; species Jacana jacana. The sequence continues at coordinate 76,556 of VZTM01020444.1, forward strand.
ATTTGAAGAAGAATTTGGACGATGACAGTCTTGAATTTGAATGTAGTACTACCCTGATGAAAATTTTAGTTTTGGCCTGGTCAGAAGTAAATCTGTAGTACACCCATAGCAGAGCAGGGAATATGAGCTTCACAAGTCTTTGTTTGACATCCTAGCTATGGAGTTGTTCTCCATCAGTAGGTTGTCTGTGGATGTTTGAGCATGCTTCCACCTCCTGTTTGAACCCAAGATTTTTTTCCCTGCTTTCTTTCAGGCAATTTTTTTTTTCCTTTAAAGTCTCTATGCCTATCATTTTTAACTTTGTGTTTTTTCCTACTTAGGATGTCAGCTTTTGTCTAACAAATGTAAGCTTGCCAGCCTGCAGACGCCTTTGAAGTACTCTGCTGTCTCACTTGGGTCTTTGCACAACAGGTTGAAAACAATATGTTATTGTGCTCTGCATTAGTGGGGTGGAACAAAAGGACCATTTATTCCATTGCCTGTGATGTTCTTGGTCTTCTTATATAAAAGGGACTTCTTATTTCTTTGTGACAGCTGTAATTACAATGACTTTGTTGTTACCTCAATCTTTTCCAAGTAGTTTTTTCATGTCGGAACTTGGCGGAAATCAGTAGTTTTCTCAGCTAGTTTCTTACACTTTGGTATAAAGAGAATAGAGCCTCTTACTTGTGTATCTAGGCTGCTGTTGGCCTTGGTGAAAATATTAAAGGATTGGGTTGCAATGCAAATATGAATACAATGTTCTCAAAAAGAGGTCTGACTTTTAAGGTTAGAACTCATCAGGAGACAGTTCAAGCTGAAAAATCAGAAATGAAACTTCTATAAAGTCTCCTCCATGTTATTCTTCTGATTTCTGTTTGTCAAGTAGTATTCTAGCTTTTCAGTAGGTTATAGTGTCTTTGGCAGAGGAAGCCACCATGGTATCTCTTTTCAGAAAAGGACTTGTGGTGGATCAGCCTCACTCCTTTCCACTCAAGGAACCTCATGACACTCCTGTAGATCACGTCTTTTTTGTGGGCAGCATGGAAGTGTTGTTGGATTGTTAACCTTTGAGCCATGTCTTTATAGTCCTAGCACAACCTGTACGCTGGTATTTTCTTCTCCGACCTCTAAAACCAAGAACATCTGCTGCTTTACATAAATTCTGTGAGGCTTAATAATTTAATACTTGTAAAGTATTTAGAAATCCTAAGAAGAACTGCAAAGTAGAGAAGCAGAGTCTTGTTGAAAAACCAAAACAAACCTTTGGGTATATTTTTAAATTTATAGAAAGAATATACCTCAGTAATTGCCTCCTCTGCCATAGGAACAATCTCCAGCTTCATGGTTTCCAAAATAGCAATTCTTGAGCAACTTTCCACTCTAGTATTAAATCAGAGTGGTTTACTTCTTTTCCAGGGACAGGCAAAAAGCCAGATGATGATGAACCTGAACACTCCCTCACCTGCCACCGCCCCCTTCCTTGCTTTGTTTCTTTTTGTGTTTTAATCCTTTCATCTTTACAGAAATTTCTAGCTCTGAGTCAAACTTGATTCCTAGTTCCTTCCTCCTGGTGATCATCTCTGAGAATTTTTCTACCTACCTGGGCACAGCATATCTTCAGATGGGAGCACTTAAGTGGCTGTTCCTGCCAAAGTAAAGTTGAAAGTGACCTGCGTGCAGCTGATCAAAGTCCTATCTCTGACAATAGGGGCTTTATTATTAGTCTATTGCATCCTGTCCCTTCAGGATGGTCACAGCTTGGCACTTCGGAGATGATTCTTCCATCTTCTACCACTGACAAGGCTTGGAAAAAAGGCAGACTGATCTTGTCAGGTAATCAGGCCTTATGATATGAAATGAGGATTGAGAATGCTTGTCTGGATCACCTGGCAGGTCTGAGTAACTGTCAGAGGATAACGGAAAGAAACACCATCCAGGAAGAAGAGCTCCAGTCCACTAAGCCATGAATTTCTGCCCCTTGTTAACAGGAGGAACAGATAGACTTTTTTTGGTTGTAGGAAGTAATTTTCTCCCCCAAAGGCTCTGATGACTGTACCTATGAATTGCATCCTACAGAACAATATTTTGTTCCCAAGTTACTTATGAATGGAGGCAGCATAGTGGAGGGTGTTTCAAACTACTGTGTTTCAAAGTATACTGTAGTTTGAAAGACGTTAGGATGTTTTCATCACAAACCTGAGAAGAGATCCCACGAGATCTGCCTTGGGTGGTCAGGCATGGACTGGTTATGTGCCTGAGCTAGCAATAAATGTAGGTATTTGTGTTTGGCCAGGCAGAAGCACCTTAAAAGACAGCAAGCCAGGGCATAGGAATCAATGTTATATTAGTATTTTGCTGCTATGGGAGAGAAATTGAGGAACGTGAGCAGGGATAGAGATGAGCCCTTGGTAGAAAAGTCTTATGTGCCAGTTTATTTGGTAGCACGGATCTTCCTCAGTCTCCCCTGCTGGAGCTGTTTATGTGTGCATGCATTGTTTTGATGGAGAAGCTATAGTTACTGATTAGTGTTCATCTTCAATATGACAGGCTGAAGTTCAAAACCCTGCTACCGATCTGCCAGAGCAGAGACAAACTGTGATTTTCTACACTTCAGGATCATGCAACAGCTGTTCAGCAATCAGCTGGTCTGTGGAGGGCTTGGGGTGCATGTTACCTGTTGCCTGATCCTCCAAACAGGGACAGATGCTTTGGCCTAGGCAAGATTGATTTGTAGGCTGGAGTACACATTCAGAGGATGCACTAAGTGCCTCTTTTCCCTCTGTAATGCTGGACATCAGGACTCCTTTTCGGAGGGAATGACTGCTAGTGATCCACAGAAGCCGGCAAGGATCCTTACCAGCATGCAGAAGGAGCTGTTTCTTGGCTTGAGCATTGCTCCACACCTCAGAAATCATTCTAGAGCCTTATTTTTTAATTATTACAGTTCTAGGTTACATCTTCCTGGTAGGTGAAGTACAGAGAGCCTTGAGGCCATATTGCTGATTTTGCCAGGAATACCAGGGCCAAGCTAGTTCCAGAGTCAAACATCTGCACTGTGCTCCAGATATTTCCTGGCGAACTGGGCTGTAGGATATTTAGCTCCCTTGGTGCTTTTTCCTCAGGTCACCTGAATCCTCTTTGAGGGGAAGCCTGCTTCCTGAAGCACTCTGAAGACAGGGCTGGGGCTCACAATGCACATAGGTGTGCAGGGTCTGAAATGTGCTCAACCAAGGATGTTACCGGTCTCTTAGACGTTAGCAGAGGAAAACATTTCTGTCCTGCACAGGCACACTAAGGCTTTCTTGACATCTGGCTTTCGGTCATACAAACGTTTTCTTGTGCTTTCTTACTGCCAAGAAACTTCTAAACACTTAGCCAAAGTGTCTCTTCTTTTTAAGCTGAGAATGTTACTCCTACTTGAATCCTTTCATATCATTCTTAAGAAGTCTTCTCCCATAATTCATGTCAGCCCTTCAAATGTTTGCAAATTTGTCATCTGTAGTCTTTGCTTTGCCAAGCCATTAATTCTTCTGAATTAATTCTCTTATAAGTCAGTCTTGCCATTTCCCTGATCATTTTGCTGCTGTTCTTTTTGAATACCTCTTAATTTGTCATTGTAAATGCATCTAAGGCAAAGGGATTGGCACTTTGCTAAGTTTATAACACATCCAAGTTTCTCAGGCACATTCCCTCAGTAAATACACTTCAGTGTAATCCTACAAATGGACACTTCTTTTTGTCTGGCTCCATATACTTGAAATTAAGATTGTACATGAAAGTTCTCAAAACTAAGGAGATGCGGCATGTGAAGTAGTGTGCAATAGTACACTATAGAGGCTGCTGTCTGCAGCTGGCTGTCAGCACTGGCATATGCTGCTCCTGTCTCCAGCAGCTCCCCCTCAGTGATTTCTGCTTGATGCCCCCAGTCCAGCCCCAGACTCTTCAGCTGACTTCTTCAGCACAGTCAGGACTGAGGTTAAGGGAAGCAGGTGGAGGTCGAAAAAATGGCATATTGCTTCTCCTAGGGCACAAGCAATCTACTACAAATACCAAGCTGGTACACAGATACCCAAGCTGGGCCGTTAGTGTCATGACTGACATGATAAACCCTTGGGCTGGTGGATTAACTTGTGCTGGCTTCTGTGTGAGCTTACCAAGAGAAGAGACAGGAATGTTCATTCTACAGAGACAGAGAATAGTTGCTTAAAGTAGCCAGCTGATTGCCCTCTCTCTCCATTGGTAAGGCAGGTTCCCACTCAGGCTTTGAAACGTAGGTTGGATGAGGGTGCACTGTACCCAACAGAAGTCAACTGTTGTTAATGCAGAGCATTACCTTCTGAATAGCCGTTACTCAAGTGTATGGCTCAAAGCAAGAGATACACAGTGGTAAGCTTCCTCCCCAGTGTGGTTACAGGAAGGAAGTTCTGCTCAGGTCAACACCTACCAACAGTGCAGCTGGATAGAAAGTGGAACAGTAATGGAGGAAGAGACTTCAAGCAATACCAGTATATCGAGCTAGGACTGTGCTTGCTCTTTTGCATGATGAGGCTGTAAAGTGGAAACAATGAAGGTATCCCATTCTCGCAGCTGAATCTTGTTTATGATTTTTAAATACCACATTCAGAATACACTCCAAAGTTAACTACCGAAGTGCATACTGTTTCCTTTCTGCAGCATGATTAATATTTTCTTCTCTCCTGCTATTCTTTCTGTAAAATCGCAATGCGTCACAACACTGAAGCATAAGTAGATTTCCAACTCTACCTCAGCAGCAGCAGCAGTTTTTAATACACGTATGGTATTTTAGAAGCCACTGAAATAAGCTCTTTATGCTTCATGATTGTGAAGATTTTAGTGTTGGATCATGCATCAGGCAATGCAGGAGTATATTATAATGTCTGAAAACCCACAGCAACCTCCAAAGAAATTCCTTGTGAAGAGACAGCTGAAGAAGGTATTTAGTCCAACTTGAGAGGAAAAGATCCTCTGCAGAGCAGAACCTGGCCGAAACAGAATTGCTGCTGACACAGAGCTGGCACTTGCAGTCCTACAGAAGCTTGGCCTGTTGTGCCACTCAGGGTGCAGTTGAGCATCTTGCCTTGTGGCTCTCCACTTAGCATTTGTGGGTTTGCATGAGGGAACATGTTTAGTAGTTTAAGCTTTAAATTTCAGGCTGTCGTTGCCCAGGAAATTTCTTGTCTATTAGAGTGTATTAACAGGAAGAGCGGAAGGTTGTCAGCAGAAGTTCATTTTATTTAAAATGCAGCAGAGCAGCCAGTTGCATGCCAAGAGATGCCTTGTCTTTTTCTTCTTTCTTTAATGTGACCGTGTTCCTCCAATGTCTATTTTCCAGTCCTGGTCCAAGTCTGAAATGCCGTAAATCTGAAGTAGGACCCTTGAGTGGGGTCCTTGTATAACCCTACACCCCTCCTTCACCAGAACTGCATAAGCTCAGGCTGCATTGAAGCTGCAGATTTCCCAGTGCTTGTATGCTATCCTGGAAGAAAACCTGTCATTCCTCAAGTTTTGATCAGCTCTGCCAGTTGGGTTGTTTGCAAACATGCTGACGTCCACAGTCTGGGAACTGTTTTTCTTGAGACTTGCAAGTTATTGCCTATTGCAACTGGAGGTTGAGCCCATTTGTAAACAGAAACCTGCTTTCTACAGTATTTTGTTTCTTTAATACTATTTGGCATTTTAAGTGACAACATACCTGTCTAAAGCAGGTGCTTTTGGCTAATTGCATTCAACAGACCTGGTGGTTTGTCATACCCAGTCTGTGACTTGTAGATTGATAGGTTTTGCCAGCAGCAAAGAGGACCTGGCACAGGTGATCCTCCAGCCAGGAAGAGTTGTGTTCTGCATGTCCTGGAGTGGGGATCCACCCAGACAGTTTTTGCCAGGTATGGAAGTCCCAAAGATAGGCCTGTGTTGTCCCTCCTCAATACTCTGTTAAGTTTCTTTTCAGTTGCTGTTCTGCCCACATGCATTTAAATCCTTTCCTACTTAATTTCTATTCACAGTATATTAGGAAAATAGCATTTTAGGCTTGGTTAATGTACAAGCCTTGGATCTCTGGAGAACTGAGTGTATGAGACACAGGTCACACTGAAATGAGCTTGGGTCTCACCCAATTGCTAAAGAAAACTTAGTATTAGCAACCATGCTGTATAATTTGATGTCATTCCACGTGATAGTGAGTTTTTATTACCAGAGCTCCAGGCCAGGAGCAGTGAACAGCAGAAGGGCTCAGGCACACTGGCAGAACTGTGTGTGTGCGTAGGGCTGCAGGACATAAGTGAGCCCTGCTGCAATGTGACTGACGTGTCCTGGCAAAGATCTGTGGAAAACCCCCTGACCTGCACATCTGTAGCTGAGATAATGCTTCCCTCACTCCTGCAAGCATTACTCAGGGAATAAATTCTGTCATTTGCCGTGGGTTCTCTCCATCTGCCTCTATGGCCCAGGATTTTGGAACTTGGTTTAGAAAAATGTGTTGGGGGAACCCAAAACTTTCTGAAGTTGCTGACCATATAGGGCTGAGATTTCACTTGTAGGTTTCCTGAAGTGTTCTTTAGCTTTCCCTTCTAGTTTAATCTCTTGTGCTCTCATATTTCATGGCTGGATCAACGTATCTCAGAAAATAATGCTGATGTTTCCCCCACTGTTGTGTTGAACTTTAGCGTGGCAGGGGATTTTCCTGGTGTTTGAGATACGACAGATCAGTGCATTCATTAGTACACACACACACTCCTCTGCATGTTTTCATGAGGCTGCCTAGGTAGGCTGACCACAGGGAGCAAGCACTGCTAATCCGAGGACAAAACCTCCAGCAAAAGACTTTACACAGTGTATCTGATAAAGGTAGAGGTGTGAAGGAATACTCCTTTCCAGTCTGACTCCTCTCATGGAGCACACCAGTTAGCAGATGGAGCCCTGGGTGCCCTCCACTTGGATTTGTTGAGCTAAGGGTCTCTTCTGTGGTAAGCCAGCTCCCCCATCCTACAGAGAGGAGACATCTCTACAAAAGAGAACTTGGTGATGTGGTGTGTGCCTTTGCTCTCAAAGAAGAAAGGATTACAATCAAGGCCAGGTGGTAGGGCAGAGAGTCTTTTATCAGACCTGTGTCAGGAGTGCTCAATCATCTAAAAACTCACAGGGAGTGAGGTGATTTCATCATTTACTTCAGTCCCTTAAATGCTTCTTGCTCACTAGTAATGTCAGAATATCTTCTGTAGCTCTCATCCCTCTTTACTGTTTCTTTCCTTCCTTCTAGAAGCAAAGCTTTGCCAGGTGATTCAACAGGGGAAAAGGAAATAATACTAGTGGTTTATATGCAGATGGTGCTTTGAGAGGAGATATGCTTAATTTAATTACTGGTTTATAATCTGCACTCGTTCTGCACTCGTCCTTGATAAAGGCATTTTATTAAAAGTAGTGTGTGGTCACATATGGACATCAGAGCAACCCAACTAGCATGGTATCCTGGCTCAGACAATGATGGTGTGTGATATGAAATGAAGAGTAGAAGAGCATGGGAAGGACCTACTACAGCAAGTACTCCGTTTGCAACTATTTGCTGGACTCAGATTTGTTTACCAAATGGATTTCTTCTCAGTGGATTTCTTGTCTACATGTTCTTACAGATCATAAGAAAGGATGGGTTAGTGTCTGTTTAGTAGTGGATGGATCTGGTGGAGTGGAATATCCAGTCTGTACTGGGATGATAAATGGAATCTTGTGTTGTTTCTTGGCTGCTCAGAGAAAGTAATACCTGAGATAGTCACAGGGGTGGTCTTGTCTCCGGCCTCTAGGGAGCTGGTTAGTTAAGCTGCTCAGCATAGTGATGCAGGAAAGATTATGGTGACACACCATGGAAAGTAATGGTCAGAAGTAGGGAGGAAAAGAGAAAGCTAGTAATAGAAACTTCAGTGATATAGTATGGTATTAACTGATGGTAGAAGTTAGTGGTTACATGGATGGATGGGCCTCCTGTCTGGAAACCCATGTTCCTGGTAGGAGTTCCTAGGAACTCATGCTCTGAATAGTCCTAGGATAGCATAATCTGCTAGTATCACTCCATCTACTTCTTCATCCTAGACATACCAGAAGCATATCAACATAGTGACGGTTTTTAGGTTCCTTTCTGGAAAGTTAGGGCATGGTTCACTGTCCTGGCGAGACTTTCACTTCTACCCCTTTATGAAAGTTGCAGTGAGTAACACAGCTGACTCAGAGTATCTCCCAGAATCTAAACTATCTCACCAAACATTTCAATCTCTGAATGAAACCAACCAGGAAACCAGGGAAGGCTTGAAAACTGGGAAGTTTCAAATTCTACTTCATCAGGGACCTCCATTAAAAGCTCTTAACCGATGCACTACGAACTGTAAATAAGAGGTTCCTCTCCGGGTTTGAATTTTGAGTCCTGTGCTATCTGTTGCTTTTGTGAAGCAGCTGCAGTCTGGTTCGCTTTCCTCCCTTCCTGTCTTCAATTCTGAGCTGTTCTGTGTCTCTGCTGAAGATGGAAATGAGACAGAATGCTCCAAGTCCCTCTGTGTAGGGTTTACGGCACGATTTTGCAGGCAGTATGCAATGCAGGCATGAATCACAACTCCCTTTAAGATACTGCTGTATTTGATTTCCCATCTCTTTCATCTGACTCAAAACAGGCTGCAGATTTTTGTTTTTAATCTAAGCAATAGCCAATTTAATCCAGAGATGAGTATTTGCTGACTGTTGCTGCTGTTTTTATGTTCAGAATTGCAAACCCCTTGGAAAATGAGGCCAGCTCGTGCATGTGTGTATAAACCTGGTTTCAAATCTGGCTTGGGCTCTCTCTTCCAGCTCAGCAAATGACTGACATGTTCACTTTAGCATAGCTTCCTCCCGAGACAAGCCGTGGGCTGCGCCAAAGTGCCATGAAGCATTCTCTGCATGTTCAGTGGCACACCGGAGGCAGATTCTGCAGCACCCTGGAGACAGGGGTGAGATGAGGACAGTAGCAGCCGTGATTCAGAGATGCTTGGCATTTTGGTCTTGCTAATAGATAATACTGAAATTTTTTATTTGCAGTGAACCAAGATGCAAATCAGATCCTACTTTGATAACACCTTTGTGTTATTGAAGTTATTTGAAAGGAAAGAAAGTACTAAACCAGTCCATCTTGTTCAGTTCAAATTCAGTTACGGCTGAGGATGTTGCAGTTCAGTCCACGATGTTCATTAAAAGCAGTCATAGTGAAAAACATACCAATTAAACACAGACATCTTAATGTGATCATTGTAACACCTGGTATCAGCCAGACAAATACTTCTAACACCTGGTAGCAGCCAGAGAAATACTTTTGCTCATCTATCTCAGCTATCAAAGATTTTTCTATCTCTAGTGCAGCCTTATCAGTTGTGTTTCCAGGGCCATCCAGCAGCCTAGCTTTAGGCTCCTTCAGTTGGGCAGGGTGGGTTTTGGGGACTGTGGCTCTGTGCACAGAGCAAGAGCGGTGCAGGCAGGTAGGGGACAGGGAGGACTTGTGTTGTGACAATGCTGTGCATATATGAGGTGAACAGGTCTCCATGTATTGTTCTTACACGGCAACAAAGTGAGGTTTAGTTTTCCCTGCTTGTTTGCTTAACTGTTGTTTGGATCCAACACAAACTTTAACATGCAAAAAGAAGTAGCTGTAGTTGAAAGTGGCTTTCAGTTTAACTTTCTTGTTTGAAGTACAAAGCTGGATGCAGAGCAGCCACTGTAGATAGCCCTGACTGATAACTGGCAAGAGCATTTCTAATTTAAAATGTCTCCCTTCTCTTCCTATTAGTTACTCTAAGCAAAGCAGCTGGCGTGACCTGGGCATGTTGTGCTTGTATTGTTGCTGTGAGACAATAGCTCAGCCTAAGGGCTGAGACAACCTACTTACTATATCCTCTGGGAGTTGTTACAGTGGGACTCTCTCTAGAAACTAGTGTTGTTCGCAAGCTTACTGAGACTGAGTCTGAGGAGTTAACCCATGAGATATGTGAGATCAAAGAACAACTGAGGGCTATATATGTCCATGGGAGGCAGGCTTTGGTTTCCTCAGCAGAGGTGGCTGGTGTCATGGGCTCCTGTATGCAGCCTGCACCTCTGTATCTCCTCCCCTGGTCAGAGTAGGGATGTTTCTGCTGCAGAGGACAGGGCGACAGATCTGTGAAGAAGGGCAGCAAGAGAGGCCACATCATGTCCCTAGCTGCCAGGCATGGTGTTCAACAGATGACTCACGCTAATGCACTTGACACCTACCTGATCTAGCTGCAGTCCAATGGTCCAGTGTATCTTAAAAACAAGAGTTTGCATAATTCAAGTGAAGAGATAAGTGGAGGTTGTACAAGGTCTGAAGAGAGCAGTGGGCAGGGGTCCAGCTAGGGTCAGGTGATTTTTTGCCTTCCTGCTGTAATACATCATTTGTGATACCAAAACTCAGACAGACCAAGACACGTTACAGCATGTCTAGAGGGAAAGGGAACTGGCAGAGGAAAGCATTTTGCATTTTGGGGGGTATGGCTTAAGGTATCCGGACTGGCCATATATTAACTCTGGCTTGGGACTGCACGTTTCATATCAAAGCAGTAGCAGTGTCTCACAGAAAGCATTTCTAGATGATTTACAGAGCTACTGCAGTCATCAAAAATGCATAGGCAAGCAGTGTGAGGAAAGTAGATGCCAGTCCCCTGGTTCCCTGGCAGCAGAGAGGTTCTCACTTGCAATGTGGCAGCTCAGTGACATGAGACACTAGGGAAAGTACAGCTTCTTCTGGCTCCAGCAGAAGCAGCTACCAGACCCAGAAGAAAATTTTAGTTGAATGAACCTATCATGTCACTCTGTGGGGACAAGGGAACAACACTTGCTTTTCTTGTGGTGCTTGATTAAAATAAGAATTCAGTTGCTCTGAGTTACTAGAGATGCATATTTACGTCACAGTACCCATAAGTGAACTGTAAATATTCCAGGCGTGGGCAGTTTCCACTCATTGTGGAAACAAAAACATGACTTCTGTAGCAGCAGAGCTCTGCAGCTAACCTAATAAATACTGGTACTGAGCAGGGCTAATTATCTCCAATGCAGCACTGCTCTGCCACGGCTGTGCAGCTTCCTGCTCCGGAATTAGCTTAGCTGGGACTTGTTTGGGTGTCTGCACTGTCCTTCATGGTGTGGTGGAAACAGTGAGCAGTGTTTTCTGGAGGAGTGTTGCTTGCGTGCGCAGGACTGCATTATTCCTCTGCTCCAAGCACACCAGGGAAGTGCTGGACTCCTGAGAAATGAAGTCATTTAACAGCTCCCCTTCAAAATTTGACTTGGATAAAGTTGTGGTCACCTTGGACCTAAATATGGAGCAGCAAGCCCTTCTGAAAAGACTGCTTGATAATACATGGTGCCTCTGAGCAAAGTGATGACTAGCATGCTTGGAGCTTCTTTGTTTTTCTATAAATATATGTCTGTCATATAGACAATTACTTAATCATGCTCCTCTGACCTACAGGAGGAACAGATCTCTAAGATCTCATTGCCTTAAAACAGCTTAGTGAAAAGTAGATGTTAGGAGGTGATATAAAACAATATGTGCAAAATATTTGGAGATTCTTCAACTCAAGACTGTGAAGATCAGATAAGACAAGTAGACTGGCTTAGTGTCATCTATTTAAATGAGAAGATAATCACACATCCTGTAGCAACTGGGTTTATACAGATTCAGGCTCAGTTATATCTTAATACAGGGAAATTCCTTACATGGAAAGGATTAGATGAGCATCTTTCAGAGCCCTAAACCCAGCCATCTGTATAAACACAGTGCCTGCTTCTGTTGGTCTATAAGGAGTCTCTATGTGTTTGTCTCAGGATAATTTCAAAATCACTCTTGTCCTTAGGAGAAGTCACCCTGAGGATGGGAGATGGGGGATATATCCTAGGCCAAGATCATGTGTTTCTTGTCCACTAATGCTTCCAAATGTGGCTTTTGTCTTACTGTAGTACTGGATAAATGAATACACCTCCACCTTGGGGATCGGTGTCTTCCACTCTGGCATCGAGATCTACGGCAGAGGTACGAAGTATTTCCTTTTCACTACCTGCGGAATATGGGGACTACTATATAGCTGGTCTCATATGGAGAAGAACCCCCAAATTATAACTTTTGGCAAGGAGTGAAAAGCTCAGCCAGTTCTCTTTTAGAGTCTAGAGGAACTTGTGCAGTTCTGTCATGAATCACATAGCTACTTGTGCTTTCAGTATGTAACTGCAGCTTCTAGAGCTTGTACAAGTTTGGTAGGACAGCAAACAAGAGGGACCAAGCAATGTTGGAAGTCATTCGGCAGTGAAGGAGGGGGAGAAAGAAGTGGAGAAACTGGGGAGGGGGAAGACAGGCAGATGAATGGTTGTCTTGAGACCTACATGTGCATGTTTGTGCTAATTCTCTGTCAGGGTAAATCCATTTTGCAGTAATTATTTATGAATGCCTATGGTCTAGAAATCTTGGAATGTGGATTTCTGGATCTGGGCAACTGTTTTTGTGAAAGAGCAGAGTTACAAGGAAAAGAAGTCTATACAAAAAAAAGTCTCGGAAGACTTTTGAAATGGTCTGGATGGAACTGAAGCTGATCAGAGCACCCATTGCAAAAGGCACAGTCAAGGTATCTGGGGAAACAGCTGTAGGACAGTGAAGGGCAGAGTAGCATCACAGGCTTTCTGTTTCCCTGTTCAGCATTAAATGGCGATGGCTTGGGGTACCTCACTCATGGTACTTTTAGCCAGTGCCACGGAGTAAACAAAACCCCTGGGGTAACATGTTCCATCTGGAGTACAGTAGCTTTCACGGGCCATGTGAGATGGTCTGTAGGACACCGTGAGGTCCCCAGGCTGTGTTTCACAGGCCATGCAAGATGGCCTGTATGACATGGAGGGACCTCCTGGCTAGACTTGTGTGCTGAGGCCACAGAGTGCAATCTGCTTGGCTTTCTGCAAAGAATTCCCACTTGCTGCCTGTAACACCCTCTGGAAGAAGATTTTATTTCTTCCTAATATAGAAAAGGCTTCTTCCAGGTCAGCACCACCTCTGACAGCATCTCATATTTTATCTGGATGCCTCCACCGCAGATCTTTCCAGTGAGAGGAAGCCACATGGACAGGCAAATAGACAGTCTTGGAGACTTTTCCTGGCGCTGTGGGAAGGCAATAGTGTTAGCATGAAAGGAGGCTGTGAGGGTATCCTCAGGCTGATAGGTAACTGGACAGACAAAATGGCTTTCAGAATCTGGCTGAAACAGATTTTGGCAGTAGCCCAGCCCCTGGTGCTGATGCTGAACCATGCAGACAGCTGCCGTAGACTTTTTTCTGACATTGTGTTCATTCAATTACTCACAGTCTGTTTCTTTCCTTGTCAGAGTTTGCCTATGGAGGGCATCCCTACCCTTTCAGTGGGATTTTCGAGATCACGCCTGGCAGTGCGGTAGAACTTGGAGAGACCTTTAAATTCAAGTAAGGGCCCTTTTCCTTCCCCTCTGCCCCTGGTAGCCATTGATGTAGAAGGAGCAGGGAAGTCTTCTCCTCTGGGCCCCTCTTTCCTTCTCCTTAGAAGCACCCTCACTGCATCCTTGACATGATCCTGGTTCAAAGGCAGCCCTGCAGGGATTGTGGAGGTGGATAAAAGAACATGTACACCACCCGGGGAACAGTGCTGAACTGTGTTTGGCAGGGTTTAAAAGCATAGCTACAAATGAACACAGTTCTCTTTTCCCACTTTCCTTGTTTTCTGTGCTCCCAGTTTCACATGTCAGCAAGAATGGGAGTAGCTGTATGTTACACAGGTCTGAAAAAACACACCTGAGTCTTTTTATGAGTATCACTTATCTGCAGATATTGCACAGAGTACTAGAAATAGTCTCCCATGTTTATTGCTCCTTTGTCACAAGGGACAAGCCGGCTGCTAGAGGAGTCTAAGAGGATGCTGCATTAATATGTTGTTCAAGGTGCTCAGACTGTGGGGCTACCCGTGGCAGACAGGGCTTGACCTTTCCACACTGCCAGTTTGTGCTAAGGGTCATTAGAGACTGTTAGAAGAACAAATGCTAGTGAGTGACTATTAGGAGAAGCAACAGGTTTCTATAGAAAGCTTCCAGTCTGCTTCTTCCTAGCCTGCCCCATGGAAACCCTCTCCATCATGAAAATACGTCTCCTCTGCCCTACTGGAAATGTCTATCATGGGATGATGGGCAGAGTGGGAGCAGACCCCCAGAGCTGAGGGTTCCCTGATGATGAGTAGGATGCTTTCAGGGATGTTGCCTGGGCTGTAACCTGCTTTGCGGATAAGCTGTGCCATTTTGACAGTGAGAATAGCCCCAGATATGCAGGTCTATATTTTAAGCCTGTCCTTCTTGCCAGTGTCTGACTATTTCCTTTTCCCTGGGTGTATATCACTCTCCTTACTGTGGCTTTCCATGTCCCCTATTGTGTGCTCTGTTTTTAACTAGAGAATCCATTGCCTTGGGCACCACAGACTTCACAGAAGAGGACGTGGATAAGATTATGGAAGAACTGGGCAAGGAGTACAAAGGAAACGCGTACCACCTGATGCACAAGAACTGTAATCACTTCTCTGCTGCTCTGGCTGAGGTGGGCACAACTATCTCTGATTTGTATTTTTTGCTGTTTCAGATCATTGTAATGCTCACAGAAAGGGAACCAGGGTCAGCACAGCACACCAGGCCAGAGCTCACAGCCAAATTTCCTGTCTCTACCTGTAATGTTTTTGGAAGCCCTTTGCTGTTGGAAGGGGTGGGATCAGGAGGTGGAGATGCAGCTGGTTCATCATACATTTAGTCTAAACTGTGTGGGAGATTTGGAGTGTCTGTGTTTTGATGCACTGAAGAATAGGCTTCCTGCAGCAGTAATTGGAAGGACAGACCTGGCTAGCATGAAAATATGTATGATTTTAATAAACAAGCACAAGTAACCCTACATGATCTGCAAAGGAATAAAAATGGCTTATCAGTGTTTTGCAAACAAAAATTTGATGTATTCAGGAAGCGGATTTTCCTTTTGTCTTATTTCATGTGCACCATCCAAAACCCATTAAAGAAGAGCATTGATTTTCTCACAGACATATTTCTTTGGTGCTTACTCATTTTCATGTTCCTCAAAATACACAGAATTATAACAGAGATGTTATTTCTCTTCAGGGGGAATTGAAGCACAGAGAAGCACAAATTTATCTTGGGTATCTGCTAATTTGGGATATTTGATTTTCAGTTCCCAAAGATTTGACTATCTGGGGAAGCTGCCTTCCCCCTCACCTCTGGATGACATGTTTAACGTGCGTTTCATTTAAGGTGTGAGTATTCAGCACTTGTGTAAATCTGAATTCAGGAACTTGACAGACTGCCAGAAAAAGGCATGATAAGCACAAAGTGGAAGTGACCTCACATAAATCTTGAGTGAGGTGAAATTCTGTAGAAATAATACTGTATGATATTGTAAGGAAAATCTCTAGTGAATCTGTGAACCAGAAATTAATTTACGAGGGACCTGCTTAGGCTCTTAGGATAACCAGTTCTCTACTGGTTTCATCCTTGCTAATTATAGAAAATGACTGAGTCCTTTCTGTAAATTTTACCAAATAAAAATAAACAGGAAGAAATTGTATTGGTACAAACAGAGAATTAAGTTTATACAGTGATCAAATAATTGTTAGTCACACTACTGTTTTGGAGCTGAATAATCAAATTACTACAGCAGAAAATGGAAACTTTAAAAATTATGAAGGAAACCCGTGAGAAAGCTGTGTGATTATCAGCAAAAGTTTAAAAAAAACCCAACGACAACCACCCTTTATTTGCAGCAGTGAAATTGAGGTCATTGCTTATTGCATACTTTGATATGTAAAATTTCTCTCATGTCCAAGCCAGAAGCTCAAAGCTATTTTTCCTTGATTCTGCTGCTAGATATCTATGAATCTCTTCCTTGTCCGACCTTTCAAACAGAGGTCAAGTGAGATAGATCTCAATAAGAACCTACTAGTGTATTCTAAATTTTGCTTTCAATACATCTTCAGTGAACATTACAAGAGGGAAATTCAGGGTTAAGTTTACCTCCAAGAGCTTTCTCGGTGGAGTCTTTGTGCTCATTCACTTCCCTGTAACCTGTCCAGGTAATAAAACAAAAGCCTAAATGGCTAGTTCTGACACTTCTGTTCCCAGGAGCAGAATTTACACAGGATTTAGGTCAGTTTAAATAAACCCTTTGTAGGGTCTTGCTATTCACATATGGTTGTGTTTATTGCCCCTCTCTGAAGTATTAAACCGGAGGAGATACACTTGAAATTCAGGAGCAGAAGACCCTGGATGGTCTCTAGCATCAAGATACAGAAAATGGGAGCTGAAATTCTTAAATAGCTAGTGTTAAGACACTAAGCAAAAGTCCGAAATGTTCAATGTGCCTCAGTCAGCAATAGATATACATGAGGCTGCCTTATGGCAATCACTGTGTTTTGGAGCTGGGTGAGAAGTAGCACAACTCATCTGGGATACTTCTGACCTCTTGGAAGAAAGACTGCTTGAAATCTGTTGAGACAGAACCTGCTTGAAAGCAAAGCAATGGAAGTTTCTATTCTCATTTCCCAACATCTGAATGCTTGCTTAACTTTAAAGCCTTAGCGTTTTGGGTTTTTTCCTTGTTGTAGTTTCCATTAAAAAAAACCAAAAATAACTGTTTGAGCCAATGCAGGAACAACCACAAAACTAGGGATTAAAGGCAAAGCACAAATTCAGTCTCAATACCTCATGGGTTAGGGAATCTCTGAAGTACCACCTGGGTGGAGGCAGGCTAGCAAGGGATGCAGGCACCACGGAGCAAGAGAGTCCTTGTTAGCAAGAGAGTGAGAGTAGTCACACTTGCTGTTCTGGCCTGTATTTCAAGGATTTTGGCAGGCAGAGTTTTCTGCTGTGCTTTGATCTCTTCAACAGCAGGGCAAGAATCTCGGGCATGTTCAATAAGGTGCCCCTGAGTCCATCCCAGGCCTACGTTATCAAAGTGCAGATGTTCTACTTGTTGAGCACACAAAACTAAACAACAATGAGTGTGATGGTATTTAAGTTTTCCAGCACCCTACAAGCGAGTCACTTGAGCGTGTTTACAGTCCTCTTTACCAATCTTCTGATACTTTCCCACAATTACCACATTAGGAAGGCCCTACTGCGTAGAGCTATGAGGTGCAGCCTTATAGTGTGCAGAACATGCTGACTATGTGGTGACTCTCAAGACCGTGTAGATCTGTCACCATAGAGGGCAGAAAACAACCGATATTTGTGCCCTACAACCAGTTCTGAGATGAATAGTGTTTGTATGGCCCTTTCCTTCAGACCCTTCATCTGTGAAGCAGCAATGATAATAACCAGCATCTATTTATGCGTAGCCATGTTATGTGGCAGTTAAAGACAGGAAACTGGGAAAGTATTCAAAGAATTAAAGAAAAGATGTAGAAATTTCGTCAAACAGAATAAAATTGCTCACTGGAACTGGGCTTTAACTCTCTCCATACAAAAAGCAGCCGAGGATTTTAAGTGAGTAGAAATTCTTGGTCTCCTTGTTGCTGTAGCCCAGCTGAAGGTGATGCTATTAGTGCTGCAATGCCCTTTCACCACAGAGAGGGGTTGGTTTGGAGGCTAATTTATAACATGAAAGAGCGTGTTTAACAGTGACCAGCTCTGCTTCCTACAGTCCTTTGGGCCTTTCTGCTCATGGGCATAAGTACTTGTGGTGAGTTCAAGAGATGGTTGTTCTGAGCCTCCTGGGTAATGCCAGGTGAGTTACGTCCCCGTTCAGTGCCTAAGTAGCACTCCTTTTATACTGGATTATTTCCTTCCTTCAAAAAAGGCTCTGAAATCTTATGATGAAAGCTCTCTATCTGCCAAGGTTAATTAGCTGGTCTGTGACTTATGTTGTTCTGCATCAGCATGCAAAAACAGAGACAGAGCTTTATCACTGTGTGGTGATGTACGAGTTAGTATGTATAAACACATATTTGTCTGGCAGGCCTGGAGATCTGGCAGTACAGCTGTGTACTAGGTAGCTGTGGTTGGCCACCTTAGTTTCCTCATCTGGCTGAGGGCTTGCTAATCAGTATCCATACAGATGTTGCCCCCACGTCTGGGCCTTGGGTTGGGAAGATACCATCTGGTCACATGGGCCGAGGGCAGATGCAGCCACGTGTCCTGCTGGCTGAGGTCAGATTCTGCAGAAGGAGGGGGAAGGGAGTATAAGGCTGGCTCTCCCTCACAGATCAGCTTCCTCAGGATCACACTGGGAGGCAGTGTCCATGCGTCCATCTGCTGGGACCTGTAAGCCAGGTTCCCCATCCTCAGAAGGACTGCTAGAGCTGCAGGAGTTGGACTTCACTTTCAAAGGTTTTGTTTGCTTCTCCTTTACCAGTATTTCTCAGCAAATAGAACATCCATCCAGAAATATTCCATCCACATCTGTTTATCCATGATTTTTCTGTCAAAAATTCATGTTTAATGCCTCAGGTCCCAATGTGATAACTGGTAACTGTTATCTTTAACAGTCATAAAATTTGTGGTCCAAGTAGGTGATGTAGACTGACTGTTAATGGTTAGGGGCATGTCCAGACCTATATTCATGACTCTGCCGTTTGGTCACGCATCTTGAAAAGTCCATGCACTGCAGCAAGCCCAGCACAGGCAGATAAGCTCTAGTCAATCCCTGCATATGTCTTTGACCTCCTATTTACCTCTGAAAAAACGCACTTTGCAGTGCTGTTGCAGCCTAATTGTGTGCTGCTGTGGCATTGAGCCTCTCCCCGCAACACCACACATCTCTTCTGAGTTTTCTGATCTTCCTGCCCACATTCGCTTGTAAGCTGCAAGGGGCTTTGTTACTCTCTCACTGCTGCTCAGTTCTGAGTTCTCCTTACTCCCTGCTGCAGACTGACAAGCATATTCATACTTGCTCAAGACTTAGATCTCTCTCTGCTTTCCCAGTTCCCTATGGGCTTCTAACGAGCAGCTACTGAATCAAAGCAGCATGGCTGGGTCTACTCACAAAGCAGCTCCTGTGGAAAGGAAACAGAATGCCCTGGTTTCAGCAGCAGTTCAGACTTCATCTTATCCGGTGTCATTTCATGTTAGTTTTCCCAGTGAGCAATTCCATGAACATGCTGCATGATCAGGAGTCTCTTCCTGTGGATTTCTGGAAAAATTCTTCATCAGGGAACTTTGGGCTATTTAAGGAGAGAATAACTACCAGATAGCATAAGTCTCTGCCTAGAAAGTGCTGCACACCATCTACATTAGAGTTTTGAGGCAAGTTCTAATGTAAAACAGGGCAGAATTTCCTAGTGGACAGCCACTAGAGAGAAATCAGATGCACTCTCTGTGCATGTGCTCAGCTTCAATTTAAGGTAGTGAGTACATGCACCATTTCATACCTCTTTGCCATTGCCCTTCACCCTTACAATCTATATCAGTGTGGAAAGGTGCAGGGAGCTTGATCTAGGCACTGAAAATCTAGTTAGGGTTGCCTCAGCCACTTTGACTACTGCAAAACAGTCCCATGGTACCTATATATATGAACCACTTAAGCAAATTGTTTGTGGGTTAAAATGAAGAGGTACATCAAACTGGGATTAGCAATTTGCCTACAAGAAGCTTACTCCTTTCACGTTGCTTCTATTGACTGTTCCCAAAGCCAAGTAGCATCAGTACTGTGTTCTCTGAAGAAACTGTCTAGGAAGATGGACAATGCTTTTACAAGGCTTATGCCTGCAATTTCTGCAAAGAAAAATCATTTGAGCCACCAGCAGCACAGCCCAAACTTCCCTTCCCCTTTTGAGCTTCTGTGCCTTTCTGTGTGTAGGTACCACAGGTAGGTAATGCTGCTAGCACGCAGCAGGGTTTTTGGCATTCTGATAAGGTTATACATGGGTGGGTGGGGAATTCAGTTAGGACCACATCAATACTGTGGGAAGTCCTTCTGTTTTGTTGTTAAGTCACTAAGTTCCTAAAAATCCCCCGTGTATACTTACAGCAATATGTTCAAATGGCCCTTCAAGGAACTGCAAAATATTTATGTTCTTTTTGAGTTGTCCTGGCTGATGAAAGAGGCTATTTAAATTCTGCCAGATGGAAAAAATATTGGCTTTTGAACATTAGAAAAACTCCTTTACAAAAAAAGAAAGGCTAAAATAATTAGTTCTTTCCATAATGTGATTTGTTGAATTTCCTGATTTTTCAGAACAATGAGATGTGAGATTGCAAAAGCACAGAAGTCGCAAATTGCTGTAAAGCAGACATAAAGGAAGAGGAGAGGAATACTTTTCTGCTTTCAGGAAAAAGCAAAACTCATAGTAATTCCTGGGCTGTAAATTCCCCTGCAAGGACCTGCAGGGCTTTGCAGGAGTGCATGTCGCTGCAGCAGTGGCCGTGGGCAAGTATGTCAGGAGGTGCCAAGACAGACATGCAGTTACCCACTTTGTTACCAACACTGTTCTTTGGGCATAGACAAGGGTAAGGAATTGTGAAACTGCTGTCAGAGGGTTCTTTTCCCTGCTGAGAGCATGGCTTATGATTGTCCTCTGAGTCTATAGTTCAGCTGGGACTTGTGGACAGCAGGTAAGGCAAAAGCATAGGTGGCACAGCTTGTACCCCCAAAATGTGTGTAAAGGGGAAAGGCTGACTGCAGGGCTTCAAATATGGGCATATAAGAACATAAGCCCTGCTGATGTATAGGTGCATGGTGAGTGTACAGTGCCCCAGGACAGCTTCTTTAGAGAAGATAGTAACTAGAGGATCAGAGGGAGGATGAAGGTTTTCTGCTTCCAGGCTCTTCTCCAGTCTGGCGGTATTTTTCAGTATTGAATGTAAGGATCATACTGTGTTATTGCAGCTTAAAGACTCCGACAAAGCTTTTGCTGCTTTGCCCCTTTGCAAACAGAAGATGATTCACCTGACTTCCCACCAGCAATTTTCAATGCTTCTGAAGTTTTCTGTCTAAGACAAACTATGGAGCTGTGCTCTTACCAGAGTGATGAGAGTTTCTACAGCGTGACCCAGAAAAGGGCAAACCAACATGGGAAGGGAGAAAAACACCTTTGAATTGGCACAAGAACTGGAAGATGGAATGACTCAAGGAGCCAGTTTGTCTCCTTTCATCAGTGTGGTTTCTGCCAAGCATCTGGAATGGTCCCTATTTCAGGAAACTCTTCAGCACCTTGTTACAGGATACGTGACACATCATTATGAAAGAAGTCTAGCTTCTGAGCACGGGGAAAAATAGCCCCTTTTATTTCCCAATAGCCTTACCAGTGGTGGAATACCAGTAAAGTCAGTGGGTCTTATGGGCCCTTTTGATAAGATATTACGTTAATGCTTATCATAATTAGGAAATTAATTGAGAGGCACTGATTTGATTCGCCTTAAAAATTGTTGATGTTGGAACTTTACCTGAAGACAGTGGTGACAGAAGGTTTTGGTCTTTTATCATGTCTTTTCTCCCTCTTCTTGAAATGGGAATGATTTCTTTCTGATTTGCATACATAATTTATCTTAAGTACCAGAAACGGTCAAGACTTTTTTTTTTTTCCTGTATTTTGTAGCAGTTTTCCAGCCTGGACTTATTTATCTGCCTTGCAGCTGCTCTAAAGCTACCCTACTATTTGTGTTTATTTTCAAGGAGAAGGCTGTTACTAGGACCTGTCTGGACCTCTAAGAGCATGGTCAGAAAATCTGCGACAGCCCCTGGGACAAACCTGGCTCAGAAACACCTGAGTGATCTGGTATGAATTCCCCTAGAGTCACTGAAAGCACAGTTTAGCTGCAGGACTGAGGGATGATGAAGCACAGTAAAACATCCCTATTTACTTCCTAAATTATCATGATGTTCTTTTATAACCAGAGAAAGCTATTAAAAAAGACTAGAACCAACTCTGAAATTAGTGTGCACAGTTCACATCGGCATGTGATCATTCTTCAGAAGGCTCTTTAAGGTCATTTGGATTGGAGGGATTAAAAACCCTTGAGGAAAGCACATTGGTGTCTCATTATGCAGCTTCCTTTTGTATCCACTGATCTTTTTCACCCTTTTTTTCCTTTAAATATTAAAGGATCAGTTTCTTTATTCCTCAGCATTTCTTGATCCAAAGGATTGGATCCAGGGGACAATACTCAGAGACGCCATCTGAATAAATGACTAACATTTGAACTAATTATTAAAGCTGAACTAGGATTCTTGGAGTAAACCAAGTCATCAAGAGCAGACCTTTTTAGCGAAATCTATTGAAAGTTTTGTTAGGACATTCTGTGGGTTCAAACTGAACTTTTAGCTGGTGAGGCATATTATCTACAAGTAACAGAGTTTCCTGGAAAGAGAGAAGCTTGCCAAGACATGGGAGATCAAGTTGGATTAAAGATTTATTTACCATTTCTCCTATAATTCAGCAAAAATTCTCCTGATTATCAGCCACAAGATGTTCTGGAGCAGAGAGCCTCTCAGCCTCTCCTGCGGGAACTGTCCTACTTTAATTATTTACATAAACAGGGAGATAACACATTTCAGCAGGAGAAGATGGAAGCCTAAATCAGAATTTATGTGCTTGTGGTTTTAGAAACTTATCTTGAAGTTGTAGAATTTGCAGAATTTTCCTGAAAGAGAAGAATATTTTAGGGAGCTGAAGGTCTTGTTCTTGGGCCTAAGGACCCTTGGAAAATAGACCTGGGTGTTAATGAAGTGAGCTTGGCCCATTCTTTGCTGAAAGAGGAGGGGAAGAGAGTCTCCTAAGAATCTCAGGTGGCTTAGGTCAGCCTTGGAAAATTCTTTAGCATCCTAGATGAGACTGGCTCCTACAGGGCAGGGATTATGGAGCCTGTCACAATCAAATGCTTTGCAGCCAGAGTCATTCAGGTCAGAAGAGACCCTTGGGATTATCAAGTCCAACCATCAGCCCTACTCTACAAAGTTCCCCCTTACACCATATCCCTCAAGTCTTAAAGCTGCAGCACTGCAATGCTCAACCTTGGAGGTAAATAGGTCCTGGTGTCCTAAAGTCAGTAGGACTCTCTCAAATCAGCCTAAAAGGATACGCTCCAATAGGAAATGCCTTGAAGATTAACAGATGCAGTCTGCACAGTGAATCCTGCAATCTGATGGTTACAGAGGACTGAAATGGGCATCTAGCATACCCACTACTGATGCTGACACCCCAGTGATACTGTTAAACCTGCACACCAGATTGGATGGAAATGCTTGGTGAAGCCAAATAATCTGAATCTCCTTGGGAGGCAGGAGAGGATCTTAGTGCAATCAGGCTTGCTTGCATATGGATCACATCCAGGCTGGATGCTAGGATTTCTTTCACCTTTTTTTGTATTTTTGGTAAAGGTCTGACTGACAGTAGCAGAGAGGCTTTGTCGTTGCTTATCACTGTGACAGCAGGAAATACATATCCCTCATAACTGAAGCACAGCATAAGATCTCTCTGTGATTGGCTTTAGAGCTATGTCTGATGTATACTTCCCTGTTGGTGTGGCTGTCTTGGTTGTCCTTGTCAATGTTGTTGGAGCTTTAGTGGAACAGACAAAGTGGCAGGAGATGGTAGCCAGTGTATATTCTTTTCTCTCTGGCTATTACCAGTCCTTTTTCAGCCAAGGCAAAGCTGACAGCACGTAACAAACTTACATCAGAATTCTGCTGTCCTTAGAGGGCTTGACTTTCAGCAAATGCTCTGAAAAAGGCAGGTTTGCTGGATTAAGGACTAAACGAGGACATTTTTTTAATCATCAGTGAATAATTCAAGCCTAAAGCTTTTCAGGTCCATCCCCAGGCATACATGAGTTCTCATCACGGTGTTATTAAAAACTAGGAAGCTCTGCTTAGCCTGAAAGCTATCAGGGAGAAAGGATTAAACACCAGAGAAGGGAGCTTCAGGTGGCATCTGAGTCACAGTCAAAAGCAGCAGAAGCTTTTATAAATGAGTCGTCAGCAGTAGACAAGTAATACCCATGTTTTCCTTAGTCAACAATTGCTTTTCAGTTGCCTCTGTAGCAGAGGAGGAGATAGGTGTTTTGTTGCATAAAAGCCTACACGCAATTCTGTTAATGGCAAGGGACACAATGCTCCCAACAGACAGAGAGGAGAGAAGGAAAAAAAGAAACAAACAAAAAAACAACCACAGGGCATGAAAGAACATTAGAAAAGCTTTAATTCCTGATGCCTGAGCCAGTTCTCACTGAAGCTGATGGAAAGGCTTGCTTCGTTGCAACAGCCTTTGAATGTTGTTAGCTCTGTGGGGAACAGGCTGTGTTTGTTTTCTGGTTTCTACCTGCCACATACATTTGGAAGAAGTTTATCAGTAAAGACATCCTGCACCCATAAATTATCCTCGTGGTTTCAGATGGATGTAATTTTTTTCTCTTGCTTTTGCCTGTAAGTGTGCACAATTTTGACTGCGTGTAGTTAATCAACTGCTATATTGTGTTAGGTGGCTTCTCTGCTGTGGCAAAATGAGATTCCTAGGTATAGTTTCTGCAGTAGTTAAAATTTATGAAGTATTTGGAAAGTCCTTGGAATAAAGGCTGCTATAAAAATATAAATGTCTTTTCCCATCATTAGTCTTCCTAGCCTTGCTATCTTGAATGAGTCTTACGCCCAACAAAAACGATTAGTGGAGTAACTCTATAGACCTTTCAGATCTCTCAGTCCATCCTATTTTCCCAGTCCATATACACGTGCTCAGGAATAGTATGAGGTGGCAAGTAATTTGAAACAGAAACATCATTGCTATTTTTGAAAATGGTCTGATTTTGCTAGGTGTGCCTTGCAGTTATTTCAGAGTTTCCCCTTAAAGTGATCCATCTAGCAAAAAAGATTAAATGTGAAGAGTTTAAATTAAATGTGAAGAATTTGAAAAAAAAATGACTGTGACATCTCAGTCTCCTTGGAGCTGTTGTAAATGCGCGTGTTTTGTACCCTCTACTTTATTTTATCTGCTTTTTGCATCTGGCTTCCCAAACCAAAAGCCCTATGTCCTTATCTGTTAAAAATAAGCATAATACCTTGGGGCTAAGTTAGTTCACACTGCTGGGAAATTAATCTCTAGTCACACCATCATGGAGCCTTTGATCCTTTGTGGGTGCAAATGCCTGACAATAGATGCTCCTGAATGAAGAAAGGAAAAATCTTGTCCTTTTCACCAGCTGCCTGTTGATAAATGGAAAGTGTCAGGAGCATAAATGAACTGCCTTAGTGTGTTGATAGGCTTTTGAGACTGGAATCTTTTGCTTAGGAGTCCTGCCAGCACTGCCAGATAGATCTTTCCCTCTTCCTATGAGTGTGTTTACTCTCTCTGTTCATTGTATCTCCATCCACAGTAACCTGCTGCTCACTTATGCTAGGAAACAAGGTTTGAGACTGAAACATGGGATTTTCTTGGTTAGCTATTCGGGAGAAAAATAGATGCTTTTGATGTCCATCACTCTATGAATGTGGGTTGGCCAGATCAAGTTCAGCATGTCTGTAACGCTTGAAAGGATGACCATGTGAGGCAACAGCTGCTGTCAGCCACTGTTGTTGAAACAGCACCTGCTAGGAGAAGGCAGTTCCTATTCACACTGCCATGATAATATGAATGAATTGCAGTTGTTCATTCATTTGGTGAGAGAGTCCTTATTTTAAATGTCACTAACAAGACCAGACTTAATTATGCTCAGGATTCCTCAAATGGTCATCTGTTATGAGGCCACTTGTGCCTACTCTGTCATCCTGCAGCTGCTGGCTGTACATGTAAGTGCCAGTTGCAAGGAACTTCATGCTCAAAGAGGGTATTGCTATGCTCCAGTATTAATTAGTGGTGCTGATCAGAATTCAGCTCTGAATGCGGTTTGTTAAGATACCACGTTTGCAGCCACCATGCCTCTCCACTGGTGTCCTGGTCAGTGAAGCTGAAAGGGTGCAGTGAGTGCTGAAGTGCTATAAGCCAGCTGTCTCATTTGACCCAGCGCTATCTACTCCATCATCTCTGTTCTTGGCATCTCTCTGCATGAAGACTCCTTTTTAGAGGCAACTCTGTCCTTTCACCACAGGACCACAGAGGTGACTGACACATTCCGACTAGCATCATAAGGAAAGCTAGACTCACTCCTGGCTAGTCTCAGGCAGACGGTGCAGATGCTGCTTCTGCTTTGGACAGGAGAAATGCCTGCAGTCCTGGAGAGGACCCCTAGGAGTGGCAGTGCCCTGCCTGCTGTGGAACAGAAAGGGATTGCATAGGAGAATGGGAGCGTTTTAGACAGTTGCTTAGATTAATTTAAAAGTTTTTTCCCTTCCTCCCTTTGACTCGGGATGCTACCTCCCAGAATGTAGCCTCATTACTGAGCTCATTCAGCCTCATCTACAGTTTCTCCCCTGTGCCTTTACCTCTGCAAGATGCAGGCCACTCCTGGCTCTGCTGGATGTCTGCTGCTCGGAGCTTCCCAGCCCAGTGCCACTGCGTCCATTCTGTTGATCCTCACAGGCTACTTACATTCCCCAGAAAAGAAATTGTTGTTTTTACACAATAACTATGCAATAATACAATATCTGTTTCAAGCAATTGATCCATGTCAGCTCCACAAGGTAAGACTGTGCTTTTAGGTGTGTTGCGAAGGCTGCATGTCAGTTCTCTTTCAGGAATATTCTTTCCAGTGTATACATCAGCCGATCAGGAGTACAGAGCTAGAGCTATGTTCCTTGTTGATGCACTCAGACTCCCTTATCTCTGCCCACACCAGGCAGTTTAGTTTCTGCAAGGTGGTAAAAATGATGTCCTTGTGCATTGGGTTAATGCCTTATTCCAGATGTGTCCAAGTGTTAATTTCATTGCGTTGCCATGCTTCTCTTTCTACGCATTTCTGGCTGCCCTAGCAGAGCCTGCAAGCTTTGACTGGGCAGATGTGCTGGTTCGTAGCAAATGGCCTTATTCTGAAATTCTGATAAGTATTGTCTATGCTATATTGCCTAGGCCTTGTAGGAACCAACTCAAGCAAAGACTGGAAAGACTCCCCTTGGGGTCTAGCAGCTTTGCTTTAAAAGTGCTATGGGGTGTGTGTCAAGACTCCTCAGACGCCAATAAAAGCCTTTTGAATTCTCTAAGAGGCGCCAAGGGGAATCCTGTGCAGTTGCTTAAATGGGTACCCTCCCCGTGTGGACATCACCTCATTTTTAGCAAGGCTGCTAAGTGGAAGTGGCAGTGGGTGGTTCAGCAGATGTTCAGTGCTGAACTCTCCAAGCTTCACTTTGAAGACAAGAATTGAAGTAATTAGCATGTATTGTTTGAGGAATGTAATGTTGCCTCTGCTCATCTTGATTTTCATGGATCGGAGCACTCCATGGTGCCTTTGGGAGGGCTCACTTAAAAAAAATTCAAAGTGCCTTGAGTTATACTTCTGTGCATGGCCTGAATTGCCCCAATTACATCATCCAGCACGGTGCAGTACTTTCTGCATTTAAGAGCTTTCTCTTAGAGGCTACAATTAATCAGCCCTTCACCTTATTTTGAAAGGGGTTCGGCATTTTAGGCTGTAACAGTGTATGCCTGTAGACACAAAGGCCTCCCAAAATGCAGCACAATGATACTGATGTTCTCTAGAAGGCAGGAAACTTAGCTGCTTCCATGGATGGCATTTAAACCCATGTTTCCCAGGTGTTAGGCTGCTCCCCTGCCTGGAGTAAAGCTTTGCAGGGAGCTTTAAGGCCTTGCTGAGCAACAAAGCTTTGTTCTTAGGGCACTTAGGGGAGGAAAGAGTGATAAGGCGCAGTCCTTACTCCCCAGCAGTTTGTACACTTAACCAGTGACTGTTCAATGCAAAATGACACAACTTGAGATGCTCATAGGATCTTTTTGTATTACAAATTAGTTGTTGTGATGAGCTGAAATCCTGGTGTGGATCTGACAGCTGCCCAGAATTAGTACCCAAACTGTCAGGTCCCATTTCTCCCGTGTATTGGGCTTCAGTCACAGATGTCTGAACTGCTATTTCCACTGGGCTCTGCAGATGCCAGCTGGGCCATTTGCAGTTCTCCCACAGAGTCCCCAGAAGAAGCTGCAGCTTTGGGAGACTTGGCTCTCTATCACGAGGTGCCACTCAGTGGAAGTTGCAAGTACATGCAGCCTCTGCCGAAGGTTCTGCCTGAAACAGGAACAGGTCTCTTGGTGGGCAACTGTAAGCTCTGCTCACTGTCTGAAATGCTGGATTTCAGTCTGTGGCAGGGACTGGCTGGCTCTGTGGGGTGAGAATAGCTCACAACTTTGGGAACCTGGCAGTGCCAGAAAGATGAGGAAGAACTATGCTTGGCAATGAGAGCTGGACAGTACTCACAGGATGTTTGCAAAGCTTAGGGAAGACATAAGTGGGCTGAGATGTTCCAGGCTCTGCTGCTAGTCATCTTCTTACACACTCCAAAGAATTTCCCATCACAAACACTTTTCTGTCTCAGAGAAGCTACAACTAAACCCTGAGCTACCTGTCCCTGTCCCACTTACATCAGCTTAGCCCTTCTGTAACTGTTAATATTTTAAGGTTGCTTCTCCAGTCAGTTTAAGAGGCTTGGCTGCTTTCTTGTCAAGTGTCAAGTTCAGGCTCCACTACAGGTGTGTCAAGTTCCTGAAGGGATGGTAGCAGGACAATCCTATATGATGGTTAGGACCAATGATTTCTAATCCATAGCAGGGTATCTGCTAAGTCTGACAGGACCAGTACATAACCCATCAAAGAGAAGTTTACCCCATTCAAAAGAGAAAACCCTACTTGTTTGGCAAGCAAGAAAAAAAAACTAAAATCCTAACCTCTACAAAAAGAGTTCTGTTGGTGGGAACAATGGATGGTAAGAGGCTCCTGTGAGTTTATTGTTCCAGTGTGGGGTTTTCATTTGAGAATTGTCCTGGAGAGCTCTAGTAGGTAGATTTTTCTGTGTCTTCATATGCAATTAGAAAACACCCACTTCATCTTGCTTGCAATGTTTTATTTAAATTCAGTTGGCTTAATCCCATTGCAGTCAGGTTAATTTGACAATTCTCTATTAGCTAAATACTGCTGGATGCTCCAGCACAATATGTTTTATGGCAAGGAGTGAGAAACACTCCTTGTGGCAGGCTGTAGAGCTAGTGGCATTCTCTGTCGTTGCCCTTTTGATCCTGATGAGCTTTGTGTTTTGCTGTGGAATAGTAACAAGGCTTCACTGGCAGGAGGCGAGGACAAGCATGACTGAGGAAAGGGAAACCACTTTGACTTCATCATTACCCTTGTGCTCCACAAACTGCCCTTTCATGATTGATGGTCAGATGCCCACACATCTCCATTCTTTTTCTGGCTCTTCCTTGCCTCACTGATTCAGCCTGAGTGAAGAAGTTCTCATAAACAAAAGGCAAACATCTCAGCATTGCTTGCACATTGGGAAGTGCTATTTCAGTTGCTAGGGGATCTGCTTAGAAGAAAAAGCCAACTCTTAAAAACAGTATTTCCATTTCAGGCAGTCTTACCGTGTGCTGTTTGGTTGTTTCTGCTAATTTTCTGAAGAATTATCCCCTGGTTATGTTTTCTTATTAGTATCTGGGGGGAAGTCTTTATTGACTTACCACTGCTTAAGAACTAAACTCACATGCATGCATACATCACAAGGAGCCTAAACTCAGTCACTTTCTACACTGGCAATATGTTGCCTAAGTTCTGGTAGAAGAAGAAAGAGAAAGGCTACAAAAAACAGAGGCAATTGGACTGTGTTCTTTGGCTTTGGCTCCGGTTCAATGTTCAAGTAGAACATACTGAATACAATTTTAAAAATTCAGCAGTATTTTTGTGAAAATGATCAGACATGTCTGGTGACAAAATCAAATGGATCAGCAAATTTTCTATGGATGAGTCTTAAATGCAGGTGGAGAGATCATCTGCTTATAGGCTCAGGCAATAGCTCTAGGAATGGAAACCAGGGATCTAGATAAAAAATCAGTAATAGAGTAATTGTCCCCAGATTAAAAATTTCAAAAATACAGATTCATATAGCTGTATCTGAAATTAAGCAGAACGCAGCACTGAACTGAAATAAAAGTCCTTGGAGTGTATTAGGTAACGAACAGTCTATGCTTGCAAGTAATTTTAGCAGCTAAATGGCTTTGCTCATTCTTTGATACCTAATGATAATGTCTCCAATTTCACGCATTGATTTTTAAACAATGCATGCTAAAATAAAGTGAGTTCCATAGTCAAATTAGCTTGGTCACAGGTTTGCTGCCTTTTCCACACCTCATTGGAAATGCCACACTGTTGGAGCAAGCTAATTCCCTTTATCCTCAAGGTGACTGTTGGAGTGGGGCTTAGGTTGCTCTGCTCAGGCCATATGCATGAAGGACCAGCTGGTTATCAGCTGTAGCAACTATAAAGCAGCACAGCCCATTCTCTAGCAACTGCTCCAGCCCTGCTCCCTGAAAATCTCTCTAAGCACTGCATTTCCACTGCCAATAGTAGAAATCTTGCCAAATAACCTCCTGAGTGAATTACAGACAAACACCCTCTTAGTTTTTGCAGTAATTAATATTAAATTTAGTGTAGCTTTAGGTGGGAAGAGGGTTGGGAAGAAAAGGGAAGGAATTTGAGATTGGCAGAAGGTCCGTTATGGACAACCCTGGAGTCACTAATCTGTTTAAATTGTGGGACAAGGTCTGCAGGGTGGAGTTTCCATGGAAGACAGTGCTGGGAGGGAAGGAGAATTCGGGTATTACAACTACTGTGCTGGCCGCTGACTTCAGGCTCTGGTATACCGGTGTAGGGCAACACAGGCAGTATATTTACTAAAGACAGGCTCTTGAGGCCCCCTAGCTGATCAGTTCCACATGCCTCTTCTGTGTCTGGTAAGGGAAAAGGTAAAATGTAAAGGGAAACTTTCCTTACGTTTTCCTATCTAAGGCAGATACAGCTACTAAAATCTGGCACCTGTAAGTAAGTGTGGCCAAATGCCACAGAAGAAAGGAGCTGCCATATGCAGCAAGTTGTTTTATTGTGCTGAGTAGGAGATGACCTTGGAAAACAATATCTGTGCTAGCAGAGTGTAACCCGAATCAGTGCCAGGACCATCTGTGAGGAAACACAGGCCTAGTGAGAAACTAGTTTTTTCTGTTTGTTGCTCTCTTTCTCACACTTAGGAAATACCATATGAGGAGAAATTAATGGGTGATGTGCTAGGATAGGAAAAGGACTCCCAGACACTGTAACTTGACTGACCCAGTGTATCAGCCTGAGGAAGAAAAGACAGAAACAAGAACATCTTCTTAGGCATCTCCCTCCACCTAGTCCGGCTCAGCTTGTGCACTCCTCAAGGTGTGGCCAGCAACAGCCTAAATGTTTTTCCGAAATTTTTGAGCTACTTGGAAAATGAGTGCTATTGTCGTGGTTGAGAAGCACCAGCAGGCCTGTCCTTTTACCCATGAACTGCCTGGAGAATAGAGTGGCCAAAGCTGTTGAGGGTCATGAGCCGTTTTCCCTGTCTCTGCTATGATGCTGACAAGGGCTGCAGTCAGCAGGGTTGTCTGTGTGTCTGCAGTTTTGTAGCATTTGCATCTAGAACTGTTTGTGACTGCAGAAGATGCTCCCTACATTTCAAACAGCTCTTTTCTGAGCAACAGGGAACTCATCCTGCTGAGGTGGTGGTACAGATGGAGATGACACTGCCACCACGCATGTGTTTTGCTACTATTAACCATTCTCCTTTTCGGTTTGCTCCACAGATACTATGTGGGAAAGAGATCCCTCGTTGGGTGAACCGCCTGGCCTACTTCAGCTCATGCATCCCCTTCCTTCAGAGCTGCCTTCCCAAGGAGTGGCTGACCCCAGCAGCCCTGCAGAGCCACATCAGCCTCGGCCTCCACAAGGAGGATCAGGGGGACACAACGGATGAGGAGTCGCCCTCCACCTCCACAGCCCACTCAGCCTCAGGCACATCACGAACCTGTAGACATACTCGGGTCTAACCTGTGCCCAGTATGCCAGAAATAACATCTCCCTCTCTCTCGTACTATTTCTTTCTCACACCCTTTGGCACACCCTGGTTTCTCTTTTCTCTTCAATGGACAATGCAGGAGAGAAGACCTTTTCTACTAAGGAGGTGAAGCTTCAGCTCCTTTTCTAAGGGTTGCCACTACAGTTGCAAAATGACTGTGAACCCCAACACTGTACTGATGAGTGTGGCAACTAAACTGTATTCTCCTCCCAGCCCCCCCATGCTCCTCGATCCACAGAGAACTGCTGGCTCTCTCAGGCAGGAGAGCATGCATGTCGGCAGGGGGGGGCACCATACTGTGATGTTCCTTCTCTGGAACCATTTTATCTTTTTATCTTTTCCCCACCCCCATGAACCCAGCAGCCTCCTCTCTATTTTGGCTGGGTTTGCCATTCCCCTATGACAAATCTCCTGCCCACATCCAGTGAAGGAAGCAGAGCCAGAACTCAACCTTCTCATCTCTTAGACCAGCAAGAAGCTCCACTCAGCCCCATTCCTTTTGTAATTATCAGGTTTCTAACACATGTGAAGGACAAATGAAAGGTGCTGCTGTTCTAAACCCACCAGTTTTCATTACTCAAATTTAAGAGCTCAAATGACTGTCCTGCTCTTGAAAATAATAACAAAGAACCTAGAAAATGAATGTGTTACCGTGGTTTTTCTTTGGGGTCAAAAAGAGGATGGGGCTAGTGCTTAGAGGCAGCTACCAAGTAGATGCAGAGATTACTGTTGACCATATTGGTGCATTTTGGCACAGTCCCCTCTCAGTTTTGCTAGTTGTGGGAAGCATTCCTCTTTCCCCCCTATCCCTGGATTCCCTGGGGAATCTCTCTCCTAGCTGAAAATTTCTGGCTGTCTTTGGGGGAATGGCCTTCCTGAACACAAGGAGGAAGAGAGTGGATCTGTTGGGAAGGTCAGTATTTCCTTCAGCTTTTCCTCCTTCACTCACAGACCTAAAATGCGGCTCCAGAGCCACCCTCCCCCAGCCTATTTTTGAGCCAACCCAAGAAGGTAAGAGTAAGCGGTAAACTCAAAGAATGTCAACATGTTTTCTTCTCCTCCCTTTTTGGAGGTGGAGAGGGAAACTTAGGGCTATATCTGGAAAGCATGGATGACCCTTCCAATGCATGGGCCACTATGGTGCCTTCCCTTGTGTGCACTATTTCAGTGGCATGAAAAATGGGCACAGCTGGCACACTGGCCTCTCTAGGCTGGCTCTTGACAAAAATCTGGTCCTTGGATGTATATGCTCATTCTGACAGCTGATAAGAAAGCAGAGGAGGAAGAAAGGACAAGTGCATTAACACTTCCACTCAGTTAGCTCACTAGGACTTCTGGTCAGAAGATGTAGGAGAGAATCGAAGGGTAAATCCAGACCCCCTCTCGCCCTTGCAACTCCTCTTGGCTACATGGAGGATGAAAAAGGAACAAGCACAGTGTTAAAAGGGGGTTGCCATTGTGAAATGCTGTTTGTAACAGTACTACCGAGTCAGGACTTCCACCCTCCACCCAGAAAGAAGTGCACACCTTTAATATGTGTGGTTGCTTCCTGTTATTGGTCACAATAGCATGCTAAGTCCAACCAGCTGTTTCTTTAGCTCAGGTACACAGAAGCCTGTGCTTTCAGGGCTGAAGCTCTTGGCTATGATGTACATCAGGTCTGCATAGACAGTGCTTAATGGTTTGTTACATGTGCATGCTCTTAGAGAAGCAGGAGGCTTTGGAGAGCTCTATTGGATGGAAATAGAACTCACAGGGTGCCCTTGCTCCACTGCCTTCTGAGGTGACGCATGTTTGGGCAACAAAACCTTTACAACATGCCTCTCATTTTCATCCTCTGAACAAACTGCTGCAAGTTCTCTACTGAACTAAAGTCATATTCCTTATTAACCTTGGCTGCTCACAGCCAATACTGCATTGTGAGCAATTCTGCAGCTCCTGGTATCCAGTCCAGCACTAATCTCGATTACCCTGGCTTGTCCAGCGATGTTTAATAAGATTTCCATCCTGTTCTCCATCCTGCTGCGCAGAACCCTCATTACACAATGTGCTGTTGCACTCCCTATTCCCCCGCAGTCATGGTCATTGCAGCCTAAACCAGCAGTGC
Organism: Jacana jacana; assembly: GCA_013400555.1. Taxonomy (NCBI): domain Eukaryota; kingdom Metazoa; phylum Chordata; class Aves; order Charadriiformes; family Jacanidae; genus Jacana; species Jacana jacana. The sequence goes on from VZTM01020444.1 coordinate 110,703, forward strand.
AAGCTCCATTTGTCTGAAGTTCCCAGTGTGCCTGCCAATAGCCAGCAGCACATTATGTGCAGTGAATTTTAAAAATCTCTTTTTAGGTCCTTCTCTGGAGGGAAGCAAGAAGAGGTTTTCCCTGAGCTCTTGTCTAGGCCAGGGAAACTGCAGTTAGAAACACCTAGTTCCTCATGTGACAAAAGCTAGCCATCACCTCGTGTTTCTGCTCTGCACCTGAGCTCCAGGTAAAGCACCATGTATATACGTCTAGGAGAGAACCAGGGCTCCAGAGGCATGTTTCACACGCAGTATTTCACAAAGTAAAAAACGTTTAGCTGGCTGTGTGGTAACCCAGACAAGAGCTACATTCAGCCTCCTTGGGGACATTAAATATGTGCTTGAAGTATAGGGAACAACACTTGGGGGGAGCTGTCAAATATCATAAAAAACAGGTGTTTATCTACTTTTATGTTTCTCCATTTGTTTATGGAAGTAGGGGTCACATCAAGGAGGGATCAAACCTCTGTTGTAAATCAAAACCAGAATATATTCCAGTCTTCAAAAGTGTTTCTCCCCACCCATCTCTGTTCAAGGTGACCAACTGACAAGGACAAGAACAAAGGGACACTGTGGAAATAAAATATATATTGATGAGAGCTTTACCTCTGTAATTTAATAGCATTTTAGATTATTAAACATGAAGACATTTTAACAGTCTAATTTACTGTTCATCTCTGGTACAGCACATTTGTTTTAGGCACTTTTCTTATCCTTCCAAATATTACAAAATTATAGTTGTTATTATATAATGATATCATATTTGTATTTAGTGACACATTTGCTTTCTTTTGCTGTTTTAGAGCATAGCATTATGGGAAAATTTTAGATAACAACAGTTATCAATGAAAACAAAAGAGCAGCTTATGAATCTTAACAAGAGCACCCCAAGGCACCGGCACAAACTCTTAACCCTTCTTACTGCCAGGACTTTCAGTGCCCTTTTATAAGTTGTAATGAGAGGGTAATGAGAGGGTACCAACTCTACACATGGGCATCAGCAACTGTGGGTTCTGTCTCTAGCAAAGAGCTAATAGTATCCAGTTGGGAGCGTAAGACTGAAGGTGAGGTTACCTTAGTGCTGTAATATTAGAGTTACAATGCAAACTGTTTCCAGAGAAAGTTAGGGTGAGAGGAAAGGCATTAATAACCTCTCTTTTCAGCTCATCTGTACCTATAATAGCAACTCTTCTAATTTCGGGAGACTATTCTTACTGATTTTTTTTTTTTTTTGTCAGTTGACTTCCTCTTCCCGAGTCTGTGATTTGAGGCCCACGTCTCTCAAACTCTCAAGAAGCTTTAAAACACTTTACCATTGTGCTGTGGCTGTAGCTGAGAGCTGTTTGAGTGGATGGTAGGGCACGTTTAGTTACTATCAGCAAAGAGTGACTAATGGCTCTAAATCTCAGAGTAAGACTGTCCGTAAGTGCTGTTGTAGCCAGCTTTGTTTTGAAAAGGCTGTAAAAATTTCCAGGGGTCCAATACATTTGGGATAAGGGATGACAAGTCGGGAAAACAGACAGTATGACCATGGCAATCTTCTCTCCTTAGGAAACCAGGGTACAGAATGAAAGACATGGCTAGAGGCCAGATCTTGATGACTACTTTAATTGGTGAGCTTTGATGGAAAGTTCAAAATTACAAGGCAGACCTCAGTATGTGTGTTCACCTACAAAAGCTAACAGGGACTGCATGTTTGGCTTAACAGTGTTCAGCTAGCTTGCCTCTCGTTACTAGTAAAAGATTCAGCTGGACAAGTTCTGGTCATCCGCTTGGTGAGTAAGTATTCACACAGCCTTCAGCTCCCACTGGAGATGGCAGAGGCTGCGTACGTTTCTTCAGTGCCCTTCATGCTTACCAATCCTGAATGGCAATGTTTCCTGCTACTTCAGCCTCGTTCTCCCTCCCACCCTGAGGTATCCCAGGTGTAAGCTGCAATTGGTCTCTCCATGCCACTTGATTTCCTGAAATGTCCCTGACCTCAGTTCTGCAGGCTGGATTTTCTGATGTGTGTGGGGAGATGAAATCCCCAGGTCTGTTGAGATTCAGTGAACTAGTCGGCTATTTGAACTAGTCATCACTTGATTGTGATTTTGCAGAGTGGCAGAGTTTTGCCTTTGAGGTCTGCTATACCTAAGCCAAGTCCTTTTACCAAATAGCCCCCAGAAGTGCAAAAGGAAGTTCAGGAAACTGTCAGGAATCTGTGTCAAGTCCTCTTGCTTGAAAGTCTCTGCAAATGTTCAGCACAAAGCAGACAGGTATGCTCAGAGGCTAGTAACATATGTTACTACACATGTGAAATATACTTCTGTTGCAGGAAGGTCTTACAGACTAGGTACATGCAGTGCTAAAACTTCTCTAGGCTCCAGACTGCAGTACCTACAGCACTTCAAGCAAGAAAAGCCAATCCTCGCCTGGCTGACAGGTGGAAGAGCCCTTTCTTCACTCCTGGGAATGTGGCTGTAGATGCTTGCATAGATTTTTCTTCATTGTGCACAGTTTGAGCCTTTGTTTCTTCACAAACTATTTGTGGCAGCCTTTTCCTCTGTCTGCTGGAATGAACTTGGCTAGTAAAAAAAATGTTCTTCCTTTTGCCTTTGAGGTTCTTGAAGGAACTTCTCCTGAGGCCCTTCCTGTGGCAAATCACCTGGCCACATAGTAGCACTGAGCTCCTCATCAGCCTCGGGATTATCTTGAATCTTCTTCTCTGTAGTCTTTTGTTGTTTTCTTATTCCTGTGACTTCAGAGGTGATCTTACTGAAGAAGAGCTCCCCTTCCCCATATACATTCAGATGGAATTTTATCTTAACAGATTAATTCAGGGTTACTGCAGTTTTGTGGATGGTAGTACCATCTTACCATTAGGGACCATTCTGTAGAGGCTAACTTTGAATATTCAGTCCTGGCATACACACAGACCGAACTGCCTCTCGTGGATGTAATTACCTTAATACAATAGCACAGTATACTCATACAATGTTCTGTGATATTAGTGAATGGGCATTCACAGGTACCAAAAGTAATCAAGAGTAAGACTAAGAGCATAACTTGTAGCGGTTCTAATACAAAAATGAGAATGTCACTGTGCTAGGTGTGGTAGAAACACCTCACAAAAACAGGCACCAAAAAGTTTCCAGGAGAACATGATTCTGCCCCTCTACTCTGCTCTCATGAGATGCCCCTTAGAGTATTGCATCTCTGGGGTTCATAAAATAAGGACATGGACCTATTGGAGTGAGTCCAGAGGAGGGTCATGAAGACGATCAGAGGGCTGGAGCATCTCTCCTATGAGGACAGGCTGAGAGAACTGGGGCTGTTCAGTCTGGAGAAGAGAAGGCTCCAGGAAGACCTCATAGCAGCCTTCCAGTACTTAAAGGGGGCCTACAGGAAAGGTGGGAAGGGCTCTTTATCAGGGAGTAGAGCAATAGGATGAGGGGGAATGGTTTAAAACTGAGAGGGTAGATTTATATTAGATACTAGGAAGAAAGTCTTTACTCTGAGAGTGGTGAGACACGGGAACAGGTTGCCCAGAGAAGCCCCATCCCTGCAACTGTTCAAGACCAGGCTGGAATGGGCTTTGAGCAACCTGCTGTAGTGGGAGATGTCCCTGCCCTTGGGGGGGGTGTTGGAACTCTTATAATCTTTAAGGTCCCTTCCAACCCAACCCACTCAATGATGCTATGATTCTCTGAATAATGGGTGGGGAGCTTTCATTCCATATACCATAGGTGGCAGATAAAAACAAGTGGAGTAGAAACTTCAGAAGAGCTTCAGGACTGTCCAGGTTTGGCACCCATGGAACCAAATCATTCTAAGCCTCAACTTTCCTGCCAGCACACACATGCTGTTAATGGCATGCTGGCCTTAAATCCAGGCAGGTGACAGAATGGCTCCAGCCTCATCCTTTCATTCCCACAGATAAAGTGGAAGCGATACACAATCTGACCGACTTGGCCGCAGCTGGGACACAGGAGGGACGTGCTCCCCAGCAAGCATTTCTCCTCAGGAAAGGAAGTAGAGGGGATGAAGCCATCCAACAGGCCGGCCTGCTACCAGCGTACTGGTTTTGTATGCTCATCAGACGTCTGTTATCTTGAAGAATTTCTGCAATAAGTGGGAGTGTGTGAGAGTGTAGAACCTAGAAGCACCCTGTGGCTTGGTAACAGGTCACTTTGGCCGCAGCAGCCATGTCAGGGAAAGCACCGAGCGCGCCGGTCCGCACCGCACCGCTTCACCAGCGTTACTTCACCAAGCAATCAGCCATGGCTGGAAAGAGGCGGAAACCAGATTGTTGAGCCCGGCCGCTCTCCACAAGCGGTCACCTCCTCCGTCTGCCCAACACCCCAGGAGAGCACGGAAGGCGGAACCCAGCGTCCAGGGTCGCGTTGCCGCGGCGGAGGGGGCCGTTGTGGCGGGCGGACCAGCGCCCAGCCGGAAGCGGGGAGGTGGGAGGGGACGGTGGCAGAGGCTGCGGCCTGTGGGGAGGGAGGGGGATGGAGCGGCTCCGCAAGCTGTGGAGGGGCCGCACGATGACCTTCGGGGTCCCCCTGTTGGTGAGCAGCGCGGGGAAGGGTGGCGCCGGCAGGTGGATTCATGCTGGCAGGGAGGAGGGAGGGAGGAATGGAGGGGGGGTTCGTGCGAGGTGGTGCTTCTGTGGGGGACCCCCATGTGTGGCCGGAGGGGACACGGGACGTGAGGTGAAGGAAGGAGCAGCCTCCAGGGTCCGTGGCGGCCTCTGGAGGACAGGGAGAGGGCTGTGAAGCATCTTCTTAAAGCTGTTCCTAACTAAAAGCTGAGGAAAACGCATCTTGGCGGTTTAGTTGGATTTTTATTTTTTTTATTTCTTTAAAGCAGTGCTTATGTGTTTGTCAGAGTTTCTGTAGCTTTTCGGGGGTTTTAAGCAGCAGCGTGGTTGGTTGAGGTCTAAGAGTACTCGAGATTAGAAAATAACTCAGTAAACTCAAGAGTAAAACGAAATGACAGGACAGATAGCACTTGCCCAGCCTAGGTACCTGTGCGTATTAGAGGGAACTAACCAATTCAAATGCACTTACGGATAAAAAGACACAAGCAGCAGCCAGAACACTGTGATTCCTCTTTATGCAATTCACATCTTATTGTCCGTGTTTACATTTGGGTTTAGGAAAAATAAGCAACTTTGTAGGTGGATAAACAGTAGGGCAAGGGATAATTCCAGTGTTCACTAACTGGTAGAGAAATTAGTGTTATCTTCCTCATATCTTTCTCATCGTGCCCCAAAACCACAGAGTGATCCAAAGGGTAGTGACACTTGTTAAGAGTTAAAAAAGTTTAAGACCCATTTATTTTAAAGTGACAGTACAGAGGACTTTAAGTGTAAATATTCATGTAATTGCATACACTGAAGTATCTTTTATCAAAGTAGCAATGAATTTGTAAGAAATGAAAACAGATTGAAAAAACCCCAACCAAATAAACCAACAAACTGGTGTGACAATACCACAACTGTATGCATCACTCTCCCAAGTTCAGCGACACAGGACTAACTTCTCTTCTAATGATTGGGAAAAATGCACTTTCAGAAGACTCTAGTGTCTGAATTCATGACGATATTTATCTTCTATCCAGCTAGGCTATGTGGGTTTCAAGATCTCTGTGGTTTTGAGCCTTGCTAGGTGCAGGGCTGAGGAGTGAGGCATGGGCACTGGACCCAGGCTGGCCTTCAGGATTATTTCATACCAGGAGCATCATATTCATTATAAATTAGAAAGTTAACTGCATAGTTCTCTCTCTTGATGGCAGTGCGCTGTAGAACTCCTTGCCCGGTGCTGGAGTCCTGAGCCCTTCACTCCTGCCAAAGCTGTGGAGCTCCCAGTGTCCAACATTTGCTGTCCCATGCTGGGAGCACACAGCTTCCTGCTGGTAGAATTGGCTGAGTGTAATCCTTGTACATTTTGTGTTGGCATCGGGACTGATACTGATCATAGAATCATAGAATCATTCAGGTTGGAAGAGACCCTTGGGATCATCGAGTACGCTTTAATATTGTTAATTATTTAGTCTTATTCTATTAAATCTATTTTTATTTCAACCCTAGTGTTTCCTTGCTTTCCCTGATTTCTCTTCCCGGGTGAGGAGGGGTCATTGGGTGGTAGAATAATTGTCTAAATGACACTAAAATGTTACAGCTTTTCTCAGACCATAACAATCATTTGCATCAGCAGCTCCACTCCCTGATACTGCAGACTATCCTCTCATGTAACACTTTTCCTAAAGGATCAAGCATAGTGTTAGAGCTGTTTACATACCCTACTATGTGCACGTGTACCTAAAAGGCTGTGCAGAATTTTGTTGCTCTCATGCTTAGACTGAATTTATTTTGCTTTCTAATTTTTCATGTCATTTTTTGAATGCTCCAACATTATTCTTTAGTTTAATAACACTTTTCTTAGAATTTTAAGGTTGGATGTAGTTTTGGGTCACAGTCCCATTATTTAGGTAATTATGTGAGGTTTGCAACTTCTCTATCAAAATGAGGGGGACCCAGGAAGTTTAATACTCTCCAGCTCAATTTTAACTCCATAAAAGGTCTGGGGCAAATATTAAGTGATTATAGATACTTGTGGTGGGTTGACTCTGTTTGAATGCCAAGTGCCTACCAAAACTGTTCTATCACTCCCTTCCTCCTCAGCTGGACAGGGGAGAGAAAATATAACAAAGGACTGGTAGGATGGGATAAGGAGGGGTGATCACTCAGCAGTTACTGTCATGGGCGAAACAGACTCAATTTGCAGAAAATTAATTAAATTTATTACCAGTCGAAACAGAGGAGAATAGTGAGACATAAACCCCAAATCTTAAAACACTTTTTCCCCACTCCTCCCTCTTGCAGAGCTCACCTTCACTCCTGTTTTTTCTCTACCTTCTCCCCCCAGGTGGCACAGGAGGACAGGGAATGGGGGTTGCGGTCAGTTTGTAACACTGTCTCTGCTGCTCCTTCATCCTCAGGGCAGGACTCCTCACTCTTCTGTTCCAGTGTGGGGTCCCCCCACACAGGAGAAAGTTCTCCAGAAACTTCTCCGATGTGAATTACTCCTATGGGCCCCTTAAACTGCTCCAACATGGGTCTCTTCCACAGGGTGCAGTCTTTCAGGCACAGACTGCTCCAGCATGGGTCTCTCGTGGGGCCACAGGTCCTGCCAGGAGCCTGCTCCATTGTGGATGACCCACAGGGTCACAGCCTCCTTTGGGCATCCGCCTACGCCAGTGGGGGTCCTCCACAGGCTGCAGGTGGACATCTGCTCCATGGTTAACCTCCATGGGCTGCAGTGGGATAGCCTGCCTCACCACGGGCTGCAGGGGAATCTCTCCTCCAGCACCTGGAGCACCTTCTTCACTGACCTTGGTGTCTGTAGGGTTGTTGCTTTCACATATTCTCAATCCTCTCTCCAGCTGCAATTGCTGTTGCACAGTAACTTTTCTCCTTTCTTAACTATATTATCCCAGGGGCAGCACCACCATCTCTGATGGGCTTGGCCTTGGCTGCTGGTGGGTCCCTCTTGGAACTGGCTGGCATTGGCTCTGTGAGACATGGGGGAAGCTTCTCACAGAAACCATCCCTGTAGCTTGTCCACTACCAAAGCATTGCCACACAAAGCCAATATGGTACTTATCGGTGGTGGGCCAGTCGAGAAAAAAGTCACCATAGCTTTCCAATAATAAATATATCAGATTTGATAGACTAACTGGTATAGTAGGTGAGGAGATGTAACTGATACACAAGATATTTACTTTGATAAAGCTTTCTGTATTACCTTCCCTGTGAGAATTGCACATTATAGAAAGTATGGCAAAAATACACTTATCATTTGTGTTCACAAAGGTTTTAAAAAATACTATAAAACATAATGATGGGATGCCTTCCATATTGAAGAATATCTTAGGTGGTACGAGTCCTGCAGAAAAAATGTAGGCTGTAGTATTGTGAAAAAACAGAAATGTCATTCTAAGACACAAAACCAGGTCCAAAGTAAAGTAGAACATGGAGCGGTGCTCTTCCAGTCTACTCAAAGTCCTTGGTTGAAGTAATTCTCCAGCCTTGCAGTGCCATTGTAGAGATGATGAGGACAAACTGTAAAGTCTAGAGGAGAGTAACATGAAAGATACAGCAGGCATTCCACTTTTAAGGAATGCTTAAAGGAATTGATGTAGTTTATTTTAGAAGTCCAAGAAGTTCTGTACATCATATATTGACAGTGGCAATTGCTTTTCATAACTTGGGAAAGAATAAATTAGCTTTAGATCAGATGTTAGGAAAGTACTGTTTTTTGTTAGGATAGGGCATTCATGAGACATGCTTATTGTTATTAAGGAGAGGTTAAAGAACCATCTGGTAGCAGTGGTGTAGATTTTCTCAGTTCTGCTTTGGTGCTGGAGGTAGGACTTCAGCTTCCCAGGCCAAAGTAGAGCTGTGAGTGTTTGTTTGGCCCTCCTGGTGTTTTTCATGATTTGTCATAGCAGAAATTACTGAGACTGGTTTTTTTTTTTACTTTGTACTGCCTAATTTCATTCCATTTCTGTTAACTGCAGAGCTCTTTCCTATAATATAGAGGATTATTCTATTATATTTCTTTTCAGGGTTTCATGTATCCCTGCCTTAAAATTACTCTTCCCTGTGAACACTTCAGAATGTTTCTGTGTTGCTGCCCAAAGGCTTCCCAAGGAGTAACAAAAAGGAAAATTTATGCAATTCTTGTCAGTTCCCCAGCTGTCTATTGAACTCTGAGAGAGCCTCTGAAGCTGAACAGAATTGTGCCAAAAGAACAATTACAGCAAAAAAGGCACTGAATCTGTGCACAGAATCAGAAGGAGCTTGGCTTGTAACCCCTTAAATTCTCCTGAATTTGGTGATAATACTGAAACCAAAAGTTTCTGTTAGATTCTTGCATCCTGTACATCATTTTTGCACTAGACAAGTACAGGACTTTATTCTTCAATACTGCCAGACTCTTCATCTGTACCATGTTTACTTTTTTTATATAAAAAAATTAAATGGCTTTGATATCTTCCTGTCTTACACTGCATATTTGAATGAGAAATCCCTGTGCCCCTGTTTTTTTTAAAAAAAGGTTAAAGAGGTCATAATTCCAAGACAGGTGAGTGTCTCATTATACACATGCATGCACACACATATATAAAAAATATTTCTTACTTTTTAGTGTAAATTATCTTGATTTTTTTTTTTTGTGGTTTTGTTGTTGTTGTTGTTTTGGGTTTTTTTTTTAGTTTGGGGCTTTTAGAAGATTTCAGTGCAGGAGGAATTTTCTTGGTTGATCTTTAGACCTCAAACTGACAACAGTCTTCAGAGTAAGATGTGTAAAACACAGCTTTCAGTTTTACTTTTCAGAAGATAAGAGTGTTTCTTGGAGAGCACCAACATGAGTGTAGGGGTTAGGAATTAAACCTGCAGGAAACCTTGATTTGTGAATGTTTCCTTTAACTCTGTAAACTTCTCAGATTAAGATTCCCCTGCATGACATAAAGGAGTAATCGTGCAGGAGAGAGTGATGTAACCTGGCATGGAATGTCTTAACAGCTTGACTGCCACAGGGTGAGTAGTCCAGCCCAGGTTCCAACAGCTGTGTTGATGTTGGGATGAACTCCAGTGTGCTTACAGATGTATCTGTAAAATCTGCTGTTATGATGGGGGGGCTGTGCCACCTCTGTGGTAACTTAAGCATCCTTCCCAGCTATACTGACATCTCCCTTTCCAGTCACGATAATGGGAACTCTCCTTATCACGTGAAGCTTAACTTCCAGCTCTTCAGGACACTTGGTTCTGTTTATTATAGAAGAGGTTTATATTCCACAATCAATTCTACCTGACCAAAAGGGACGCATCTGTCCATGTCCTGTTGCTGCTGTGATGCTTCTGTAAGGTCTAGGGGGAACCAGGCGGTTACAGCTTGTGCATCCAGTGTCGCACCTTTCCTACCAGACACTGAACAATTAGGGCTACTTCTCGCATGCCGTTAGATTGTTTGAAGTTTGCTGGAATCTGGGTTTTTTAGACACGTATACATGGTGATTCTAGATCATGCAGGAGACATATTTGGATTTCAAAATTGCAAAGTAGTAATAGTTTTAAAACACATGTTAAGACAGCATTATTTCATCTGCTCACAGCACTTTCCTAAACTGTGTTTGTGGTTTTGTCTCTGTCCCATTCTAGACAAGGATCCCTCGTACTCTCTAAGTTGCAAAATGAATGTTTAGATGCCGTTCCAGTTCTGCTGTCAACATGTTACAAGGGAAAAATGAAATTCTGAGGATCTGACGTGGCATCTTAGCAGACAGAAACCATAGTCTGTGGCTCATTTGGTGACTTTTACTGCACACTTACACTATATGTGTAGTGCTGCAAGTTTCAAATTTGCAATATGTTCAAACACTCTCCATATCTATAGCTGTATATTTTGACTTTTCATCTTTCTGGGTTTTTTTCCCCTCATCCTGTAATGACTGTACTTCTACAAGTATTTTGCTTCTCCTTCTGGATGTTGGCTTTGATGTTCCATGTGCTGTGTCTCGCGTTGCCAAAACAGAAGATGGAGTAACTTGGAACGGTCAAAGATTTTTCTGTGAATAAACATATTTTTAAAATCTATTTCCATCAGTGTCTATGCACACAGACTGTGCCACAATGCCATCTACATCACTGCCTTGAACTGTGCAAGTTTACTTTGATAAACACTTTGTCAAGAGATGCCAAGAATGAATGTCATGTACAGGATGAGAAAGAAAGGTCAGATTAGAGTCCCTGACAGTGCTGCAGCAGTGGGGTCAGTGCTTCCAGGCACCATCAGAGAAGGTCAGTGGCATCTCAGGCCCTTGTTAACAAACACGTTGTCTCTTGAGCTTTTTGGCAAAGCAAAACAGAAAAACTTTTCCCAGATATCAGGACGTGAAATGTGATGTCTGTGAATTAATTTTGTTCACTGGTGAAGTCAGATCATGTGGAAGCTGTGACTGATGCTCAGAAACATTTTGAAAATATTATGAAATGGTGGGGGTTTGTGCTGTGAAAGTTTTATGGGGTTAATAGATAGGGAGACTATGTTTTTATCATTTACATTTATTTAAATTTGTTTCCAAATATTTCTTTAAATTCAACATTCCTAATTATTTTCATAAAAAGCTGCTGTATTCTAAGTCCTGGGCTGTGCTGATTACAGGGAATGCTTTTTTCCCATGGATTCTGGGGACTCTGCCCATAAAAGATTATATGAAGTCTAAGAAATGTGGAAAATTCTTCTCAGGAGTGGAGCAGTCATGTTTCTGAGATCTGTTGTTGCATGAGTATAATTTGTAGAAACTGCTATTACGTTATCTTCTGATTTTTGAAAAGGATTTTCACAATCAGCTTTTTAAACTTTTAGATATGGCAGTTTTATTGTCAACATCATTCGCATTATTGCCTTGAGCAATTCATAATACTGAACTGCAGGACTTTTATTAGTATCTATTACTTCATCTAACCTTACAACAACATTTCACATATGCAGAACAGTTGATTTAAATCTTAATATGTTTTTCAGATATGAGTAGAAGTTAACACGTAGCCATGAGAAGAGAATTTTGACTTTAATATTTGTAGATAAATTGTGATTCTCTGTGAAAGTCACAAATATTACATATTAGCCTAGAAAAGCAATAAATGCAAAACTATTTTTAGATTTTCAAAATGGTTGCTCCTGATCAGCGAATTGGAGAGCGCTGCTTTTATGTTTTAATGATTTTATTATAAATACTGGGTCTCTAAGCTTAGGATGAGATATGTCTTCAACTTCTGCTTGGCATCTCCTCTTCATCTGTGTGTGTTTGAATCCACAGCGGAGTGTGGAGCTGTTCCAGACAAAAGTACCCCCTGGAACTGCTTGTGCCGGAGTGGAAGCCAGAGTGTTCAAGCTGAACGGGCTTCTGTGGACTCCAGTTTGTGCAGCCCAAATTAGCTGACTTCCATCTTAGCATTTCTGAGCTCATCTTTTGAATCAACACCTTATTTTTTCCTTTTGATTCTTAATCTTCGAGTAGTATTTTCCAGATTAATGTTAGATGAACAAATAGGCCCCCTTTAGTACTCAGATTTCCCTTCTGTTTCTTTGTAAAACGTAGAGTGTGACTGCACTGTTCAATGCTGTTAGAAGAGACTAACTTGGCATTCAGGGCTCAGGTTCTGTGTTGAGCCTCAGAACAGGAACCTAAGTACAGATTTGCCTGTTTCCACTTTGTGTGTTTAGTCCTGCACTGAAGTCTCCACCTTCTTTGAGGGGAGGTGAAGATGTAAGATGAATATTTTGCTCTGTAGTACATTTCATCTTCATCTGCTGTTCAGCATTATCAATAGGGAAGTATTACTTGACTCGTAGTGGTTTCTTTTTGTGTTCTTTACTGCAGGTTTAGGCATTGCTGTTTTCAGCTAGGCCTGACACATCACAGTAACACCAGCCTGCCATGAAGTATTAGTTTCTCATAGTTTCTCATTGTAGTCTGTCTTGGCTAGATTTGAACCTGTGAGTAATGGGAATGATCATTTGAATAAGGAATTGAAATTCTGGCGTTCAGAAGCCTGTGAGGAAAGAGAAGGTGCTGTTCAGCAAGTGCAGCTTGGCCACCATGGCAGCCTTAGTTTTCAAATGGCTGCAGCTGCTGAGGGAAATTCCTTTGTCATCTGAGTGGCCCAAGCAGTGTGTGTAATGCAAAATGACAAAGCTGTGGCTGAAAATGCCCTTTTTTGATAATACTCATGCTGAGGAACATGTGGGGGTTTTTGTCTCTGTTGTTCTTGGATTGGTTTCTATTATATTGCATTTTCTGTGCTTTCCAACCCATTATGAAATGAACATTTTAGAAGACAAAGGTTTTGTTTCTTCCTGTGACATAGAATAGTAGCATTGAAAGGATATGAACAGTTTTTGTTGTACTTTGGCTGTAGCCACTCATATTTGCAATCTTCAAAATCACTGCTTTGAACATACTCTATATTGAGCCAATTGCCTGATACCTTGGGTCAAGTTTAATGCTCCACACGGAGTTCTACATCCTGTGAAAATTACACTCCATTGCTTTACCAGTCAGTTACAATTGGCTCCAGTTTATACCTGGGCTGCCAGCATGGTATCCATGTGGTCATCTTTTGGCCTATTTAATCCATTTTTGAATGTAATGCAGTTCAGCCTTTCTGCAATTTGTGAATTCTAATATATGTATTAAGTCAGTGCATTGCACATTCTCCTACTTTGTCGTGCTTTTGAATGAGGTAACTGTTAAGGGATGTATAGTGTTGGGTTTTGTTTTCCCCCAAAGGAGACCTCTGATCTGAACTAAAAATTATTTCCATCTTTTGCAGACGAGAAGAAAAGGTGGACCCTCTCCTGCTTCCATCGAGGGTGGGGAGAGGATTTAGTAAGTGTCTGAGAAGACTTTGTACTGGTTTTCTCTCTTCTCAGCATTACAGTCAAGTAGTAATGCTGGTATGGCTGTGGGAAATAAAATCTTGAGAGTTAGAGCTGGCAGAGGGGGGCGCTTCAGGTTAAGATGACTTGCCTGGGTCTTTTCTGGGACTGGCAGTTTGCCCTGCTAATTTATTTAGGGAACAAAAAAGAGACTTCAGTCTTCTGGGCTGTCAAATTGCCATCTTTCACCAGTCTTGCACTGCACATACGACAGTTCTTTAAAAAGGAAACCCCAAAACCATTTTTACCGTGATCACTGCAAACTAAACTAAAATAATTCACATGACAGTTCTAGTTTTGAAGCTCCTGATGAATAGCTGGAGGGTTTTGCAGCAGGAGTCTTGAAGAAGAGGTTAGAAAATCGCCATGCTCCTTCTCTAGTGATATGCACTGTAACATTTTCCATCACTGCATAATCTTTGTGGCCAGCACTAAATATTGTAATTTTGTTAATTCAGGGATTTATGGCAAATGTAATTTTGTAGTCTGGCTTTCACAATAGGTGCTAGAGCAGGAATGGCTTTCTCTAACAACAGGGGTGCCTGTAATATGGCAAATTGCTGGTGCTGCCAGAGAAATAGTTTCTTGTTATTTTGTTAACCCAAGGAACTGAAAATACCTCCTTTAGATTATGCAGGAAACTAAAAAGATATAGATATGTTGTAAATGCCAATCTCTGCTGCTCTTACGAGTCCTCAGTGACCATCTCACTGTAGTTGG
>VZTM01020448.1:0-16120 GCA_013400555.1 Jacana jacana
GGGCTCGATTTGTTGAAATGGAGGAAACTTCTACTGGGGTCGAACGATGTAATTTGGGGCTGAAACTAAGTGAAGCTTGCTGGTTTGGATAGAGCGTTAGGTGAAATTCTGTCAAACAAATCCTGAAAAAAAAAACAAACCAAAACAAAACTATGAATTCATGCCTGTATTTTTGCACAGAACAACTCCTTTCAAAAGAGTTTCTAAGTTTTTTAAACTAATCACAGTGGGTCTGGAAAAGTGCTAGCAAGATTGAATGAAAAATATCTCTTTTTTTATTTTTATTTTTTAAATATGCTTTGGCAAATATGATAAGACAATAGCTAAAAGTCCCACAGCATTACTCCCTTATATATTTATTGTTTACACAGTTATTCCCAATGGGGTAAACACTTTTAACACATAGGTTTACACTATTACTAGGAGTACAAGAAAGGCAAGAAAACAAAATGCACTGAAGCAAACAAATGAAAAAAAAAATATCTTTCTTTTGAAAAAAATAAACCTACCAAATGAATGTAGTGAAATGTAATGAATATTTGTTACTTTCTTTTAAAATGGCAGTTCTGTACCAAGTGTGGTGATGCTTGCCCTGATGCTGCAACCCAATCTTTAGATCTCATTAAATGAGGGTACAGAAAACAAGTGTTACAGCAACAATAGTAAAGAAGTTAAGGACTGTATGGTGTTTGCAATATCACTATGTTAATTCTGGAATTGTACTCAGTAGAAACAGTCAAATAAAGGCAGTACACAAAACAGAAAAATTCCGTTTTGCCCTGTACGTACAGGTATATAGAACAAGAAGAAAGGATGAAATGCCAAATGTACTTTTATTTCTACTACACAACATTATGTATACAATACGAGGCAAGGTATTTTCTGTGGACAATTGAGACTATCTGATTCACAGGCTGATTCTGATCTGGGTACATCAGAAGAGCTCTGTAACCCAGTATTTCACTCCAGTGCCCCAACAGGCATCAGCTAACAACAGACCTACCCCAGCCAATAGTTCACCGTTCTTACTTTAATGTAGTAACTTGTAAAGTACTGAAAAATACAGCATTTAAATGAATGTTCTTCATCTATCAGACACACGACACAGGGAAAGAGAGTTAGTGAGGGGGGAAGTGATGGAAGCTGCAGAGTTAAAACACACACAAACACCACAACTTCAAAAATGTGCTATGAATACATCAGGAGACCTCACTGAATGTGGTTTCTTACCCACTGCCCAGATTTGTGCCACTAAACATAAGGCTTAAGAGCCTGAAAAAAAAAATAAATACAACCATGTGGAAGTAAAAAAAACCAAACCCAAAACCAAACTGTATAATAAAATGGCAATAAAAATCCCTTACCAATTATTCTATTACCTTCTCAAAATAGGAATAACATCTCTTATGCCCTAATTTTATCACTTCCTTTGCCCCATGTTAAAACACCAGGGTAATTATCCTTTATAAAGGTTGACTGAAGTCCCTATGAAAATCTGCTCAGGGTGATTATTTAGTTGTCTCTTTTTATTTGTCGAATTTAGGCAAGAATGTTTCAAGCTGTTTGTCAAAATAACACTTGATCTGCTTTAGTATTTTTGTAATTGTTAACAAAATAGCATTTTCTAATAAACAGAGGGAGAGGAAGGTTAAATACTCTCATTACCAACTTTAAGAAGAGTTGAATATGAAAGTTTTGCAAAGGGTTTCCTAATTTTAATGTATTTGGAAACAATTCTCAGGGTTTAATGTTTGCAGTATACCTGGAAATGTAAGGCACGGCGATCTTATATTAGGGAATATTCATTGACACTTCCATGACACCTTTAAGTACTACTGAAAATGTTTTGTTCCTCATTAGTAGTTTAACATGCAAGTTTTTTATTTCACTTTTTGATGACTTTCAAAGCATTGGACTTCACCATCACACAAATACTTTCTTTTTAAGAAGAGACCTTTCAAATAACTTGATGCATTTACATAAAGGAAAGTTTGCTGTGCTGAAAATTGTCTAACTACATGACAGGCTCTAGTAAGTTAAAAAAAAAAAGGGGGGTGGTGATGGTGTCTTTTCTAAAAATCCTTTCCAAAGTAGTCACATCAGAGTTGTTAAAAATGAATCATTAACATCGTTAGACACTATCTAGGGGAGCATCTCAATTTAAAAACTGAAACTTGTTTATGTACTACCATATTTAAATATGGTTTTCTTGAATTAGGCTTTTACTTTACACACAATGCAAAAATTGCTACTGAAAAGCTATGCTGCAGATGATGCAAAACCAACTTAAACTCGTGGTATTTTTCCCTAGCTGTATATTTTTTCCAGATTTGCTCCAATTACTATTGATTTACCAGGGGTACAACTCATAATAAAACTGCATTTGCCACCCCTTTGCCTCCAGCAGTTGACCACAAACACCACCACCATTGCACAGTAAAAGGCATAGAGGAGTCTGATGATAGAACAAGGACAATGCAGAGGTGAACCTTCAGAAGATACAAACAACAGCATCCCACACTCACTCTCCTGCAGCTCCAGAAATATACCCCCAGGATCTGATTCCCTGTCAAGCACCCCATGAGCAGGCCCAGGAGGCCTTTCAGACCAAGGCAACCATTGCAAAATCTTTGCCTACATTCCTGAGCTCTTCCTAACTGTCATTAACTATTGCTAGGATATAGTAGCTCTCCCTGCTTCCACCACACCAGTTGTATTTTGTGAATCTGTCAAAAAACAAATTAAAAAAAAAAATTCAGATAATAAAGTCTCCCATTCTCTTATCTCTATCTTAAATACCATTCCTTTCTGGCAGTGGCTTTTTTGGAGGTAACACAAGTAAGACTCTTCCCATGAAGAGATTCCGTGAAGATTGTGTCTTGGAAAGTTCTACTTTTATAATTATTCCCTTTTAAAAACTTTCTAATTCAGTACCCACAGCAGCATATGTATTCCTGTGAAAAACTGTCTATAAATTTATTGGAAATTACAATTTTAAGACATTTCCAATCTATGAAATTTGACAGGGTAAAAATATTACTTCTCTAGAAGTTGATAGAGTGATTAAAAAAAAAAACTACAGAAGGATTATCACTGCCTATTAAGTGTGATAGTTTGAGCAATTTCTATGGAATCCTTTCTTATTTTATTCCTATTCGATTCATTAGCATATTCCCAGCTCATACTAATAATTGTCTGCTGTATAAAAAAGACCCTCCCTAAATCTGCTCCAATGGCTAGACATTATGGCAATCAGTGAAAACTTTCTTATTTCTCATACAATGGCTTTACACATTGCAAACAGTTACATCCCTTTGGAAACTAAACATCCTGCTGAGCATTGGGGTTCGGTCCTGCAGTGCCCATGGTGGTGTGGGAACACTTTCCTTCTGCCACAACGCTTGCAGCTCCTGTGTAGCTCTATGCTTGTGGGATCTCACATTCTTCTCTACCATCCACTATTGACTTCTGCTAAGAGACAGATGGTTAGGCAGATCTTCAATTTAAGCTTGCATGTTTCTTACTGTGGTCATCATGCTTGCAAACATATTTTTTATTTTAGATATATGTCCCTATCCTACTTAGGTCATCCAGATACCAGACTCCTGGTCGGTGCACTCACTCAGATAAATAAAGCCTAAATAAGTTATCTCCCTCCAGGACAGCAAATGACTTTTTGTGAGTTCATTTTATATTCTTTCAATGGAAGATAAACATTTTTTTTCCAGGTTAACAACTGGTTTGCAGTATTCTGTGGCCACTTTCTAGCTAGTAAACCATTATTTTAACATCCTCCATTTCGTCATAAGATCACAAAAAGGCTTTCTTGCTGCACAGTGACAATCAATGTTCTTTCCAACTGAGAAGGACATAAGCTTGATTTAGCTGTATGTTATTTTTTCCTCTAATTCTCATGTCTGTGAATACTGCCATAACATGCAAGTTATCCGTAATGTTATTTTAATGTTGTTAAATGCCACACAAAGTAGCACATACATGGCAAGCTCTAACTCTTAATGCATCAGATTTTCTACTTTAGTGGTTGTTCATCTGATATGATTTCTTAATGGATTCTTTTTAAAAGAACTAGATTGTAAATAATTGCAGCCCATGATTATGTACATGAAAAGGATTGGTTTGAACCTTTACCCTAGACACACACCAAGGTGAAAGAGAAGATACAGGTTATGGCTTAATCATTTTACTTAGATAAATGGTGACATTTCTTAATAGAATGAAACAATTCTAAGTTTTGTTCATCAAACTGTTTCTTTTTTTTTTTTTTTTTTAACTGTCTCAAGCAGGTATCAGAATTGAGATGCACTCACTTCGCTCAATGGAAATACTTCTGTACTCAGCCCCCTATTTTATATGAATACGTTTGTACATCAAAAAATTCAACAGGCTGTAACTGTTGAAGAGCATTAGAATACCTGTTTAGGCTGGGTACCAACCTTTATTATAATTCTCTTTTTTTTCTTCACGTTACTAACCTTTGCCTCCTCAGAACAGGCTAAAATGTCATGTAGTTAATCTGTCCGTGGAAGAGCTTTCTAGAAAATAACAAAACAAAACAAAATAAAACCCCACCCAACGGCTGTTTAGTTCTATTTGCATGGAGAGGAGGAGGCTCTACAGAGCATTTTCATGTATATGCTCCTATCAAAAATGTTGTCTATGGGTTAGTGAGCAATTTTAAGCTAGTGGCTATTTTTTTTTTAAATCTCTGAGAATAAAGAACGAGCATATTTAAAGACAGAGAAGTCGAGCTCTAACTTTTCAGACTTCTGTCATGCATTCATAGGAGGGCTGTTTTGAATCATAGAATGGCTAGAGTTGGAAGGGACCTTAAAGATCATCAAGTTCCAACCACCCTGGCATGGGCAGGGACACCTCCCACTAGAGCAGATTGCTCAAAGCCCCATCCAGCCTGGCCTTAAACACTTCCAGGGTTGGGGCATCTACAACTTCCCTGGGCAACCCATTCCTGTGTCCCACCACCCTCACAGGAAGGGATTTCTTTCTAGTATTTAATCTAAATCTCCCCTCTTCCAATTTTAAGCCATCACCCTTTGTCCTGTCACTATACTTCCTAACAAAGAGCCCCTCTCCAGCTCTCAAACTTTTGAACTTGTCAAACTAAATCTTGGAATAAGAGATTCTGAAAACAAAGGGTTCTTTTTATCACCACACCAATTTTTGCGGCCCAGGTATTTCAGCCTTGATGATCCAGGGTTCTGTGGATGGATTTCCAATAGATTCTACCAGAGGATATGAAAATGCTTTGGAAGCCTAGAGCCAGTTTAGTAAGTAGTGCTATTGTCTCAATCTGTTATTGAATGAATTGAAAACTATTTGAAATATAGTAATAAATCCTTTTTTGGCCTCACTATCTTTTTGAAATTTAACCCTTTTAGAGGGTAACCTTGAAACTGCAGTATACCCATTTGACTACCTGCTAAATCACAGTGCTTATCAAGCAACTTCTCTCACACTCTATTTTGCCACTTATAAAATAGGGCAACATTTTTTGAAATATGTTTATGAATGCTTAAATTTGAATGACTGACATTTTTATATTCCCTTGTGTTTATCAGCTATATTATCAAAAGAACACAGTTTTATAGGAAGTTCCAACTACAGCACAGCCTGAGGCATAATTTCTGTAGTTTAATCAGTGAATCACTTACTTAGCATCGCAAGGTTCCCTTTTCCTTGTTCAGTATGCTGAAATTGTTCATCTCTCCAGAATCATTCAGCTAAACTTATTTCATCATAGTAGGAATATTAAAAAATAGCTAGACTTGCTGTGTCTATTTATCAGAACCTGAAATACTCTGACAATTGAAGTCTCAATTTATTGCTGTGCTGGTCCTGTTTTGAGACTAGAACGGAAAGACATACGGTTGATAAAACAACCTGTAACCGCTTTGAACACTATCTCACAGCCTGTGAACGTACATCAGTGTGTTCTCTCTCATCTACCAGGAGATATTCATTCTTAACAGAAGCAGTTCATGAGCAAATGCCAAAACAGAGTGGAAGTTGGATTTCCCATTTATTATTTAAAATGTGCACTCTGCAACTGTCAAATTAAAGGAGAGATTTACAAGCATCCGGAGAGAAAGGAACAGGGGCTAAGCTGCAACTGTGCCAGCCCCACATGGCACCATTTGCAATATGGTCCTGCACTACCCATGCAGGGCTCCATTTGTAGAGCTGGATGCAAACCAACTCCTGCAGCTCAGGCCGGAGGATGGGACGAAAAGAATCCCAGCTCTCCCCAGCACCCTCATGCAGCCGCCAGAGCCAGCAGCTAGTGTCCAAGAGAGCACCCGAGTAGGAGGTAGTGAGGGAGCCCAAGGGTTGCTTTACCAAGAATTGCCCTCAAGGAAATTTTTGGGGTGAGGGGTTCACCTCCAGCCAGGCTGGAGGAAAAGCACATTAGCCCCTTTCATGGCTGGGTGAGCTGTCACAGGCATGGTTTTCAAACAAGTTTGCAATAAAAGTCAAGAGAACTCTGTTGTCTTTAACTGCATCCTCTTCACACATGCTTTTACAGAGAAGTGGGGCACCCAGCAGAGAGATCCAAATCTCAGCTACGGACTTTGTGTGTTATAACAGAGCATAGGTGAAAGCAAAATTTTCATTCAAAAACAATAACAAAAAACTAAAGTAAAACACCTGATCCACACTGACATCAAAACTGAAGTGAATTCACAGTAAATAACTCACACTACACTATTGTCAGCTATCTTCACTGGAAATATGAGAGCTGATACCCTTTCTCTTATAGATTAAATAATCATTGTAGTAAATAACAAAAAAAAACAGTATTTAAGTTTATTTGAAAGTAGTGCTAAGTATGAACAACAAAGCCAGAACCAAGTATTCCAGACCCAAAACCTAACTTTGACGTGGAAATCTTGTCACTTAGAAAATTTGCTCAAAACTTATGTCTTTAACTTTGCTGAAAACGGCTCTCCCCCTGAAATGCACAGGTCTGCCTACATGTTTAGAGCTAAGCACACGCACACTTATCAGCGGGATCGAGGCTTTAATCCTTCCTCTTGAGGCCTCAGTAATAAAGTGGGGATAACCACGCTTACCTACTTTGTAGGGTGTTGTCAAAATTAATGCTCACGGAGCTGTCAGGAGGTGAAAATCATTATGGCTCCCATCCTGCAATTGCTAATGCATGGACTGCCTGCTGCATCTACACCAAGCCCGGAGAAAGCTAATTGAGTCCTCTGAATGTGCAGCAGTTTGCCCAGGCCCTATCAATAAACAGTTAAGTGTTTAAAAACCAAAACAAACCCCCACTATATTAAATGTGAACACAGCACAATTTTCAAATGATCCTGCAGACCAGAGCCTCTGGGGCTAAGCATGGCACAGGAAAAGCATTCGTAACAGAATACAATACGTGGAGATAGATATAGATATAGATATATACACAAGAATATAAAACCACAGCTATTAGCCAAGTATTCAGTCTAACTCTGTGTGCACACACTCCCAAACACACTTTCACAGGCAAACACAAACCTAAGTGCATGCACCACCTGAACTACAACAAATCAATGATTGTAAACGGATGGAAACATAGACACACAACTGATGCACATTACATCTTCTATCCCTCCATAAGATCACCTCTCATCTAAAGAGAAGACTGGAAAAAAAATATGCTTGATGCTTCACTATGAAGCATGTAAATGAAATTAAGAAAAGATCCGAGCTAAACCAGTTTGCTCATCAATATTTCCCACAAAACCAATTTAACTGACGTCAAATTCAAATAATTCACCTGACGTCACGCTGGAGAAGCCAACCATGAACACCTCACAAATTATTATTTTGATCCAATTGTTAGAACAGAATTACAGCAAAAACTGCACTTTCCACAGCTATTAAAGCAGTGACCCTGGCAGAGCATGCTTTTGTGCTGAACTTTTTATATCACCAAGCCTATTAATCAGGTGGCAGTTCAAACCGATGTGCTTTATATAGTTGACCCTAGCTAGTGCTTTAATTACTTGGTATTAAATGGTAATTAAGACTTTTCACATTCAGGTTTAATCCAAAAAAATTAAGTGTAAAATCCAGTAATTTAATAAAGAGTTGTGTTCTTTACCGTGCTTCAGCCTGGACACTGAGGATGCAGCAATTTACTATTGACAAGCACTAAAGGAGCAGGTCATTTCACAAGTATAGTGTGGACAAAGGTGAACCGGGCAACTGATGAAATCTGTGGCCAAGGCGAAATAGCAATCTCTGAGCCAAATGGTAATAAAGTTACTGAAATGAAGCAGCGTAGCTTCTGAAGTGAACTGTCATAAGGAGGATACAGGCTTCAGAATGGCTTGGCTGGAGTAATTAAAACATTACTCCCTGAGACCCAATCAAGGTGTTTAGCCCTACCGCTGATTTTGTACGCTACACCTGAGAAGCAAAAAAACCATAAGTAAACCAGCAAAAGATACACCAGCAGTTGTAGCTAATGTTCTGTGAAACAGCATCTACCTCTCAGAAAGTATTTACCAAATTTGTAATAAGCGGGGCAAAATAAGAGTCATGCTTTAATGTTCTTTCCCATATTATCAAATTATATCTCTATATTGTCTATGACATGAAAGAACCAAGTAGAAACGCAGTCAAATGTCACTGTCCAAAATTCCTTGCTAAATCAAAGACAATTACTTCCCTCAACAGCTATTAAAGGCAGATAGTTTAATCATTGGGGAGGCAATCTAGTGTATAGGACACTGCAATAGGAGTCCGGAGATGTAGGCTTAACTCTCGGCTCTGCTACTGACCTGCTATATGACCTTGGGCAAGTCTCTTCACATTTCAGCGCCTCTTTGTGTCCCTATTAACCTTTGTCCGTCTCAGCTATTTAGAATGTAACCTTTCTGACGCAGAACAGTCTCTCACTACATGTTTTTACAATACCAGCACAACAAGGTCACCATCTTGGTTGAGACCTCTAAGTGCTACAGTAATCCAAATAAATAAGAACAATATATTCAATTATTCAGAATCCTACTTACATTTATTCAATTTTCCCATAACATCTGGATAGCTGAGACAAGACCACAGTTTAGAATGTGCATCCTACGTCCTTTTAATTTTAATGTCTTACCTGCTGTTTGTGTAATTGAAATTTTTATTGATTTTCATAAAGTGAAGAACACCTATCCTACCGCCTTTAACACAAACAATGGAATGAGCCATTGGTGCCCAAGTTGTTCAGAACACATAGGAAATAAATCATTTGTCTGAAAGGAGAAACAAGAAGGTCCACCCAGTATAAAGTTCGACCCAGCAAAGCACTTAAGCATGTCCTTAAGTTTAAGCATGAGTAGTCCCACTGAAGCTCTTGAAGGAAGCTTAAATAAGGAATTGGAGTTTTGCAGAGTTTGGGGAATACTCTGTGAAAGATTTGAAAAAATAGAACAAAACCATGATTTAATAGTATGTTAATAGGTGTATTGTTATGAAATTATGCCATATGTACCAGTACCCAAAAAAGGGAGGAAAAATACTGCTTCCTTTAAAGAGAGGTGATTAATTAATGGATTGTTTCTTGATACTAAACATGCTCCCCAACAAGCACACACCACACCTATATATATAATTCAAAGGATATTTCAAATACTTGCCTTTTCTTTCTCTATTGTAATTGGACTTTAAAAGCTTTTAGACATAGGAAAAAATAACGCTGATATCTCTGTGACATCCTTTCTTCAAAAATATTGTTTGATCAACCTACATTTTTCACATTTTGAAGGAATATCCAAACTGAGCTAAATGAGGAAAAATACAGGCTCCAAGCAGAATCTAGAAATAAAACTAATACGAAGAAAAACTAGGAATTGCACACTAAGGATTTTATCTAATTCATTTACCTAAAAGCTTGAACACAACAAGCATCAAAATACCATAAAGATTTGGTTACTTAAACAAGTTTGTACAGTGGAATGCACATTGACAGGAATCATTCTTCTTTTCTTGATTCAGATACAGATACTTGAGTATGTTCACCTTCAGTTCATGCTTTTTAATCCTGACTCTTTGGAAACAAACACAAACAAAAATAAGAAAACATTAAACACTCCCAATTGGAAATTGTTACTAAAGCACCAGTAGCAGATAAGAATTGTAAGTGAAAATCTACTGACCCACGAAGGAAGCACTGACCAATTATTTTGGCAGTGCAACTTTTGCAAATCTGCTAAAATCCTACCTGAAGAAAGGGTTCAAGCCTATGCAGATATTGATAGTTCAGTTACATGCAATGAATGATGGTAGAATAATAACCATCACCAAAAATCAGAAGAAGAAAGCAAAAAAGAAAGAAAAAGAAAAACCCACATGTGGCTTAATAGTCACCCTTTGAAGAAAACTGAAAGGTCTAGGAAAAATAGAAAAAACAGTCTGCCGTCTTCCCTAGCCTCATAAATTTTTACTCTCCAAACTCAAGATTGGGGTACAATATCATTTTTATTTTTTGCACAAGAAATCTTGCTCATAAGTATGGCATTAGGGTAGGATGAGACAATGGCAAAATTGTTGAGAAGGCTGGAATGTGCACAACTTATTACTACCACTGTAAAGGGATCATTATCTGAAAAAAATATTACCCAAACTATTTGTCTTGAATTTTTAAAATTTGAAGCAATCATAAATGCTAGTGAAAAACAAGAAAATACACACCAAAAGCTCATGTAATAAAAAGAGTGTCCTTAAAGATCTTTTCTTCTCCTGGGAATTTAAATGTAGTGATAATTTGGAAGATGTAGTTTCTTTAGCAAGGAGTTCAGTTACCATAACTGATACACATTGCTAGCCTTAGAATTCTAATTGTGTTTAATACAGTTTCATGTTGCATCAAAGTACAAAATCAATACCATTTGTCCAGCAAACAGGAAAAATGGGATCTATAAACTGCTCTTATTGAGTAATTAAACACCTATTATTGTCATGAGTGGTAAAACAATGAATTTGATAAGACAAATTTTTGCAAGAAAACACTGCAGTGATTAATACCTCCCTACGTATTAAATAAAAATGACTGCCTTTTGTGCGGTACTGCTGGCAGAAGAACAGGAATGAGAGAAGTAGTTGCCAGTGCCACAATAACAGGCTAACCTTGAACTGAACTCCTTTCCTCAAGAAATTAAATGCTGTAGCAGGACTTTAAATCCCTCCACTTAGAGCTCATTTGTGTTCCACGTAACCTGCAGTTCCTGAAGAGAACTCATTATCTTCAAAAGGAGAATCCTTTTATAATTTCTTTACAAATGTGTATATTGTTTCTACA
Organism: Jacana jacana; assembly: GCA_013400555.1. Taxonomy (NCBI): domain Eukaryota; kingdom Metazoa; phylum Chordata; class Aves; order Charadriiformes; family Jacanidae; genus Jacana; species Jacana jacana. Next base: position 11,327 of record VZTM01020448.1, read on the forward strand.
AAAAGTATTTCATATCAGAAAAGGGATAAGAGTATTAACAGTGTAAGCAAGGCAAAAAGGCTCGTATCATTAAGACACCATTTCTGCTTCCTGGGAATTCAAACACCAGCTACAGTGGTATGGAAAAACGAATGAGAATGAGGTTAAAGAAAATGTACCTTTACAGCAAAATTTTAATCCGTTAGATTGATGCTAAACTGTCCTGGTCTTTCTGCCACTATATGCTGTATTTCTATGTATAGACCCCCCTCCCCCAATGCCCCTCCTGTAGCTTTGGCTTCCTATTTTTCTTTTCACTTAGAATGATGCACTAGGAACAACTATAGAGTACAAAAGATGAATCTATGGATGTGACACTTGTAAAGGGTAACCCTATTTCACAAGTGAGATGGGACAAAAAAGAAAGAAAAAAGGCCACAGAAGCAATAACTGCTCACTGAATTACCATTAAATTGTAAGATTTACAATCCAATGTACAGTAAGTGCATATCTAATGGAGTTTGTCCTCTAAAAGAATATAAAGTAGATCTTTGCAGCATAAGATGTATGCAGGTTATTTTTTTTCCTTTTTTTTTTTTTTTAAATTGGGGCACACAGAAAACAGATGTGCACATAAATTGCAGATTTTTTTATACATATTAAAACTAAGCCAAAGCCAACATTAAAATATGATAAATTTCATATGATTAGTAGGATCTGGCTTTGTATTTTCAAAACATGCTCACATTCTACAAAGAGAGATAAAAGATGACTTTAACGTAGCCAGTCAATACTGCTTTCACAGATATCATTGGCAAAAGCAGATCACATATTATAAATTCAGTTTATTGCTCTGATCTACTGGAATTCAATGAAATGACTGAAATGACTTTTTGTGGGGGGCAGCAAAGCAGCTGCTGACCATTTCCAATGTCTTCTGAACAAAATAGCTGGACAAGAGTTTCAGATCACTTGGTTCATTACGGCCTTAAATAACCCACAACATTTATTTTCATATAATGAATGTAATATGAATAAGGTTCATGCAGAGCATTATTATTCATAAATATTTTTTTTCACTAATTTCACTGCTCTTATTCATATGAGCATGACTGTTGAGTGATTTAAGTTTAGAAATCAGCAAGGCATGTCAAACAATTATTTAAATAGAAGCAAACTTCTACATGAAATACCAGGCATATTCCTATTGTACTATATTACCAGGGTATAAATAATCACATGATTTGCTGAATGACTCTGGGAAATTCAAGCCTGTAATGAAACCCCAAACTATCAAACAGACAAAAGAAATTTTGGGTGGGTAAGCCATTCAAATAGCAGCAAGGCAGATCGTGTTCTGCACTCCTAATTTGAATTAAGTTTAATTTTCCCTGGCTAAACTTCAAGTTTCTACCCTTCCACAAATGGCATTAAAACTTTTCGTTTCCTACCTAAAGGAAGTTTGCCTACCACATAAAATTTTCCCGTTATCCGGCTTTTATTTCAAGGATTAAAAAGCAATGCACAAGATCAGCAACGACAGCCTTGTTCTCTCCAACCTTAGTGAATCAAGTTCACTGGAGGTGAAGCAGTGGAATTATCAGTACAAGTGGCTGTGTCATCAAAGCTTTCTGAGAGGTAGTGTATGGAAATGCCTAAACAAACAGAAGCGTAAAAGCTGTCTGTATAGGAAATGGCTCTCCCAAGGCTTTTCATTAAAACAATTCCAATTGCAGCTTCATGATGCAGCATTATATTATATGAGAAATATAAAATCTTGACATTTTTCTAAATGTGAATGGGTTAAAGAACCTCTCCACGCTACAGTGAGCCTGAGAATTTCCAGCAGCTGATGAAGACCAGTTGACCACCTGATACTTTTTCAGCAGGGTGATAAAATTAAAGGATTGCTTTGATTTGCTTGAAGGATTACTTTCTATAGTTAATTGTTTAAAGTGCACAGTCTTACAAAAGGGAAAAATATCAAGAAGGTTAATGTAGAGTGAGCTAATTGCAAGCTGATTACATTGTGCGAAGCAAGAGATATTACTTGTGTTACATACCATCACAAGGACTAGCCTATTCCACCCTGCTGCTGCAGCAAACAAGCTGATTTGCTAACAAAGTGGTCAGCTCGGGCACTTGCACAGCATCTCGGTAGGTCCACAGGCGACTGCTTCCCATGCAGAGAATCTCAAGCTCCATTTTCCAATCTGATTACACGGCTCCTTATTCCAGCAGCCTTAAACCTTCATGGCAGTTTACCAACATTTTCATCACTTTTTCTTTTACAAAGCAAAAGAACTGATAAGCTCTCAGGTACCCGGGATTTCATAGTCGATGGCTGGCAGGCAGCCAGCTCCCCTCACAGCACAACTGTTCCGTGCCACAATGCAAAAAGCACACTGAATTTAACAGATAGCACAAAACTATTAGAATTTTGCAGTACGTACAAGCAAGCAGCATGTTTCTGTCTTTGCAGATGTAGACAGTTCTCTTTAGTCGCATTTATAACATGCCTAGACCCAAAAAGATGGGTTGGGGAAAAAAAAGAAAAAAAAAAAGAAAAGGAGAAAGAAAAAAGAAACACCAGAACAAATGAAGACAGAGGACTGTCACTAAGTCAATCGCACCACAAAGCACGCACCCAAGTTGCTCCATTGCAGGGCTGCCAAATTACCAGGAATTACAGACAGTACTAATAACTTTTGATAAAAACTTAAAATAAGAAAAAGGAAAACAAACCTTCAGGTTAAATGAAACTTTTTGACATAAACTGAAACATTATTTTAACATCAAAATGCATGCAAAAAAGATACACTATTGACTATTTTTGACATGTGAAATGTTTACATAGAGCATTGAAACAGCCACAAGATATACCTGGGTTTACTTATTCTCTGGCTCTGAAATGCCACTTGAATGATGAAAGAACAAAAAGTCGATTCTTATTGTCAAATGTGAAACTTCTTTATAAAATGCTTATTCTTATGTATATCATGTATTGTCTAAAAAACTGAGGCATGCAGGAAGAATTATAAATATATATGTAAATTTTCAGATATATATATTTTTTAAAAGAAAATAATGGAATGCAGAATGAGAGTTCTGGAAAAAGATTATTCTACAAATCTTAACGATTCCAACAGAAAAAAAAAATTCAATAAAAAGCAAGGGAAAAGGAAGCTTCCTTATTTTTGGTTACAGAACAAGACATTGATATTAAACCAACAGGTTTTTACTTATTGCTACCGAGACTCACTTTCCCATTCAAAGAAATTGGTTATCCATGTATTATTTGCATAATGCCCAAAACAGCCTGTATGGAACTAACGTAACATGAAGTTAATAGTGTAGAAAAAAATTCCTCCCCCCATACCCCCAGGCAAAACATTTTTTTTTAAATCAAGCGGACCAAACTGAAATCTGAAGGAATACGACCCAGAAAGTATTCTTGGAAGAAGAATAGTAATTTTGCATATCAGCACTTTTCTCATAAGGGAGTGGTGATGGAAATGCAGAGGGTAAGACAGTGAGTTATGGAGGGGGGGGAATAAAAATAAAAAAAAAAGTGCAACTAAGCTGGCGCGATGGCTCAGTACTCCAGATCACCAGTGCATTGACCCTCTGTATCTCTGAGTCATTAGCTGGAATCCCAGCTCTGCCTTTAGGAGTAGGGATTTGAACTCGCACACCGATGCAGTGCGATTCGGGATCTTGAGCGTGCCAGACAGAAGGGTCATTCTCCTCGGTGCGGAGGAGGCCGGCGGCCCCCCGGGAGGGCCGGGCTGGATGAGTGGCTGTCGCCCGGCACAGGCACTGGACATGCTGCTGACTCAGGCAGGGACACTGACAGGCACCGCTGCTTCTTCCCATCACTCCTGGACGGAGTGGTTTTAGGCCACTGGCGCTGACAGGTACATGCAAAATTCAGGGGGAAATTATCAACATATCTTTCCTTGTCTCTGTGTGCGTGCACGTGTGTATCTGTATATATACATTTCTCTGTGCAGCTATACAAATGTTTACACACCTACTGAAACAGGCTAAACTGGCTTCTCTGCGGCCATCCGTAGTGTTCAGCACTGCCAAAATATTCCCACACCAATTCTCCTTAATACAGTTACAATTTTATATATATATGTATATATCTACACACACACACAGACGCTACGTGTGTATATTCTTTATGGACGCAGTTCGCATACATGTAGTACTCTGCGCAAGTAGCTTTACCTTTAAAATTATGTTCGCTAATTTACATGAAAATTTCATCTCTGATAAAATAAAAACCACATTTTAACCAGCTTCTAATGCCAGCACATTATTCCCATGAACGATTCCAAGTAAACTATTTATTACAACTGTAAGATTCGAGAGGGTTTGTTGCTGGCAAACAAGGTTGTGGGGTTGTCTTTTTTTTTCTCTCTCCCCCGCCCCCCCTTTATTTTTTTCCCCTCCATGATTTATCGGATGGTGAGCAAACCCACTTAAACTATACTTGTCCGTATGAATCACTAATTTTCATGTTTCTAATTAAAATGTAAACAGTGTAATAAAGACATCAAGTTTTTAGGCAAATGTCTCTTCCAGTGCCACTTGGGGTATGGTAATTACTGAAGCAGATCTATGGATGCTCCCGAATCCTCTACAAGTCCAGATTAAAAGCATTACTGCTAAACCTTGCTTTTTACACCAGGGAATTGTGTTCTCTAACCGATTCCCAGTTTGCTTACAGATGCATATCTGTACAAGCCTTTATAACTAGCCATTAAAAAAAAAGAAATCAAAATAGAAGTTTATCACATAAATAGA
>VZTM01020457.1:0-15335 GCA_013400555.1 Jacana jacana
TACATCATGATGTGCAACTCCTCCCTTCATTCAATCCCTTACTCAATCTCAATGGACAAATAAACGTTTAGTGTGGTTTTGGGGAAAAAAGTCTTATCTGGAAGCAAGAATCCTCATAATTTATGACAACTGTCAAAACTTCAGGCACAGTGGTTTTAAAAGTCTTTGCTGATCAAAGCTCCCGCTTACAGTGAGGTCTGACCTGTGTGAGTGGTAGAGTGAATTTTTGAGCTTTGCTTCCATGCCTGAGGGGTACTGCAAATCAGAGGCTTCTGAGTATAGAAACGATCACTTGTGCCAAGGGACTAGGACATCATCTTGTGCCATTTATGGATAAATTCTAGCTTATTAGAAAATGTCAAACCTCATAAAATGTCAGACAGAAAATATTTTCATGAAATAAATTGATATGTTAAGAAACCGAACAGTTTTTTGAACCAATATTTTTCTTTCTTGATAGGAACTTAGTTTTGCAAATGACTTGTGGCTGGTGTAAGATGTTGGGCAGGGCATATACTGAGGTATCTTGTGTTCAAATCTAGATGTGTTCATCTCCTATCAGTGGGATGATGGGAAGAGGGTGAGGGCAATGCCCCATTGCTTTATTCTCTTTGTAATTCCTCACTTGCCTGAGTCAGAGTCCACTGTAGTGGAACAATTGGATTGCTGCAACCATGTATATTTAGGACTAGGAACTGGAGAAGCAGTTTGTCTCTATTGCGTGGCATTTCTTCATAATCAATAAAGCCAAATAGGTGGAAAAAAATACTTTGTTTTCTAAAAGGTATTTCTTCTTGCTGCATATGAGGGTGTGTTGCTAGTTTAATGATGGTCTGTTCTTCAAGCCACCTGTCAGTGGGCCTGAACTGATCTGCTGGGAATTGACTCAACTTTTCTTGCTAAAACTGAAACCCTGTTTTTCCTGTGTGCATACATTTCATGATTGCAAACAGTTACCTCTAGGATTTCTGGAATTAGGAATGGAAACATTCACAGCTTTGGTGTAGTTTTAGTTACTGCTTCCTTAAGTACTAAGCAGTTCATACTATTTTTAGTGCAATGTGTTTTTCTGTTAAGACCTTCAGTTCTAATCTTAAAATCTTCCTTTTAATGTTGACATTGGAAAGATGTTATTGTACTGGTAGTCCTGATACAGTTGGCTACAATTTCTCTGCTCCTATTTATGTTCCACTGCATGGCTAAATTCCATAGTTTTTAAAATGTGGTTGCTTAAAGTAATTTTGGTCTTGATTACAGAAACCATTAAAGGTGAAATAAATGTGTGGTGAATTAGATAGCAGACCTCCTAACAGACACTTTGAAAACTGCCTAATCTCTTGGTGTTTGTTTGTAAATGTCAAAGGTAAAAAGCCAAACAAACAAAACAACAACACTATCGATTCTTACTTAAGAGAGTCATAAGATAGCCATGGATTAATTTCCCCACCTATTTTAACAATCAGGCCACAATCAAAGGGAAAGTAATCAAAAAAGGCCATGTCTTTGGTTCATTTCTTTGAAGAACATTTTGGTTAGAGAAGCCAGCTGGAATCTAGAAGTCAAAGCATCAAATTCTAAATCCCACAGGCGCATAAGGACTGTGTCATCATATCTTTCACTGTAGCGTCCTAAACTTCAATTAATGGTATATTTCATGGTGGCATTGTCTCAATCCCTTCTGCTACAGGTCACATGAAAAAAATTGCATATTTATTTTAGAGTGAAAATAGAACGGTAAGTTTGGTAGAAAGGTTATGTGGGAGTCTTATTCAGTAATGGAAGAAGAGCTTGGTTTCTGTTTTCTGTTTCAGTTAATTTAAAATCTTTTTACAGAAAATGTGGCAAAGTCATCTGGTGAGATAGAGGAATGCATCTGGATATCCAGAATAGTCTATAGTCATGTGACTGGCTTGAATATGGGAGAAATAACCCACGGGAAAAGAAAAATATTTAAAAATAACTGATCTGTGGAATTTTCTAGCCACTAGGGCATTATGCCAAAAAAACCCTCACACCAATAAAGTCAGTTTGTATACATTGAGTAGTCACACTTTCCTTAACTGACATCTTTGATGTTAAAAATATTCTGTGCATACATAAAATATTTCATTAATAAGCATAGCTGATAGCCATAAGGAATCATAGTTCTTTAAATCATTTTGGTTTAGTGCAAAATTATCGATCTCAACCTAGGAAAGGGAGATAGAGCTAGGCTCCCTCTTTTATTTTTCCTCCTCCCTCTATGTTATTGAAAATATTTCTGGCTGGACAAACAGCTGCACTGAGACCCCAACGGCTGAATGCACAGAGCAGCCTCATGCAGGCACACAAGTCGGCAGGAAAAGATAGGATGAGTTCCAGACACTGAAGCTCTTATAAGTGTCAAACTCCTGACAAGTGATTTCAGTGCCTGATCCTGCTGCATGTGAAGTGATGCTTTAATTTGCAATTGAATGACAAAGTCCTCAAGTCATCCTTATCTCCTGAATAATTGAAGAAAGACTCTGCAGAGTAAAAACTCATTATGATTTTTCTGTGTCATTTTGCATCTTTGGAAAGGTTTGTGGGTGTTGGGGTTTTTTTATCATTACATTGCTCTCCATCATATTTTTATTAGCACTGAACGGCAAAATATGAGATGAATACCTAGATTGTGTGCTAGTATTTACAGATGAAATTGAAGATTAAAACCAGAATTCATATTGCACCTGCACAAATTCTGCAGAGCCTCTCTGCCATTAATCTTTACACTTAATAATAGTTTCTTTTAAGCTCTGATGTGAAAAAAATATATCTAACCATTCTTTATAAGTGTTATTTGTTGCTGTCCAAACAAGAGAAAGAGATGATTTTGTAGTAGTTTTACAAGTGGACAGTAACCTAATAAAGAAATTAGAGTAAGTTGAGATAAATTCCAAGATCTGAAACTTTAAAATTAGAATATTCTCTACTCTCTAATGTGCTTCTCTCTATTCCTGGAGCTGGAGAATAGCAATTTTTGGAGCACTTTCTGCCCTGTTAGAACTTGAAAGCAGAACTGGAAGCCTTTCAAGAGATGGGTTTCTCTCTTTTGGGAGTTTGAAGAGGGGGCATTGGTCACTGCGTCTTTAATTTGTGGAAAGCAGATTAGGAACTAGCTGGCAGCTGTTACAGAATCATCTGTACATGCAGTGGATGTACAGTGGGCTAGATCCACTGATAGAATATGAGTACTTTGTGCCATTTTGGCTAAGTGAGGGAGCGTTTGTGGTTGCTCTATTTTTTCCCAGAGTATCTGAGAGAAAGTAAGACATACCAATATATTTTCTGCATTATTTATAATATAATTTTGCAAGTTACCTTAGGGATATTACACACAGAGAAATAAGACTCACGAGGAATGGGAAGAAAGGTGAGAAAGTATCGGGGCTGGGAGGGTTCTGAGGTCCTGCTTCTGTAATGGAGCTATAATGGAGATGCTCCATGGCCTCATATACCTCAAGGCTCAAGCTGTTGTTGGAGGTTTAAAGGAAAATGTCTTGGCAAGGAAAGCACATGAACCACTGTGAATCTCTCTGGATTGTCACTTTTTACTGTTTTAACAATCAACTGTGATTGAATCACAGTCCATTGTGTTGCTTTGTGACCATAAGGATTACAGCTGTCATACTGCCACTACTCTGCATTCTTAGGGAATTTGGTCTGCAAGTCATCCCCTGTTCTGTAAGTCTGTATGTAAGAGTTGGTTTGGGTGCTGTTGAGAATGGTTTGTTTTGGTTTTGTTTTTTTCCCCTTTGCAGGAAGAGACTTCTCCCTGGATTAATGCATTATTTTTGTATCTCTATTTGATTGGTCTATTGGTACTGGAACATAAAAGAATAAACCAAAAGTAAAAAATATTTCAAGATAGTTATTGGTTTGGGTCTGATATGTCTTCAGGGTTTGGTGGGGTCTTTTTTGGTGTTAAATTCATGACTGCTGTGAACTGGGCCATCAGCAGAATCTCCAAAATCTTGTTCAGCATTGAATGCAGAGGGAAAAGCAAACATTGAACAAAGCAGAGGGAAAGCACTGCAAAGGAACAGGAATCACTTTGTCGCCATAGTGATGTTTATACCCTCTGTATTCCAGATGCTGAATGGCATAAGAAAGGGGCTTATCTGTCCAGTGAGTGAGACCTCAGTTTCCCATGCCTGGGCACAGCCAATTGAGGATGATGCCCATGGAAGTGAATGCATGCCTTTGTAAAACGTCTTGCCTGTACACTAGCTATAGCTGGGGATTTGGTTTTACCTTATTTAGTACTGGAAAATGTTTGGCTTCTGTAGATTTCAGAACAACCCAGCTAAGAACTGCACTTTCTGACTTGCTGTTTGAATTTCTATTAATTGTTTGGGGAGGGCAGAGGTACTTTAAATCTGCAAATCATGTAGATTAAATCAAATCAATTTCTCAATTCTGTATTTTTTGTCTGAGAGTAAGTAGTATAATATTTGCCGCATGGGAATGATGTCTTTGTGCACAGCTGCAACAGTGTGTATTCTTTTTGGTAAATGTGGGTGGTTGAAAAGTGCGAGGTAAACATCAATATATTGTTAACCATGGACACACAATCCTTCAGACTGAATAGTTTCTGAAACATGAACAATAGGGACTTTGGAAAACAAATGACTCATGCAATTGCACACTCAAGTTTGGAGAAAGTGCTGCACAAATCTTTGTCTTATCACTGTGGGGCAGAGATACATGCCATTGCTCTCAAATGATGGAAACAAGACCTGTGAGAAATTGATTAAAAACTTTCCACTGATGTAATGTCTTTTTTTCTTTTTTTTTGTTTATTTTTTTTTAGGATAAATAGGACAGGAGAACAGTCTCTCCCTTCTGCCACAATGATAATGTTAGAAGGATGATAATCTACCCTCAGATCAGCTCTTCTGGGGCAAGACCTTGCTCCCCACAGCTATCCAGTGTTGTGTTTTCCACCTGACTCCCAGGTGACATGGGGAGATAGTCACTCTGACCTAGGTTCAGCCATTGCTGACAAAGTTAATAAAACAGCTAAAGTTTATGTCTTGCTTTTACTTTATCTTTGAACGGTCAATGCCTCCTAGATGCACTGGGATTTGGGTTGAATTTAAGGAAGACAGCCCAAGTTAATCATATTCAGAAATTTGTCCTAATAACAAAATTATCCTCAGTCTGAGTGCTGTGGATTATGCTCTACTGGAGCATAGTTCTTGCAAGTCATTCCCTGGGCGACTATATCCCCGTACAAGGCACCCACATAACATGTCTTAAATTGAGTGATCTTACCACCTCTGCAAATGTGCTATAAGGAGAGCTGAGTATAACAGGAGATAGATATACCCCATGTGAAAAAGATATTTACTTCTATTTTTTGAGCTCTTTATCCATCTTTTCATACTTATCTGAGGCTGTGAGCTGCCTTGTGCACAATAATTACCGTGACACTGTAAATAGCAAGGAACTGTTGTTCCCTCGATATTACAAAATTTTAATCATTATTCCTGAAAAATTGTGGTTGTGAAAAATCAAAGGCCAGTGGAGGTATAATATACAGATCTTGATTATTTTATTAATTTGTGTGAACTTTGTTTGACTCTTGGACAGTGATCTGAAAGCTGCAAAACTGGTGAAACAGCAAAGTCTTGTTGTGCCTTTGGATTCGTGAGTGTTTGTGTATGAGGAGCATTGATTTATACAGAGAATTTCAATCTGGCTTCAGCTGGGTTGTAGTCTCCTCTTGTCATTCAGTAATGACTTTCTTATCGCAGAAGGCCAGAAGAGCTCTCGTCAGTATTTTCAGATTTCAATAGCCTCTGTCATGGTAGGTCACCATACAGCAGAGCCTCTGCTGAGTGGTTCTGCTGTCAGCTTGGATGCTCTGGACTGCTCTGAGGAGGCAGCTCCAACCTCCTCAGAGCAGGTTGGAGCTGCCTAAATCTATGGGGGAGCTCTCGTGAGGCCCCACTCTGTTTATGGACAGAGATCTTAGGGTCACAGGTAGCCTCAATGCACTTCATTTTTTCACCCAATGTTGCCAGTTAGAGATGTATTGCTAAAATTTGGCTCCTGATACAGCTGATAATAGGCAGTGATATTCCTCTCATTCACCTTTTGACAGGAGTGGGAGTGACATGTTGCAGACCTCTCCAATTATGTTGCCAAAAACTAGGTGACTCAGAAGTGACAGGTCTGGCTGGTGGAAAGGCTGGAGAAAAAGCATGAGGGAATTTGTTTCAGTATGATGCCTGGTATAGGGTGGCAGCATACATAATTATATATAATTAAGCTGTAATGTAAAAGTAAATTACTTTGTGTATGATAGTGTATTCAGAAGCCTATTTCTATTTAATAAACTGTAAAATTCTTTGCAGCATATTTTAAGGGGCTTTGACAAGAAGCAGTTGGACCTATATCAGTGCTTTGGCGCCCTGTGCTGTTGCACACCTGCCTGGCTTGGCAGCAGAGCTGAGCAAGGCAGGTGCCCCTGCGACTGGCTACAGGCCTTCAAGCCATTTCTGCACAGCACTAAATCTACTATCCAGACTACAGGAGAAATAGAGGCTGTTATGAATAACATAGAGGAAAAAAACCCCCAAAACTATTGATTTCTAAAGGACCAAGATTTAACCTCACTGAGCTTTGTGCCCATGCCTGAAGCTTCCCCTCTCAGGAGGACTGCTTGGCCCTCACTTTCTATGTTGTATACTCATCGGTTGATCACTTCCTTGAGCTCAAGTTCAGACTGTAACAACGTGGTTTTGCTGAGCTACTTGAGTATTTGGCCAGCCTGTCCAAAATGCTGTAATTATAGAATAGAATCATAGACTTATTATTCTGTAGCCTGAGAAGAAAAGAGGAGATTCTGCTCTGTATTCACCACTGGATTCACTTTTTTAGCTATCAGTACAACTATGCATCACATCAGTTTTTTTCTGTGTGCATCAAGTGGTTTAGTAGCAGGTTGATTCTCAGGTTGTACTCTCATATTTACAGTCAGTTGTCATGGCTATTGTCAAGTCCAAGTAGCAGAGATACAGGTTCAGACATGGGAGATCTAAGTTGTATTTCTGCCTTTGGCACTGCCTTGGAGACTGAATTTATGAAAACAGCTTCCTGTCTCTCTGGTTTCTCTTCCCTCCCATTTATATGTGGCTTGCTGGTGACCTTTTGCATTGGTTTTTACTCTTTACAATGGCCATTTCTGACTGGGAGAGGAGATTACCCCCTAAGGGTGGAAAGGACCTCTGGATGTGACCTTGTGAGCTGCCATGGCTGAGGTAAAAGCCTTGTAGGGGGTGACACGTACATCCACCTTCCCAGCACAGGGCTTGTGCCATGCCTCTTGGTGTGTGTTACATGTGCACAGTGGTTAGGTTAATGGAGATCTGGTCCGGGATGCTATTACTGCCAAGGCACTAAGGTAATGTAAATAGAACTCACAGGGTCTTTTCCTCTGAGAGCTTAAAAATGTGTTGCTTTAACACTGCAAAAATTGACAAGAGTATCTGTATATTTGTTCTTGTGACTTTGTTGTGTTGAATGAGGTTTTCTCCTGGGACTTCAAAGAGTTCTTTTAGGAAGTTAGCTTTATAGGATTATTTTAATCAAAATGCAGCTTTCAAGGCACACTGGTTATATTTATTATTTTGAATCCTGTTTAATGATTTCTGTTTTCGTCTTCTGCATGCTTATTTTTATCATGTGCTTTGCTCGATATTTAAAGTGTCTGGGATAATTTCACAGACAGGTGTTACATAAATAAAGTGCATTATTATTTTAATAAGCTGCAGCAGGACAGCAATTAGAAAAGTCCATATGTTCATATTATCTTTTTAATCATTGGTATTGCCAGGATTTACTGTTTGGGGAGAAGGGTGAAGAGGAAAGGAACATCCATGTAAGAGAGAAACTGTTCCTCTTCCCATATGTCCGCTGAAAAAATCTTTCCATGCAGGCATTGAAAGAGATGCAGTAGGTTATATTTTAGAATTATGTCCAACTGTTCTCTTCCTACCTCCTGCAACATTGTGGAAAGGGTAATGAAGACCATTTAAATGATTGGCTAATAGGGAAACTATTGAGACCACAGCCTACCATGTTTATTGCTGGCAACACAGCCATGCAGGAAAACATGCAGCCAGCTGTGCTCAAAGTGTTTGTCATATGTAGAAGCAGGAAGTTTTCCACTGTTCTTTGCATCAAACACCTAAACCAAACATTTCTGAAGAGTCAGAAATATTCTGTTAGCTGATATTCTTCTGGTTATTTGTTATTGTTGCAAACTTCTATACTTCCCAAAGCCAGCTGGTCTTAAAAAGAAAAAAATATCAAAAAAATACTTGAAAGATGAGAACATAAAAACCACAAAATACTGTTTTCATCTGGGCATGCCAGGATAAAAGGTATAAATCTATTTAGAAATAGTTTTTTCCGTGATTTCCATCTCTAAGTAGAAAGTTGTGGTGGTACAAAGCTGGGGGTGGTATACAGCAGCAGCAGGCACATTAGTCAGCAACCAGGCTGTACTGAGGTTGACTTCTAGCTCTGCAGTGCTTAGCAGTGCTGGTGCACCTTCAGCCAGCCACTTCACTGCTGCTCTCTCTTTATCTTTTTAGTCTGGTGACTGTTTCTGAGCATGTATTTTTATGAGTGTGTGCTAGAAAATGACTAGGCTCTAAACTGATGCCTAAGCTCAACCAGAATTCAAATAATCACTCTGATGTATAACTTTGTTAACCGTAACTGTAGAGATGATTTTTTTTCTCTGGAGATGATTCACTCAAAACGTGAATCCCAAACCCTTCCAAACCCAAACCCAGTCAAACCTTTTTTTGACTTACACTGCTGTAAATCAGACCAGAGCCTGATACTTGGTACACAGCACTTTTTTGCATATTGTGAAAGTAGAACACTTTCAAGGGCTACTTAAATTCTATTGAAATCTATGTCACTGTATATTACATTTTGAAAAGCAGACAATTTTTCACATGTAGTTTCTACTGTGTAGTAAAGCAAAGCATGCAAGTAAGCACACCTGCACACCAATTCTGTAGTACAGGAGTATGTATTTTATTTCCACTAGAAGTCTTTTCTTGCAGTTTTAGTTGTAGGCTTTCTTTCTCTTTTGGGTTTTTTGTTTGTTTGTTTTGGTTTGTTGTTTTTTTTTTCTCCCCCATCTTCAGAATTTCTTAGGTTAATTCTGTATGCTAGTTGTGTAAAAGATGCCTAAGGCATTTGTTGTTGCAAACTGAGAAATCAGTTATAGTCTAACCAGAGAATAGAATTTGTTTTTCTTGCTGGAAGGATAGGCTCCTGTTTGGAAATACACAGCTAATCCCTTGCAGGAGGTTAGCCCACCTGCCTATTGGGGGGGCCTGACTGCTTACAAGTGGGGAAAACGCATTGGTCTCTCAGTGCTGGGACCAGCAATGACATCGTAGCTGCTTCCCAGCACCGGAGCCTGCTTTCATGAACCAAGCTCACCTCAACATCTCAGGAACTTGGGAGAAAGGTAGGAAATATAGGGTCCCACTAGAGTATGTCATATGACTGGAGTCTGGGTCATTTCTCAGTAAAATTTACTCATAGTCTGAATGAAGGGTAGAATTTAGCACGTGAGTTGCTATATTTAAAAGTTTGGTTTGTGAAATATGGGATTTTTGCAGCTGGTTAAAACATTGAATTTACTTATATTTGATTTGTTTGTATTATGTTTTGAAAATCTAGGAAGACTGAGTATTTCTTATCAGTATCATAAAAACATTCTTTTACAGATATAGGATTTCTTTTATCTCTCTTTGAAACTAATTACCTGCATTGTATTTTGACCTACATACATTTAAGCAAATAATGGTTTAACTGTAACTCTTCTTGCTGTCCATATAAACTAGATCCAATGTACCTCACACACCAAAATATTTGTATCACTGCAGCATCTTATTGTTGACTGGGGAAACTGTCCAAATGTAGAACAAGAAATGGTCAATGTTCCATTTGAGGTGCAAGCTACCGTGGGCAGATACAGATGGGAGATGCAAGTGGTGTTATTAGTTAAGATGACAGTCAGAATCCTCAGCACAGCAGAAGCTTAAGTGTTGTGTCATACAGGCATCAGGAAAGGCAGCGCTCCAACAAGATCTGGAAAACAGCAGTAGAGCAATTTTCAGATGTTTCTGAGACACTTAAAAGGGAATGGGATGGAGCACCAAGGTGATGGTTTTAAAATTGATCGTGAGTTTGCTTGGGGCTGACGGGTGTTCAGTACTGGCCAGGCATCCTATTCATTTTTGATGATGCAAAATGGGAGAAACTTGTTATCCAAAGGACTGATTTGCTTTCGTTCTCCTTCTGCAGTCTCAAGTTGTCTGAATTGTGTCACTTTGGAACAAATATCTGTAGGACACATAAACTGTCTTTCTGTGCAGAGAAGAGATAGAAATATAGGAAAACGCAGTAAAAACAGGTTAGGAAAAGTAACATACTGTATCCTCTTCAAAATATTGGGGGAAAGAGGGGAAGATAGTGGGGAAGCAGCAGAAATGGAAAGTTGTTATACACCTGTGATGTATACAGGTGTGTAAGCTTCATGTATGTAATTTGTTTCCTGCACCTTCAAGTGCTTCCTTGACTGTGTTTTGTGGAAAATTGCTGTTTTGTAGCAGCACAGCATCTTATGGATCATCCCTGTATTGTCCTCTCTGGTATAAAAGTTTAGCTTTGGCTCATCTTTGTCATCTTTTTTTTTTATTTTATTTTTTTTTTTTATTCTTTTAGTCAAAATTCTGTTTGAAAGGATGGGCTTGTTCTCATGAGTGGAAAACCAATGCTGTATGTTAGATCTTTCCTTGGGCATCTTTACACACAAGCCTCATCTGGCTTTGGTACCTTATTCAGCATGTCACAGGGACAAGCAGTTACCTCCAGATGACAACCTGCCATGTCTTTATGACAAATATCATTGTGTCATGGAAAATTTAGCATTATTCCAGGTAATGTTTTATGAAATGTAACTATAGCAACTAAATCATCACTACCAGATGTTAACACTATCTTTTTTTAAAAAAAAGAAACCAAAAACCCACAAAATATTTCCCGTCCTTGGTCCCACAGCTACACATGGTACACAGTATGTTATCTTCTAGTTGGCTACCTGCATTATTAGATATTTAGATTTTTTTAAAAAAAACCAAGGCAAATAGGTGTAGTTACTTTAAAAAAAAAAAAAGTTTTGTGGCTTTTCATAGCAACTTTCTCTCATCAGCTTTATCTGTGTCACTGCAGTTGCTATTCTGGTTGCTGTTGCTTTTTGTTTTTTATTTCCTAGGTGCCACATGGTGGCGCTCCTGACTCCGCATTGCTCCGCTGCCTGAGAGGAGTTACGGATGCTGTGTGAGTACCAAAACTGATTTTGGAAGGAGGGCTAGAATTCAGTTCTGCCATGAAAGTGAATTATGTCATTGGATGGGGGATGTACTTTTCTCCCAGGACTCAGCTACTAAATCAGATATAGGAAGAAAGAGATGAATACTGGCAGCTGAAAAAAAATGCTCAATGTAGTGCATGTATGCTCACATACACACATATTCAACCTCTTTTATGTTTGATTACTATGTGAATTATGCATGCTGTCTTCGTTTTGGTAGCTATCATACCTTGCTGTTTTCTCTGTTTAATCAATAGAAGACACATACAGGTTCACACCTCAGTATCCTCCTTTTCTCAGGTCCATGATAAAAATGCAATAGGGCAGTGGAAAGGAAGATACACCACCTTTTCCATCTAAGGAAAGACCAGGACAGCGTCAGGAGTTGCCTTGATGGCCCCAGGTAGGAACATAAGACTGAAAGGCAGTGGTACAGGGATGCTGGCCTGCTGTCAACTGGAAGATCCCTTTTCCTCGTAAGAAAAGCTCTGTATCTGAGTGAACATCCTTGTCTATATCAAGCTTACAGCTCATTAAATCAGCAGGAATTATTTCATTGGCTTGTGTGTACTTTTGCATTTGATCCTGTGAACTGTAGTGGTCTGCGAGTTAAAGTTTAGCCACACGTGTTTAGAAGTTCACTTCATCTCCCACTGAGAGTTTCTGATAACTTTACTGAAAATTGGACCAGGCATTTAGATATTTATGAGTCTTCCTTTTAAATTATAGGAACCCATCTTTTCAACTGATCCTTACAGAAACAATCGAATGACTAACTTACAAGGATAATTTTGCGTGTTCTGCTTTGGTTATTTTGGATTTGTATTGCACTGACAAGTGATCTAAAAGAGAAGCTCTAATAAAGTTCATGAACATATGAATTTTTTAGATATGGCAGCCAGGTTGTCTATATAATTCTGTATCTTAAGGAGGAATCTTTACTGTTATTAGGCATAATTATAAGTGATTCTCCAAATACGAGTAAGTGAAGGTTACAAGTGGAAGCTGGTCTCGGGTGAAAACTGAGGCATGACTAGACATCACCAGGAAGCACTTCTCTGTGTTATATAAATGGAGCGAAGGACAAGGCAGGCAGCACTAACCATGCCAGTGTCTGACCAGTGACGATTTTGCACTTCAAGTGCAACATTATGCATCAAAGATAAATGCTGAAACTAATGAGATTTCATTAATATGGAAACTGAGGTTTAACAGAGTGAGTTCTTTATAAGCAGTAAGAAATAAACAGGGACACTATTTGAATAGTGTCTCGGATAACTGGTGGATATAGGCAAGAGAAAAGCTTCAACTGAAGGAAGACAGCATGGAGAGGAGAAGGCTCAAGGGACATCTTATAACAGCCTTCTAGTACCTGAAGGGGGTCTATGGGATAGATGGGGAGGGACTCTTTGTCAGTGAGTCTAGCAACGGGAAAAGAGGTAACGGTTTTAAACTGAAAGAAGGGAGATTTAGATGGGATACTAGAAAGAAATTCTTTACTGCGAGATCAGCAAGGCACTGGAACAGGTTGCCCAGAGAAGTTGTGGAAGTCCCATCCCTGGGAGTGCTCAAGACCAGGCTTGGAGGTGTCGGAACTGGATGTTATTTAAGGTCCCTTCCAATGCAAACCATTCTGTGATTCTATGATATCATTCTATGATAACAGCATCAGTAGAGGAAGATGTTGCCTACAGAGCAAGGCTGCTTTTTCTCTAACAGACTTGAAAATTATCCAGCCAGTTAGCGTTGTTTCTTATCTTTATTAAAGTTAAAATAATAGGGAGATATTAAGGGATCTACTCGGTTGTTTCATTGTACCTTTTTCTGAATGGCAGTGCAAGCTGATTGTGTCAAAGCAGACCAAACTACTTACATGATCACAGGCTGGAATTTTGCCATTAATATATTTTGTGAAATGTTGAATTGAATTTGTGCTCACTAGCAAGAAATCCTGAGTGGAATATTTTACATGAGATGGAATGAAATGGCATCACCCAGACCAACTAAGACCTCTCTGTTGTCTTTATTCAATAATCATATAAACTTCACAACAAAATCATGTCCCCACCCACCTAATTCCTCATGAATACATTAAACCGTTAAAGCTTGTTGGTAAGAAAACTCATAAAATGAACATAGTTTTTCTCTATATATAGAGACTCGTAGAGTGTTGGAGGGTTTCTTTGCCCTGTTTCTCTCCCCAGAATGGATTAAAGTATTAATATTTTACTGATCCCAAATCAGAAGATACTGTGAAGGATCAAAATAGAATACAAATAATGAATTAGTGCCTAAAAGATGAGTACCGGAAGTCATTAAGGATGTATAACTATATAAGAGCAGCTCAAGTTAAAAAAACATAAAGCCCTATCTGCCAACATGTCCTGATACAGTCAGGATTTTCTGCACTGTCTCACAGCTGACTTCCAATGCCATTTTAAGATCTCAGAGCAAATTCTTATATTCCTTGATGTCTTCCCCTCTTAGGGAAGAATTACATATTTATGCATGCCTGAGAGGACTCCTTAGAACCACGAGGATCCATATTTACTCTTTCTAGCCAAGCAGGGTGTACTCTTAGCTCATCCTGGAGCACAGCTCATGGCCTTATCACTTTATACTCATGTCCATATCACTTTATGCTCATCTCCTGCTGCCAAGGGGACAGCACATCCAAAAGTTTTCTGATTTCACCACATCCTCTGGNTAGCTCTCAGTGTCATATACAGGCAGCTAGTGGGAACTTCAGTTAAACTCTGGATGGTAATTTAGGAGGTGATTCACTTCAATGAATTACCGAAAACTGCAAACAATGAGACCTTTGTGGGTAGAGGTTTCCTATAATATCTATGTGGGTGAAGAAGTAACCATGAACCATTAGTCACGGGACATACATTAAGCTCATTTCAAGATCTAGAAGGTATGAATTACTCTTTTTTTTTCTCTTTTTTTTTTTTTTTTAATTGTAGTACTAATATTTAATAAAGTAGTTTAGTTTTTTTCCTAAATTGATAAATCTCCTTATCTCTTCCTCTGCTCTNGCAGTAGGCTGATTTAACAATAAAACATATAGATTTGTTTACAATCCTTTTTCTTCATGTAAGTGAAACAAAGGTTACACGTAAAACAATTTTAGTGAGGGCTATTTTTTTTTTTCTATGGTCTTCTCAGTTGT
This sequence comes from Jacana jacana, assembly GCA_013400555.1. NCBI lineage: Eukaryota > Metazoa > Chordata > Aves > Charadriiformes > Jacanidae > Jacana > Jacana jacana. The sequence continues at coordinate 14,607 of VZTM01020457.1, forward strand.
TCTGACATATTTCACTGGGAATGAAGTTCTTGGGGTTAGCAGTGGGAGGTCTAGCTATGCAGGTCTCTCGCATATATTCTGTTCTCTGAATACTGAGTAACTTTTCTCTGTTTTCCTGCCTAGATATACTGCACTCAGTTTCTCCCTGATTCACTACAAATGGAGTATTAAGGGCTGGGAGAGAGAGGAGGTTGAAAGGTAATGGTCAAGAGGAGATATGTTATTTNGCTTATGCGACTACTGTATGAACTAGTAAGTGCAGCATCAAGGGAAGAAAATAATACAGTCTGTCTTCAAACCACAATACTAAGCAACTAAAAGAACACATTACTGTGTTCTGTAACAGGACTGGCATATGTGATCCTTGCAAAGCAGTTACATAGTGACAAACACTTTAAAATTTGGTTATTCTGCAGCAAGCTGAATATATTTTTAAATATTTCATCCTCATACAGACATAGAAGTCTTTGTATTCTAACTCATAATGGTATCTTTCATGCTTAGATGGCCTTGAATACTTTCTTCCACTTTTTTTAAGTTTACAATATTAAAATAGCAATGCTGAAAGCATCTGTTCTTCATAATATCTGTACAGTTGTTGGTTTCCCATGCCATACTAGTTTCTAAAGAGATCACACAAAGGCACTTTTATGAATCCATTTAGAACAGATGGAGGACATTGACATTTGATATATCCATGTGAGTGAAAGCCACATGTCTTTGTCCAGT
>VZTM01020462.1:0-10157 GCA_013400555.1 Jacana jacana
ATCACAAAAAGAAAGCAGACAGAATGATCACCTGAAGAGGGAGATCAAGATCTCTTTTTTTTTTGATGAGGCAAGTGAAAGTGGGTTATGTAAAAAAGTTTGGTGGAGATCCACCTGCTCCTCGACCTGAGCTCTGCTGCCAAATGCACAGTACTTCTTCTACTGTGCTGTGATGCTACCAGTTGCACTATGGGCACTTGGCCCTGAAGGGAAATCTCCTGTAGACACAGGGGAATATAAAGCTCTGGTGAGATCCCATCCATCTCCAGTGCCAGTTGTCCCTGTGCATAACTATAACCTTCATCCTCCTAATGCTATGTCACTACCACCTCCACCAAGCTTGCCTGGCTACTCAGTTTGCCACGTTCATCTCAGCGACCTTTGTTCCTGGTTCTCATTTGTCAAGGCTTGGAAGCAGCTGTAAGCTTTGGCTAAACTTTCTCTTATATATGACATCAGAGAGAGTTATTAGTTTTGGCATTTTCCAAGGTCACCATCTAACTGTTAATTTTGCTGTTAAAGAACATCTTATTCACTACTTCAGTATGAAAAAGCCAAAAATACCTTAGGTCCTATTAGACTATTAAATCAAAGCCATCATCATGGTAAATTTTATTGTCTTCAATTATGACAAAAAAAAATCAAAACCTAAAATATAAAAAGAGTTCTTAATTATTTTTTTTCTGGCATTTAAATTAATAAACATATTGCATTCAAATAAATACACTTTCGTGGGTTTGCATGGGTTCTACCTCATCTCAACACAGTAACTGGTCAACTGAGTTCCACTCCAAGATAAGATTTATTCAAAGACAGACATAGGATATTCTTCATGTGGTTATATTTTCCAGGTTTTAAAAAGAAAATATAAAGATAATTTTTTTAACAAAATTTGAGAGATAAAATAATTCAGTAAATGCTGCTATGAAGACCTAGTGGTTGTAGGAGGATGTAAAAAATTCTTATCTGTATTATGGAACTGTTAGTTGCAAGGATGACATCAGGAATAAAGTACTAGAGGGTCTCCTCTTTCAGCATTTCGACTTTGATAATTTTTTCTATTTGAATTTTCCCTCATTTTAACCTCTCCACTTACACAACTACTGTGCCCCTCTACATGACCATTTCACAAATATTAATACCATTATTCTTACTGCAATCACGGGGGTAATAAGGAATAATTATCAGCTTGCAGGTATATGACAGACAGAGGACTGATGATTTCCTAATTTTACATAAGGATCTTTCTGGATCCCAGTCCAGAATAACATGTTTGTAACCAATTTGTTTCCTTTAAATGATACCTGGTTTTACACAGACGCAAGAAAAGGTTCACCATTTGTTATTACATAAAAGATAATGAAATTATTAATGCACTCTTGTACTGCAACACCTGAATTCCATCTGTTCTAATTTGGCAAGCACTTGTTTATTTTTAGAATGTGAAGGAATCTTTATCACATTATTATTTATCACCTTTAATGCTATTCTCAGACACATTATATAGGACAAATAAATAAGCATCACTTCCATGTCCTGTCATATATATTGAAAATTGCTTTTCCAAAAATTTTACAACTTTGAATTGATTCAATATTTCTATCTTGAGTTTGAAGATACTAGGTTTTTTGCTTCTCCACATTGTTCACAATGTAATCAAGTGATATAATGACCCAGACAAAGCCTTTTTCATAATTAAAGCTTTCTTTTCTTTACAGATTTCTGGGAGGAGATCTTGAATTTAGACAAATGATTGCAGATGGTGATATAAAGCTGTATAGAAGATGAATTGTGGCTGTGGCTTTCAGGTGAAACTATTTTATAGAGTCCTTGCAAGGTGGCCAGAACATTTTATTCCTGAAAATGGAGCTCAGCTAGAATTTAAGTCTTCTGTCTTCATTTGTATTAGCTGCTTACAAAGACCAGTTGCTCAGTGGATCTATTTCTTAGTCAAACATGACTCTTGCTGAAGGTTTGGGGCTTAAAGAAATACACTTAAGACTCTTTTTGTTGGCATGGTTTTAATTTTCTTGCCCTTTCTGGTATCTTTTGAGGAATGGGAAATATGAAAGCTGTCAGATCCCAGAAGTATCCAATCAGAAAATTTAGTGTCCCTGGCTTCATAGATAGTATGTCAAATAATTTAGAAAGAAGAAATTATTTTTCTTCTTCATTATATTTAGAGAAATATGTATGTTCAGATTTTAGAGGCAGATGTTTTTGTCAGGGTATATTTTGAGGCAGATCACCAAGTACACAATCATAGTTTATGAGCTTTTAAGCAAGGATACAAAGCATAAATCCACATTCACCTCCCCCCGCCACACACATTGTCCATTGTGATTGAAGCTCAGACACTGCAATGGAGAAGTTGCTACAATGCAAGAATTCTTCGCTCTCCGTTTTGATTTCAAGTCTCTGAACTCTGCACAAAAGGCAGGAGAATGGTTTCCTGAGGCTGTTCAGAACAACTATGTAAGGTATATGTATTCCATACCTATATCCTTAAATCCATTGCACATATTATTTTTAAGACTATCCTAGGGGCTTATTTTAATGCCACATGTCTAAACTATGAGTGTTCTGATAACTTTGAGATGTAAATTAAAGCTCTATGAAGGAAGTGTATACCTCCATCAGTGACCTGAGCAGATTTCTTAATAGTATCTTTAATACTACTTCAAATTTCTGGGTCTTTTCGTCTCCCCCACTAGCCTTTTTTCCCCCCTTACTTTCCTTTTCTTCCTTCCTTCCTATCCACCCCCTCTGTCTTTTAATGATTTGTATAAATTCATAGCTTATTTTACTGTCTCACTCATTCAGAATTGCTTTCCTGTCTAAAATCATAACTTCTGCCCTTCCCCCCTAGCACTGTATTAACTTTAAAAAATATGTAGAAAAAATCTAATTTATATGTCCAGGTGCAGTTATATAAAATCCTAAAGCTGCTTCTTAGACTTCAGTTCAGCCTTTAAGTGATATAACTCAGTAGTTTCTTACCAAGGAATTTACAAATTGACCCCCTAACTTTAGAGAGCTCTGAATTAGGCCCTTAGTAATTGCGATTTATATTTTAATTTTTCTGTGTGTAGAGAGTTCCAGAGCATGTTAGGTCCCTGCTGGAAAGAAGGCTCCTTAATACTATACTAATATATTAGACATTTTAAAGCAGCAGCTCATATTGCTACCCTGTTCCTGCAGTGATATATTCCAAGTAAGACTCAGTGCTTACCTGGCAATAACCAAAACATCATTTCTTGTTTCAAATTAAGCTTCGGTATTTTTGTCAAAATGTACCTTTATCATGCAGCAGGACAGCAGGCTGAATTTCAGTGGAAATAAAACCCACATTAAAATTAATTACAGAAAAGTAGAAAAACATCGAAAGATTTCTCAAATTATTGAGGTTTGAGCTTCGTTAAAGTTTTGTACTAATTCTTTAAAAATATCTGGAGGAATTATAAGGGACTTTTTGCAATTGTAGTAAACCTGTGTAACTCCATTTAACCCTTTTTGAAAGGGAGATAATGATATTTAGTCTTTTGAAAAGTCCCAATAGAATGTAACGCTGTAGTATTTAAATTCACCTTAGAGATGAAGTCCTAGGGAGTCTTTAAGTAAATTGTGTTTTTCATGTTATTATTTCCTGTTGTTGTTTGGATAAAAATAATAATAATTTAAAAAAAAAAGGAAGGTAATTAATTTGTAACAGAAAGCCATTTTATTTTTCTTAAATTTATTCATGAAGCTGCTTGTTCGCATTCAAGCTAATTCAGCTCTCATTGAAACAAACATGAAAAACTTGATTTGATTTCACTGGACTTTGGGTCAGGACCCCAGTGTGTTGCTGCAATTCTGTGGTCTTTGTTTCTTCCTTCTTTTTCACCACAGACTGCAATGGAACAACAAAAGATTGTATATAGCAGAGTACAATCATCTATTGTACTGTCAATATAAAATTGGGATCACCATTTTACTAAAAATTGTTGCAGTTCTCTAATTTTGCAGCATGTGGCAGTCAGTTTGCCATGTTTTATATGGAAAAAAATAGTTTCATAAAGAAGACGTGAAGTCTTTAGGATGCAATGCAGGGGGTTTGGGAATATCATTCTGTCTTTAAATTTAGACATTAATAGATACTGCAGACCTTAAAACTCTCATTTGTGCTACCAAGGAAAAGATCCCTACCCAAACACGGAGGTCCTGTTAAAGCTAGGAAGAACTGCCCAAGTTGCAAACACTTGATGTCTGCATAATGACAAACCTAGCCACTGAGATTCTTTGTCACCCAGATTACAGGGGATGGGGAATTGTTTAGATCACTGTGGTTTATGACCAGGCTCCCTGTGGTTAACATTCTTACAGCCAAGAATCAAAAGCCACCCTTTTCCCCTTGAAGACATGAAATTCATTATCATTAAAGTTCACAATTGATCTAAAGCAAGAAATTTGGCTCTTTGAAACTGCTCAGAGTACCAAATGATGAAAATAGTAACAGAATATTGGAAAAAGGAAAAACATAGACTAACAACTCAAATGTGCTAGCACCCCCATGATAAACTGCAGGACCATATAAGTTAATTTTTGAAGCATATTAAAAATGTCATCAAACTGTTCTATGAAATACTAATTTAGGTAGCATTATACTGTACATCATATTATAGATAATACTTTAAACTTCATTTATGAAACAGTTATAGAATATTTTCAGCCCATTTCTTTCTCACAAGCACACAATGTGTCAGTCTGTTAAACTATTTTACAGCAGAGTAAAAAAGAGAGCAACATGGATTTTAATGGAAGAGTTTGTAAACAATTTTACTGTATTTTAAACAGTAAAGCTGCAAACCTATCATCTTGTGGGAATCAAAATTAAATCTGCATCCAAACTTGCTCAAAATTGAGAGCTTTGAGTCCATATATCACTCCTAACATTCATTATTAAAAGCAACATTCAAATTTTCAATTTAACATTACGGTTCAAATTTGCCAGGAAAAAGACTGAAACTCAACCTTGGTATTTTCAAGGGAACAACAAAACAGATTATAACTTACAGCAACTTATTTTGCTATTTTCTTAATTTTGTTCATTCAAGCAGTAACAAGAAACATATTGTAATTCTTACGACTAATCAATATTCTGTAATGGTCTTATTCAGAAAATAAGAAGAAACAGAAATCCCAGTTAGCTTACGTTGTGTAATAAAATGGCCGATTTAAGCAATGCATGCTATTTTCCGTTTTCAGTCTTATAATAATGCATTACTAACAAAGCATTAGTAAAGATTACATTACATTGCATTCTGCAATTTAATTAGGGAGTATTCATCTTTGAATCAGCATTCTCCACGTTTTCTGCTTTTCACCAGCCAACAAATGTTATTCTAGCTAAGAAGGTTGCACCGCTATAAAATCTAAAGGGCCTTATCATACCCCTGCATAGAGGGCTTTACCTACAGGAGGAACCTGCTCTTCCTTCACAGAAGGAAGCCAAGACAATGAAGGTTAAATGTCTACTGTTTTACATAATCTTTTTGTGTGCCTGTACTGGGTGCAGGTGTCTAGGTTTTGGTGGTGGTTAGGGCTGCAGGGAGGCCAGGCTGCCCCAGGCCAGACACAGCTGATTCCAGCCAGCTCCAACCAACCCACTGCAGGGCACGTGAGGCCCTCGGCCAAGATGGTGGCACCTCAGGGAAAGGGTATTTAAGAAAGTGCAGAAAATGTCCAGAGAGTGGATGACAGAAAAAACCCCTACAGTATACGATACGAACTTCAGTATCCTCACTGAAGGGAAGGAGGGAGAAAAATGAACGTAAAGGGAAAATGTATTAAGTATTAATAATTCAGCAGAACTTTTTTCCATCTCTACATCTCTTCATAAAGCCATCAATGAATATATTTTGCACAGCTTTGCTATTTACATGACGCACAAAAATATGCTGAAAGCTGATCTTCACTGGGCATGTTGATCACTTGCAATGAATAATGAGATGTATTCTTCAGTGTGTCTATAAATTCTATTACTTTTACTTTAACACATTCATAACATCTAGAAAAGGAACTGACTTGTAGTACACTCTTTGAAATTAGAAAAGTCAGCGGACTATTAGCACAAAAAAAATTCCTTTAGAGGTATTTTCACAGTATATTTCACCGAAGTACATTACAGATTTATTACCAGAGCCATTCAGTACAACCTGAAGTGTATTTTCAGCACCCCAAACAACAAACTAATGTTTTTAGGTTCGATAGTGGCGTTTCAAACTTTACAGTTTCCTTGCTTTATCAGTGTGAAAAATAAAGGAACATATGAGTTTCTCATAAATCTTCCATTCCTGACTTGGTGAGCTTTTCCTCATAAGTACAGAAGATGAAAACCTCGCAGCGATGTGAGTGCTGTGTATAGGCCTTTGTTTTCCAGATTTGTTGTCTTTAAAAATGTATTTTTTACTCTTAGTCTGAAAAGCAGTTTTGGTGTTCATAGACTAAGAAAATGATTCATAATGGAGAGGAAAACACTCAGGATATGAAATACTTTAGAAAATAGATGTAATATACATACAAAAAAGGAAATAAATTCCCTTTCACTACCCTCTGATGTGAATTCTTTTAAATATCTACAACCTGTTCTGTCAATACTAATACACTTATCAAGCACGGGACACAGACATTAATGAATCCAAGTAAAATTCATTAAAAAGTCTCTTTTTTATCTTAGATGAAGAAAAATCAAGCAATGACTTTCTCATTAACAGAGAAAAAAAAAAATATGTTGCTCTGGTAGCTTCTCATACCAATGAGTGGTTTTCTGATACTCTTGTTATATATATATATGTATATTTTAATTCTATTTCTAAGACAAAGAAATAACAGGACCAGCACTGCAACTTATCTTTGCAGGTTCTAATATCTTCATATGTCCCGTCACAACATCTGCTACATTTCCCAAAACAACATCTAACCATATAATTCTTATGCAAAATAAAGCTGAAAATGGATGCATAGGACAGCTAATTCACATTAGTTTCCCACATTTGATTTAAACAAACAGCTTTTATATCATTCTATGGGGTTTCACAATCACTTTAATAACACATACTTGAGAAGTTTTGTTGAATAATGACAAGACTAGACAGATTCTTAAGGCAAGCTTTTGCTAAATTAATTGAATATAACAGGATCGTATGTAAATACAGATTACTTCTGATATTATGAGGGTATGATACACTACATAGTGATGTGACATGACTTGACACTGAAAATAATATGCATGAATCTTAGGGCTTTTTCAAAGCTTTGAACTCTATGATTACTATTAGGAAAGCATCCAGAATCCATATAGACTAGCATTATAATATTATATGTGTTCTATAGATCTATGTACATATATACCGCACATTGAAAATCAGTACATAACCAAATTTGTTTCTTTATCCTGACCCTCCAGTTCCTCCTTATTCTACAGTGTTCTTAGTGTCTTCCAACAAAACACATCAAAAGGGATACAGTTGATAGGGTGACATAAAATTCCTTATTTTTTTATTGCCTACATGAGACCCACAATAGGATATATGGCCAGGTATTGTGGATCTGTCACTTTGGTGTTCTGTCTTGCACATACATGTCAGGCTACAAAACTCTGGGACTACAAAAACATAATTAAAAATTCCACTGGTATTAATTTTAGCAATTGACACAATATAAGAATTAAGCATAACAAATGCTTCATTGTCTTGTACACTTTCTTGTACTGTCACTTGCTGAAAGTAGGGGTCCTATTTTAAATGGTATACGTCCACTATTTTAAAAGGCCTTATACCTAAGAATGAAGTTAGCCTGCCAAATTTTAATGAAGGCTATACCGCAGAGTCACAAATAGAGGTATAAGGATTCCAAAGGATATATGAATTGAGTACGCTGAACTATTGCCATAAGCAGAAATTTTCTCTTATTCTTACAGTATTAACTTGCTGGCAGCATCACAGTCATTAGACTATTTCATTAGAGCTAAAAACACTGATAATATTAATGTACTCTACTTTTAGAGCCTTTTTACATTTTAGTACAATTTTGAAATTTCTCATATTCCTGTTGTATGACTGATGTTATCCCTTTGCTGCATCAGCAAACTAAAACATGAACTTTCAGTCTGTTGATTTAATGGACTGGAGGAAAAACATTTTCATATTAGTGTGGTTAACAACATGGGGCTTTTTATATATATTTTTTGTTCAAAGTCAATCACTAAACAGAAAAGTTATTTCAAATGTGATACCTAATTCTTCCTCCCTTTACTCTGATAATCATTTGAATGATACCTATATTTATCCTCCTTGAAAATCCTATATCCTATGCTCAGATTTCTACATTCTTCCTGTTTGATATTACCTAATTTAAAATCAGAAAAGAAAAAACAGTCCTTTAGTCTTCATCTCTGCAGCATTATACATCATAAGGCCTTTGTGGAACCTCTCAAACTTAGGTTCTCTTCTATATTGCCACACTGCAACAAGTAGATAATTAATCACTGCATTAAATCGGGTCCCTGAAAGCTCACATTGCAGCATCTGATTTGCATGTGACTCTCAGTTGAAGAGTTGTGGGTAAGATAGGCAAGTTAATACAGGTAGATAGGTGACTGATTTTGAAAACCTGATTTAACAAGCATGAAATACTTTGATGTCCACTAAAGATCTGTCACATAGATTTTCTTTCCCACAGTAGCTCTGCCAGAAGCCATATACCAGAGCATAACACATCATGCTAAAGAACTACAGTTTATTTGAAATGCAACAAAGATTCCAATCTTTCAGTCCTGACTAAAGCTAAACTCACATTTCTGACAGTGAGTCATGAGAATAGAACTGGATCAGGTAGAAGTAAAATTGTTTCTGATTAGAGAGACAAAAAAGGTGCTTATTATGAGAAGTTCCATATATAAGTTGTCAATATTGAGACACCTTCTAAAAACACGAGCAAGTGTAGAAATGATAAGAAGAGTTGTTTCAGTGTTTCATTTCTATAACAGACTAGACAGTTCATAAAGATCTTTCTTAGAAATTAAAACAAAAAAACTCAAACAATGCAATTTTCTTGAGCTGAATAAAAGGAGACAAAAGTAACATCAAGGTAATGAAATAGTAACATGCAACAGTTTCTAGGGGGAAAGCTTGCTTAGTTTCTGACTTTTTAAAGAAATATTTTCTCTGAATTCTTTTGACTTTTTGAATATACAGCTTTGACAATAGCAATCTCCTTACAGAAGTGAGATCCGTCATTTTTGCTTAGCAAAACTGGATTTTCACCTTCAAGGGCACTGTGAAATATTGCCATAGAGACCACCTATTTTTAGAAAGAACTATCAAACGTGCATCTAGAGCTCTGGACTTGCTTTTTCTTGATCTGCATAATGTGGAAAATAACATTTTAGAAGCCAAAAGGGAAGTATTGTTGATATGGAACATTGAGAGTAAAACAACAAAAAAAAATTCAAAGCAGGAAGTGGGGAGGGTAAAAAAACTTGGGGAAGAGTGAAATGGAATAGAGATGTTTGTTTCTCTGAGTTTTAACTAAGTTTAGTGGCAAGCTTTTGCCTTCTCATGACTTTGGAAAATGTTACTTTTCCTCATGTGCAGAATCCTGGTGTGCATAATTCAAGTTCAGCTCATTCTAATTGCATAACTTGCAATCATCCCCTTGAAGGAGATGAAAGCCAATACTACTCCTTGTATGCTTGGATGGTAAATCAATGAAATCCTTGCCATCATTTTCTGCTTTTGTTTACTTATTTATTTCTATTTTAGCATGTAATTCCTTGACTATAGACCTTTTCCATCAACTTTTCTGGCATCCGTTCCACTGGAGCTTGGTGGAGAAAAGCCACAAAAGACTTAGCAAGTATTANTGGTGGAGAAAAGCCACAAAAGACTTAGCAAGTATTAATAAGCAAACCTGTACTGCTTGCAACCCCTACGGTTTGGAACTAGCACAGCATGACTAATTAGAAACAGTTGGGCACTGCAACAAGCCCTTATCTATATTGCTCTGACTGGGTTATCTCTCTGATATGAGACTTTTATGTAGCTGAAAATCTCCTCTAAGCTGATTTGTGTAAATACTTTAGGTTGCTTTTGGAAGAAAAGTGGTTTTCCACCACC
>VZTM01020486.1:228-14397 GCA_013400555.1 Jacana jacana
TACTGGCAATTTTCAGATTTTACATAATTTGCAAAAAAGAATTAAAGTGGTTTGAATTTTTCAAAGTTTCTTTTCTTGGTATTCTCTGATTTGCCTCTGCCTACTCAATGTGAAAGATACGTTGTGTGAAGAATAGCATATGATTGCATTTCCCTATTTCTTTTATTTGCTTTGCCATATTTTTCTTTGTTAACATCTTTTAAAATACCTTTTTTTTAAATATTAGAACTTGAATGAAAGAGAAGGACTGGCTTGATAAAGGAGGAGTAGTTCTTCAGTAGCTGTTTCAAATCCCTCTGGGTTTCTAAGGAGCTATTCCTCAAAAATCTTGTCAAACATTTATGGATTTGTTGCAGCGATTCTGTCTGCATTCCTTGCTTTTCTTTCTCAAAGAGGACATGGGTATCCTGAAGTTACGGCCCACTTACACTGTAGCCTGGAAAAAGCATTATTTAGAGAGAACAAAGTTTAGCTCAGGCCAGCTGCCCAACTTTTCCTTCTAATTTTCCTGCAAGTTTTCCAAGCTATCCTACACCTTGTGCTTTTAGAGCTTCATTGCCAACCTCACTTGAGCTTGATTTTTATTTGTTTAGAGACTTTGCATATGCAAATAAATATGGTTGAGATTATTATAAGGGATATATAATATTTCTTGTTATTGCTATTCTTAATAAGCCTGAGAATAGCAGTGTAGTAGGGTATTTTTCCTATTCATAACCTCCTTCCCAGTGTGAATGTCCTGTCATCAAGAATGCGGTACCATCTATAGCTCGAAGACCTCGTTTCCTCTTGTCTGCTACTAAAAACTGTGATGAGGCACATTTTTTTCCTGTTTGTTAGTTGTACCCCAAAGTGCCATCTTTTGATTCTTGGGGAAAATATGATTGCCAGCGTAATTTTAATTGCCTTATATTATGGCCTGAGAAACCAAGACCTTGATTTCTTGAGCATGTATTTTCCAGATATCCTAGCTATTCAAAGACCCTCTCTCCTTCCGTCCTTCCTTATTTCGTTTTGAAATTTGCCTTCCCTGATCATTGCTTCATAGCTCATTACTATTCATATAGAGTTATTCTCTTGATGCTTGTTGTATGTCTGCGAGGACACACATTAGGTAGTTAAGACAGCAGCTGAATGATCTGAATAATAATATGTAATACAAGATCTAGAAATAAACCATATAAACCAGAAAAATTACTGAAGCTTTGGAATGGCTAATTATATTGCACTTCACGTGTTTTATCATACATCCTATTTGATATCTAATTATAATTACATTTCCTATGCAATCTTTAATTTCTCAAGACCTTATTCTTTCACCCGTACTGTCACTCAGCAGTTCATTTAAATTGCATCTATCCACTATTGTCTGGTGCCAAAGGCAGCACTAATGAGTTTTGTTGGAAATTATCAACTGTGATAGATATTAGAGAATTTGGCCTTGATGATACGCACAGCCTTTAAAAGAATCTGTCACCTTTCTCGATTTTGTGTACTGACACCTGTATGTTTGATTTCAGAAGGATATATGGAAAGCCCTGGATTAATTTTCACTGAACTCCTCTGGCTTTCACTATAGTATCTATACAAGTTCAGTAAGACATTGGTAATCCTATTTTTGCATGTGCTACATTGCCCATATTTTTTCTTCTTAGAAGATCCATCAGTTGAACGCTTAAAGATGTCACAGGGGCTACCTTCCACTTGTCATTTAAGTGGATTTTCACTAACAGACCTGAAAGCGAGAGATAAAAATCTAAATTAAAACATGTCCTGGTTTCATGTGATCATCTCTGTAAAGGAGCTAGTGAGAGCTACAACAGCGAACATTCCTCTTTGATTACAGGACAGGAGCTTTTAAACAGGGCTGAATTTTATGCCTTGGATATAATTTGAAAGCTACAGAGGTGGCTGTTCTTAGATTCCTTCCTGGAGATGGAATTGTAATATAACTACAAGGAAAATCTGCAATATTAGCTTCTGATCCAGCCAGTTTTGTGGGCTGGAGGTTTGGTGTTGAAACTGGGAGAACAGAATGGCAAATTATGTCAGGTCAATGCTGAACTGATTTCAAAAAAACCAGGAAGCATGTTAACTGTCTTTAAATCTGTTACCTTATTTACATTGCATATGTGTATTTCAATTTCTGTGCTGTTTAGTTGAATATGATGTATTTGAAGCTTCATCCGTATTTTTTCAAATGTGCATTGCCAAGTCAGCACACTGCAAAATTTTTGTTCCACTGAAATACAGTGAAAGGAAATTGGATAATAGGAAACATTAAGTATATTAAGGTTTTCACTGTGAGTAGATTCTGCTATTACATTAAATTCTGGAAATACAAAGATCTGTATACTATAGCTAAGCATACTATATATAAAATACACTATTAAGAATTAATTTCAGACAGGATATATTTTATGTATCTTTTGTATGTCATTGTCTTCTGAAATAATAATGGTAATCCCTTTCCCATTTCCTTTTCTTGAAAATTCATGAGCTCTCACTCCTGTTTCTCTTGTGAGCCATAGTAAGGCAAAAGGGCCTCTTTTCTCCCCCCCTTTCCTTCTACCCCATTTTTTCTGTTAAGGACTATTCACATTTACTTTGTGATTTCCAAAAAATTTTCAGTCTTTGTCTTGTTGCTTAAATGACTCACTCTGAGTCTTAGCAGCTTCTTTCAGTTGGAAGTCCAGGAACGTATTTTCCAAGATACAAGAATAACTGATTACTGAGATGCACAATTTGAAAACTGGGTGCGTGCCCATCAGAGGACAGAACTTCCATGAGGCAGAGCCAACAGGAACCTCCAGATCAAAGTGCTGGGATCAGGGATGTTGGGGAGAATCAGCCAGAAACGTTTCTCACTTCTGTTAAGTATAAAATCTCTAATGATCGTGGGGTCTTAAGGAGTAGACGTTGTTCCTTCCCAAGACATAGTATTGTGAACGACATTCATTTGTAGGTGCTTTGAAGTGTTGTTTGCGAGCCAGGACTGACTATCTTAATATCATTTGTGCATGTGTGTTTATTGGTTTCCTTGTTATTTTGGACCAGACTTCTGAAGTTTGTTATATTGCAACATCTGTCAGTAAGTATTCTGCCTTCATGCAGTTAAAGTGAATTAATTTTAGTACAACTGCAAAATAAGGAGAGTGGTCTTCTTATCTCCCGTGGTCTGGTTTTCCTGTTTTGAAGGTTACAAAGTTGTTCTAGAGCTTAAGAGGTGGTCCTGAATTATAATGGCATTATCAAAGGCAACTAAGTTTATCCATTTTCAGGGTTTCATACTAGGTGAGTTAGGCTCTCCTTTTTTTCCTGGTATCTTCTGCTCTCTATAGATAAATTAAGAGACTTGGACTACTAGACTAGTGGTAAAGTGGATTTTCTAAATTTGCCGATTTTGTTCTTTGGAAGAGGAATTTAGGCCTTAACTTATGAAAGTTTAGTGAAAAGAAGTGAAATTTCTGAACTGTGCTTGGTTGTTTTTTCTCACTGTGTGCAATTGCCGTCCATATAAAGCTAAAAAATTATGCTTTATTTATTAAGAAATATTTTTCAAGTACTTTCAAGGTTACTTTTAAGTGCATACAATAATTCTACATCAAATAATTATGTGTGGGTTTTAATAAAGCTTGTTCTTATTCTTGTGCTGAAAGTCCCGGCTGATAGAATGCTGCGTATTGTGGCATTTCATCTCAGATGGGATGCGATTCAGAGTCAGAGCCACGGAATCCCCACAGACACTCACCAGGCTTTATATAGTGCTACCGACCGTTGTTTTGGACAAAATCCTCCAAGTGCTCCCTGTCTGACTTAGTACTTCTGTTCCTTATTGAAAAAGTTGAAAACGCCTGCCAGGTGTTTTCCTCTTCCCACTCTTGACACTTTGTGAAGGTTGTTTCTGGAAGTATTTCAAGGGGTTTGTACATATGGCTTTCTATTAGATGAGATCAATAATTCCTGTAGCAATGGTTGAATCCTTCTACCATCTCAGATGATTCTGGGAAATAGTTACATTATCAAAAAGTTCGATTCTGCAGAATTGGGAAATGTAATTTTCCTTGGGATTATTGGCATGTTTATCATGGTATCATGAATGTATCCACAGAGTCTCATTTACAGAAAACATTTATAATGTTTTTGGTTACAGGGAGCATAACACGGTTTGTAAATGTATTTCGGTAACATGAAAAGTAGGTAGAAACGTAGGGAACTCTCAACCCTGATGAATTACTCATTTTGGTGAAGTCTTCAAATATTTACAGTCAGAGCTGAATTTACAAAAAAAAAAAGGTGTGAGGATCCTGGAGGTTACAAGCTTACAAAGTACCTTTTCAAAAGTTTTTGCCAGGAAATTTCAGCCGCTCGCTACAAGTAGACTTTGGCCACTGAACAAACAGAATCGAGCCCTTGGCTGTGCCCTCTCTTCTCTGCTGCTGCCAGCCCCACTGGCCGCCCCCCATGCCCCACCGCTGCTCTCTTCTCTGCGATGGTGCCAACCTGCTCCAGCACCGCCCTGCAAACCTGCCTGGATGGTGCAGGTCCTGCCGCTCTGCTGCAGCAAATGTGATTACCTCAGTGTAGAACGCCTTTCAGGGAGCAGTGTTATTGATTTCGGAATAATGGCCCTTTTATCTTCCACTTATTTTTCAGCTTTCAGCGATTGGCTTTTTCTTATTATTGCTCCCATGGACCTATTTCAAAACCAGCACAATATTTGTAGTTCAGCAGAAATAAATGGCAAGCAGCGTCTTCTGTCTATTCTATGAATAATGAAGCAGCAAGGGAAGGATTTGGTCTTTAAAGTCAGTAAGTGTATTGATGGGAAGGACAGGAAGTCCAGGAAGGCATTAAACACTTGTATCTCTACATAAGCCATAAACCTTAATTCTAAGAAAGAAACAGTTTTTCAAGGCAGATTTTTGAGTATCCACTGGAAAAAAGTGTAGAGATTCTAATTACGCACTGCTTCAATTTGCAGGAGTTAACTAGCCGAAAAAACCTTACATCGGTCTGCATGTCTTTTGGTGGCTTTCCTACACCTCCCGTGTACTGTGGGAGAGCTGTGGCTGCTACTGGCCCCAGAAGTTCTTGTGGCCAAAACCTCTGAGCATGAGCCCAGAAGCTCTGTACTCTCAGGTGTATGGTCCCTTCCCAGTGATGACTAACTTAAATACTTTGCCCTAAATAGACAAACTTTTCCCTGCCCGCAAGCATCAGCTTTATTTCTCATTTTACCTGCCCTAATTTGTATCCTCAACTGGTTGTAGACCAAATGCCCTTGAACTTTTCTATCACAAAGCAACCTTCTGATCTGAAGACCTGCTACTCTCTCCCAGTGGCCTGCTTAGTTTATACTAGTGCTGCTGGGTTTAGTGAAGCTATGCTGTGTGAACTTAAATAACCTTAAGGTTTATCTTCACAACCTGTAATATCTTTCCTGTGAGAGTAGGAGTGAGAGCTAGTCTGTTGAAAGGATGACTTAAGTGATACAAGCATCTGCTTAGTAGGATCTGAATGAGGACTGTTAGTATTGCCTATGGATACCCACCACCTGGGTAGGGAGAGCCATGTTTCCTTTACAGTGAGTATATTTGATGGTTTTGAGTAGAATTCTGTCCCCCTGCCAAACACCTGTCAGCTGTAAACTTGAGTTGGGCATACTGTCAAAGAAACCTAGCAGAGTAAGAAACTTAATGTAAGATGCCGCTCCTCTGTATAAAAGTACTAGTTTGAATAAATTTTTCCCTTCCACCTACAGAAGAGTACAGCACTGGCAATTAGAGGGATAGTGCTGTGGGTGGAGGATGGAAAAAGAATACCTGCTCTATGCTAGTGCTAAAAGCAGAGATAAGAACCTTGTGAAAGCTGGTTATCAAGGAGGGGCTAACCCTGCCTGATAGCCTTCCCTGGCGGCTTGTGAAATTCATGTTCTGTTTCTGATAGTCCTGGAGAACAGCCTGTGAACCACGGTGGGGTGGGTGCTGCTGCAAAAATTCTTGTGATCTTTGGTTATATTCAACAGCAGCTGAAATCACATGAATATCACTGACATTTTGTGGGGTTAAAGTTGGGTCAGAATTTAACCTTATAAACTAAATACTGTTAATGTTTTCTGCACATTAGATCATTACAGCATGTGTATTTGATGGAGATACAAGATGGACTTGAACGGGATGGATAGGATTATGAAAGATTTCTTTTCTGATCCCATTAAGCATCCCTGTCACCCTGGGACTGCCCAACTGGGACATATTTTCCTTTTGGTGAACTGCAAGAAATGGTATCTCATTATGTGATTACTAAGAGTGGCAATTATTGCTTGGGAAAGGTGACACATTGGACTTTTTTAAAATCTGCCCTTCCTGCGCTATGTGGCTGGATCACAGTGGAGCGCTGGAGCTCTGCAGATGGTACAGACGCGTGGCAAAAATTTCTTCTAAAGATTTAGGGATGCATACAGCACAAAAGTAGGAAATACTCAAAGATTTTATTATTACAGGATACTTTGATAATTTATAACAATTTTTCTAAGAATAACATACTGCTGTGGAGTTCTGTGTGCAATAACAATCCATCCTGTTTTTAAATACTGTAAATTTCAATTAATAATATAATTTTCATGTCCTCCAAGAAGTATTTATTGACATGAACAAGAAAAGCTTTCTAAACTTGGAGGTTTAAAGTTCTTCTGCAGAGTCAGAATTCTTGAGAAACCCCTAACTGATTCTCACATAGTGGGAGTGGCAGTTTAATAAAGGCAATAAAGAATTTTTTATCAAAAATGAGATAACTGCAATTTCAAATCCTGGACAAAATGCAAAGCAGTTATATGCTGTAGGGCTAATAACAATGCACTTCATTCTCTGTGGCCACATGAGTATGATGTCTGCTTCTTTTGTACTTTGGATTGGGTTCAGTGAAACATTTTTGGGGATTTATGTGGCCTCACACCAGTTTTAGCAGAGCAGGAATCAGTGGGCATTTCTGAAATAGCCAGGCTTGTAGGAGTTAAGATACACTTTTAAAAGCTGTTTGTCCTTCTCTAGGCAGATCTTCAGAGAAACGAAAATCAGCTCGAAAAATGTTATTGCTACATAATAAGCCAGAGAATGTTTTACTGGAACAGGAAGACTTAGAAATATTGCAGTGGCTGTAAAGCATCAAATATATATAAATACGTCAGTTGCTGGGGATAAAAGAGAATACATCTGTCATGGTTGATTTACCCCAGGAAATTTTGAGAGAATGCAGAAAAGAGTACAGAGCATCAGATAATATTATAGAAGTGTTAGCCAGTTTTAATTAAGGAGCATTCTTTATCTGTTCCAGCCTTGTTTGTTTGGCTGCTCAGGCTTTTTTGTTGAGATTCCAACTTTGGGGGTTTTTTGTTCAAGTTTCCTCCATTACCATTTCTTACCGATGGTAGGGTGGGTCAACCCCATATAGTGCCAGAGAGACAAGGAGTTAAGTCCTGTCCCCAGCTGCCAGACACCCCACAGCTGCTGCCAGCAACCCAACTATAGGGCTTAATAGAGCAGCATGAGCTTCTTTTGGGGGGTGTTAATGAGGCTAATTGGCAACATGCACTTCATTCCCTGTGGCCAGAGACATAAACCATGTGCAGGCAGAGGCTTGGTGTGGAGTTGGTGCTGGGAAGTGCAGGCAGAGAGGGTTATCCAAGTTAGATTGAAGTAGTTAAGAGTCCAATTTGCAGTTCTACCTCTATGCAGTGTGGCAATGACTCTTGCTGGCCTAAGACTTTTTTAAAGGATGAAGCACATGAGTCTCATGAGTGCTGTACAGTCCAGGTTCCCAGCTGCCTCGCCTGCTGGAAGGGAAAGCGGTCCCAAAGTGAATGCTCGTGGGAGCTGGCATGGGCCCTTGGGCACTTGATGGGATCCATGAATAAAATTTCATGCTTCGGTCCTTCATGGTGTAAGAGCAGCTACAAGGAACTAGGTCAAGGGCTATATGGGAAACTGATCTTAGGCCATGCAACTCTGTTTGCCCCTTGTAGCCACAGTTCCCCAGACAGCAGTGGGCTTCCAGCCTCATGTGGAGGACCAGCCGTGGTTGCGTTGAGATGCTGCCAGGACTCCTGCTTGGTAGGTGAAGGGATGGGGGGGGTGGTGGTGGGAAAGATGTGCCTGTGCTTCCCCACCATCACATGGGGCTCACACCTCAGTGGCAAGTGCCAAATGTCACAGCGCTCCCACACCTTGGCTGAGTTTCTGTGGTAAGGCAGCACTGCTACCCAAAGCCACCCACTGCTGCTGCAAAAGCTGGAGGCCGTTACCAGCAGCACTTGTCTTGCAAAATTGCAAAGTAACACCCGCAGATGCTGTAGGAAGTTGAAGCCTCAAGACTCAGAGCACAACATAGGTCCCGAAGAGCTTCCTCTCCTGAGGCTGAAGGTGAAAAGCAGAGCTGTTGGGCAGTGTTATGCAGATGAAAAGTGTTCACAGATTACTTTAACCTCTTCTCCTGTGTCTTCTGTGTCTGAAGTTTTCTGTCCTTCATCAGCCTACTAAAAACCACAGCACTGTGCAGCAGTTAAGTATGCTGGGCATACTTTCAAGCGTTTCAGAGTCTAATATGCTAGGATAAAAATGAAATATTTGTTGTTTTCCAGTGGCAAAGTTGTGTATTCAGACTGGTGGTTTTGGAGCTTTCTATTCAGTGTGTTTTTTTTCTTAAATCTGATTTCTGTTATAGAGGTTTGTAATGAGAAGGATTAAACAAAATCATGGAAGAAAATTAAGGATTTAAAAATAAAACTCATTTTATTAAAGAAGTTAAGCAGTTAGTAATCCATTTATAAATTTTATACTATTTTGTGCTTGTAGATTAGAGTTGTTCATATAAGCCTGTAATTTTTGTTGTCATTTTCCTATTTACTTTGTGTTGGAAAAAGTGTATGAAATGAAAACTGAGTCCACTTTCAGTGGATATTTCACTTCTGGGAAGGGTAGGTCTTCTTGGACCTGCTGGTCTCATGTTGACCTTTGACAGGGCCAGCGGGTTTTTGGATGGGATTGTTTAATTGTTTAATAAATTGTTTCCACGCTGCTGTGGCAGCATACTTTAATTTCTTTTCAAACCTACTTTTACTGCAGGTTCTAGCTTTTAAATCAGATATGAAGTTGTGTTGAGTTACTGAAAAGTTATCAGTTTACAAGCTTTTAGCAAACAACAGGCGTGCAACTATAAACTTAACCAGAAGTGTTGTAAATAATTAATTTTCATAGCAAGTGGTAGTGGATAGCAATTTGAACTCTCATAGTTACCAAGGTGATTTAGAAGCACAAGTTACTGGTGATCAAGTCACATGAGCTGCTTATGTTTTTTTAGAACCATCTGCTGATATCTGTGCCATTTTGTCTTTCTGTAACTTTGCTTGCTTGTCAGGAGAGAAAGGAAATTAAATTCTAACTCATTTTCATTGGAAACAAATATAGTTGCAAATAAAACCAACTTTTGCTTGGAGAAGACAATCTTGTGTGTATGGAGAGACCTTTCATTACAAATCAGATAAAGAATACTTGCAATTTTGTTGTCAAAAATTAAGTGGCTGAATTGCCTTCTTTTCCCTTAGTGTTGTTTGTAATTATTTTGTTTATTTAAAATTTGTGGAGAGAATTTTTGTCTTTATCCTCAGAACTTGTTTGTTAAGGATACTTAAGGAAACAAGATACATACAAACGTGTAAATCATAAAGAGTTTGCCTTCTCTTTCGTGCACACTGGTGTAAATGGATAAGAAAGTGCTTGCATGAAGGGCAGGACAATTATCAGTGGCCATCAATAACCCTCCCAGAAAATGCACTACCCTAGAAAGAGCGCAGTCAGAATAGAGGTAACACAGCACCAGTCCAAAGAGCTGTGTTTTTTGTTTGATGCTTGTACTCCCTTATCCAAAGAAATCGTATCGCATTAATGACCACTCTTTTCCATCAGGGCATTTTGCTAGGGTTTTGGTAGGCTTTTTGGGTTTTGCTTTAAATCTTGTGTCACTTAAAAACCTAACTAAATGATTGCGAGTCTGCCTGTATTCCTGACCTTAACAATGCAAAAAGCTTTTCCACTAAGTTTAACGGCAGGGAAGGTCCACGCCTTTCCAGCTTGGACCTGAAATCCCTTCCTTCTCTCTTAATTAATTGACTTACAAAATGGCCTACTCCTGCAAAACCACTTCCTTGCTGTGTAGGATGAATGGCCGTACAAATTCTGCCCAGAAGAGAAGTACGGACAGTCACGTTTGGAAAAATCTTTGGGTGGAAACTTCAGAAATGCCAAGTTGACTTAAAAATGTACATTTCTCTGAGCAGCAATGGGGTGTGAGGGCCCGTGTGGTTTTGGGAGGGTGCTGGAGCGCACCAGCCCTGCAGGTTGGGCTTGCGCTGGCTTTTGGGGGTGGTTGTGCTTCCAGATCCACTGGGTGTTTCTGAATGTCTCATTGTATAAATTAAGAAAATAGATGGGGAAAGCAGGTGGAAATCTCTCTGGGGGATTTTGTTTTTAACTTGCTATAATGGATTAATAGTTAGCAGTTAGAGCTAAGCAGGTGTTTTAAGAGCTCTTATTTAACAATTATCACTCATTTCCGGGCTTCCTGTTTGTTCAGACTGCTGGAGAACATCATGAAATCAGCCAACTGCTCTCAAAACCTCTTTTAACCCTCTGTCACCCAGAGAAGCTGAGAAAACCTTCCATCAAAGATCCATGTGGCTGAAAGGATGAAAGGCATAACACTAAGCCATTGTGATGCAAAGATTGTCTGGTAAATGAAAACAAGGGTCTTGAAAATTATGTTGGCCATAGCAGCATTGCATCATTGGGAAAAGACTGGATCAACGTTTCATCTCTTTGATTACTATTTTGGATCAACTGTAGTGGAGGAACTCAGGGAAGCTTAGAGGGCTCATACCACTTGGAAGTTTTTCTAGGCTGGTTTTTGTTCGTGGTTTGGTTTTTTTTCCTTCCTCCTTCCTTAGCACTTCCCATCATTTATTGGCCTAGGACATAACAGATTCATAAGGATTTATAATCATGATGGAGTTCTAATTCAATGTAATTTAACCATCCTTCAAAAGCTTTTATATGCTCCAAATATTCTTTGTCCTACATCATCATGATAGATTAGGATTTATAAAAAAAATATTAGAACCATGAAAGATTTCCTTTAGTTTTTAGAAAATACTGTTCGGTTGATAACATGCAAATGATTTTTTGATTGACTCATAACTGTTGTTCCATAAATTAGTACTAAACTATAGTGAAAAATAATTTGAATTAAGATTTTAAAATTAAACTCTTGACAGCACTCTGGAGCCTGATATTTGGACACAGAGCAAACTGTAAGACTGTGAGGACTTTTTTTGGTTAGCAGGCTTATTGTCAAATAGCTCACATTAATGCTTATTCACGAAATTGAATAAATATAGACAGTTATTTTCCAGGGCACATGTATAGTTTGCATAGGGCATATGTTGCATTTTCCTAGCAGGGAGTCTTTAAGAAACTGTCTCAGTAGGTTTGGAAATACTCCTGTACTTGAGAGATAAAAATTGAGCAAAATGCTTTTTAATTCTGCTGCAGGTTGGAGTGCCTCTGGAGGCTGTAGAGATGGATAAGCCTGCTTAATAGTAATGGCCCTTAATGGGCCCCGTTGAGAGTAAGAAATCCAGGATATATGTCTGTTTCTACATTCACGTGCTGCTAAGTCTGCTCATGCCCACTTCAGCTCAGTTCAGACTGCTTTAAATACGTACTTTTTCTAGTTTGCCTGAGATTACACCTCAGTCCTCCCAGTGTAAGAGTCTAGAATCAGGGATGGATGTTCCCTGATTCTAGATGGATGGAGTTCTGCTCTGGCAGAAAGATTCTTGGTGAAGAAACCATTCCTACCATCAGAAAAGCAATTGTTCTGAATGGGAGAGTGGGGAGGAGAGACCCTCAGCATGTTCTGTGTGTGAGCGTGTGTGTGCACGTGTACAGCATGCACACACAGCACAGATGGTATGCAGGGGCTGTGAAGTTACAGGGAAATGCTTGCTTTATATCCGCTCTCAGGCACATATGTCTACTCTCAGTGTTTCTGCTGTCGTCTGCAGGTTTCAGGTATCATAAACTTCTGATAGCGAGTTTAAAAGTGTTGCTGACTATAACGTTATAAGCTCTCTACAGCTGAAACGACAGACCATTTTAGTTTTACAGTTTTAACAGGCTCGGGCTAGTTTGCATGATGATGAAGCAGTACCAATGGATAAAACCAATTTACGTTAAGCATGTAAGTAGTAAAATTGATTTGCAGTAATATGCTACAAATTTGGTCTTCAAAAGAGAATAGGGAAAAATCCCTGTATTTTGTATGCTGGTTCAGGTACCTTTCAGCTTCCTGGTTAACAGGGTAGTGTAATTTCTCCTGTTTCCTTTTAAGATAAACTACGTATTCTGCAGGTTTTGTCCCACCAGGTTCCTGTTCGTTCTCTCATACTGCGTCTACAACCAAACTCCACTAATTCATTAGTGAGAATTAATAAATCCTTATACTAAAAACCTAAGGAGACAAAGCAACTGAAACCTGTGAACAGTGTCCACGGAAAGGAACAAAAGTGTTTACTTGCAATGCCAAATGGGTTGTTATTCCTTGAAGTTCCCCAGAATAGGAGGTGGGTGTTTTACCCTGGAGCTACTACATGAGCTGAAAGTTCTCACAGGCACCCTTCAACATTACCACTGCAGAAATAATAATTCATTACTGTTGTTGAGAGCCTGCATTGTCTTGTAATGCTTTGCCGCAGCCACTCTACTGAGCTGAAATTACTGTTGGTGGAAGAGCTGGACTGGATACTGCAAGAATCTGATTCAGTTTAGGATGAGGTCAATATTCCTGTCCCCGGTACTTGGTGCTCTTTAGGGTTGATTTATTGTTTTGTTTTGGTTTTTTAAAGGTGCGGTGAGGATTTGGAGGCAGGAGGTTTTGAGCACTTGAATCCTTGAGGTGTGTTGTGCAAACCTAGCCTTGGTTAATTTCAAGTGAAAGTTGTCCTAATGTAGATAAATGAGCTGGTAGGTAGATGCTTATGAATGACAACTTGTGTACTTTTCTGTGAGCATGCCAGTAGTTGAAGGGTTGCAAAAGTAGTGTGTTAGCTCTTGTCTTCTGGTATTGTGGTTTTAAATTAAGTTTGGGTCTTTAATGGTGAGTGACATATCATGTGTTTCTTGCAGCTTTTGTCACTTGGAACAGTCTTCAAATTTGCTGCCTCACTGACTCTTTGGCTAGTGTCAAATCTCAGATGAGGATCTGTGTTTTAGGGGCAGAGGTGGTAGGAGGGAGGGAGGGTTTTGTTGCGTGTTTGAACTGTATAGTGTATCTCTCTTAATCCTACTATGCCTTTCATTTTACCGTAAGGAACATAAATTTCTTTGAACAATTTGGGATTTTTTAGGATGACTATTGTATAGATAGTAAAGACATAATTTACTATTGTGTACTGTGGGCAAAAAAACACAAATGTGTTTAGTTTTTAAATAACACTGAGAGGAGTTAGTGAGTGAGTCTGTGATAAAGGAGCAGATCAAATATTTAAAAACTTGGTTGCCTGAAGAAGTCGAGTTGATTTTGTTATGAAGAAATCTTTTCTTTATAAAGTCCACCTCATGTGCACTTTTTTTTAATGATTGCTTGACCTTAGACTGTAGCATTAACACACGGATTTGCTCTGTTGGTGTGGAGGCAGCGGGAACTAATTCAGCAATTGAATTTGTGCTCAAATTCAGATTAATTAATATGTGATGTAAGACCCTAAGAGATCACTGTATTCCCAAATTAGGGTTTTTTCTCCTTTGTATATGTATTGTTTTCAGGTTATTGTTATTTCCCATGATAGTTTCAGAAGTAATTTTGTTCTTTCTCTCTGTAGACAGATTATAGCAATATCAAAGACAAAGCATGATTATAAAATTTGGAAGATTTCCTTTTTTCTTCTGAACATAAGCTCCAAACAGAGAAGAAGTTTCAAAACTCTCATGTACGTGGCAACTAGAAATAGGTGCATGTGTGATGCTGAGAGATGGAGCAATAACAGATGTTCTCCAAAGCAATAGGTAATTCCTTCGCAATTCATCAAGAGAGAACATGCAACCTAGGGGAAACCAG
>VZTM01020494.1:1931-15443 GCA_013400555.1 Jacana jacana
GAAGTGTTTAAATAGAGTACTTTTTATGGTAAATCTTATCTATAGGCAAACTTCTCAAGGAAAATAATTCACTTACTTCAAGGTAAAATGGGATTTTATTCAGACATGCCCAGAAAAAAAAGACCTGTCATAGCATTTAAGAAGCAAACAGTATTGTTTCAATAATACTGCCTTCTGTTTCCCTTTTTAGCATGATAATCTAGTTACTAGGTACTTCATAATTATTATTGTTATTTACTCTAAATGTAAAACCTTGAAGCAGCACAGGCAGGGTCCCTGTATCCACTGCGCTAGGTATTGTGCAAATAGAAGAACAGAGGCAGGCAATTTAAATTTAAGACAGCTCATTGGCAAATGCAGGCAGACAGAGACTGCAAAGGCACAACAAGGTAATGTTAGTCAGTATGTGTGACAACAGTTTTGTCAGGGGTCGTGTAAGCAATGCAGCAAAGGAAAGGCAGAATTTGTTATTTGAAGAAAAACAGTGAGGCAGGTTGGCAGGTACTTGTGGGATGTACCTTTGGGATATGGATGAAATCACAAAAGTGCATATTGGTAGTCTGCTGAGTGTGAGGGGATATATATGTGTTGGGATATACATGTGTCTGGGTGACTACGTGCATCTGAACAGTCCTAAAATCAGAGATATGATGTAATTATGGGGTCAATAAAGTGGTCCAGAAACAGAATACAGCATGGCATTGTGACAGTCATTGCCATTTTCAGGGCTATTAAAAAGGGGTGGTTTAGAAATCAGGGCACAAATCAAACAGTGAACTGGGGTGTGTGTGTAGAAAAATAATCAGCATCATTTATGTTTTCATTTGAAAGGATGTTCCTCCAGTAAAAAACAGGCTACGGTGCTCAACCTTAACAGAGGTTCACATATGAATGAACCTTGGTGTGTACTCATTATCCAAAAGAAAGAAACAACACCCAAAAGTCTCCAAGCTTCAATCTGATATTAAAAGGCTACAGTGCTGTGAAAAACAGCAGCAGCCTGTAACACATGATTTCCCCAATAATAAATAAATAAACATTTTTTTTGCCAGAAGCTTTCAGTTAACAAGGAAGGAGACAAGAGTTAAAGCCAGAGCTGTGCCTAGTGGGCATGCTCTAAGACAGGGGCTGGCCAGCAAGAGCTCCAAGACAGCTGGGAAAGGCAGTAATTTTTAGAGGATGGAAGAAAAGACTAGAAGGGGAAAGGAAAAGGAAAAGCAGTAAGACAGAATGTTTGGAGAAACAAACAAGGTGCAGTTTGGCTACGGGAGATTTTGTAAAGCTTTTCTTTTTTTTTTATTTAATGTAAGTGATCATTGTGTAGATGTGATTATTTTTGTGGTCTTCCTTTCACCAGCTACAAAGGGTATGATCTCTTCAGTACAACTTGTTTGTTACGCTGGCACAATTCCCAAAATAGCCTCCCAATCAGGGTCAAATATAGTTGTGATTTGCAGTTTGCATTGACTGACGAGCCAGCTGACTGAGACAGCTGGTACATGATAGTCAGGCTTTAAGGCATTCCATAATTTCAATTTAATTTCAAAGGGTACACTCTAAGTAGGCACAAAATAAATAATTTGCATGAGGACAAAGATAATCTCCTGAAATAACTATGGCATTCATAAATTATACAGTTTTAGCACAGCCTCTCATTATCTTTTATTGTCTGAGCACAGCAGAGTTGGTGTCAGTATAATACTACAAAATACATATAGTATCATTACAAATGCATATGCAGGAGGTTAATTGATAGTATTATCGTACAAAACACGAGAAAACACCATCTATGTTGTGACTGTCTACATGATTACGTATATGTATCAAACACATCAACCAACTCCACAAAATTTCAGAAACCCATTTCACCCTTACCTCAAATATGTATATTTAAATATACCAACATTTATGAGGCCAGCTTCACTGAAACTAAGCTGTTAAGGATTCATTAATTTAGCTTAAAATCATGTGTATTTCAATGGCCATCACTTTTCAGGGCTGTCACTCTAGTCCTAAAGCTAACTCTGATCTACACAAATCCTGATTAGAAATGCATACAGCTAGTCATTATTTATATCTGTGATATAGAACCATGAGAAGAGATCCTTTTTGTACTGAATGGTTAAGCCCACAACTCAGGCTAACATCTCTTTCTTTGATGTTTGGTGAGGGTTTGAGAGACGTGAGATCTAAATTGTTCTAATACAGGGGGAGGATATTTGGGATACTTAAGAAGTAGGCTTTTGGGACAAATGCAAAAGGTGGAAGTTCTAGAAGGAACTAGAACATAACTAATAGAAATAATGAGGAGAATAATAAGTGTTCTTCTGTTGTCACTAACTGAGACTGGATAAACCGTCTGTGAGCTTCTTATACATGAAGGCAAACCCTTACTATTCGGATATTCTAAACCTCACACGCAAGTTTAGAATAAAAAACCAATGCAAAGTGTTGGATTTGGTGAGATTTTATCTTCTCCCCAGCTTGTATTTCAAAAACAAGCAAAGTCTCATTATATTTCCTTGACGTGAGAATCAGACAGGGAGAATGATATGAAAAATACCGCCACCTTTTTGCAGGCGTGACAAACTGGGCACAATGGCATCAATTCTTTGTTCGTTATGTGACAAGAGACTTCTGTGCCAGGTCCTGAAAGAGCAGGAGCACAGCCCTCCCTGATGGCTGCTCTCTCAGGGGCAGAGCAAGAGCCTACACAGAGGCTGGGGAGAGGAAGCCTCACCATGGACTTCAACTCTGGGGAAGTTGCATGAAGCTCCCTCAGGCTTTTTGTCTCATTTTTTTCACTCAGACAAGGCAACTCCGTAAAGTGTGTCAATAGAACATAAACTTAAAAGGCAAGAGGACAATTAAGAAGCCTGTTGTGTTCCAGTTGGAGTCAATGACCGAGGTGGATTGGACTCAAGATATGAGTAGGAGCCACTAAAGACAGAATGGTACATGTACTCAAATATCGCTGTATTAAGAATGAACCCACCCATCTTTTACTGCTGCTGTTTCAAAAAATCACTTGAAAAGGTCAAATCATAAATTGGCATATGGAAGCTTTCTCATAAAATACGTAATACATGGAATCCTCTTAGAGATAATGAGACAAACCATTACTTCTGAAAAAAAAATATTTTTTCTCCATGCAAATATTATGATCTTTAATAATTATGTTAATTTGTCATTTATATTCACAGCTCATCTTGTAAAATCATTATATGTCTTAACATTAACTTTGATTGCATAAATATTACATTAACTTTGATCATGCAAGTATTGCACAATCACCATTTTAAATAGTTATGAAGGTGACTTAATAGGTTCCAATTGAGTTTAATTTAACTGGATTAGGAAATATTTTTCCTTTGACTTTTCAATAATATTTTTGATTTAGTTATTTTATATACAGACCATTGAAGTTTTCAGTCTTTCATTAACTCATATAGAAATGCTCACAGGAACATTTCTACAAGCAAGAGGGAGTTTGAGACTGACTACTACATAATTATCAAATTAAGCTATCTCTTCCCTTCTGTGTCTTCTATGGAATAACCCAGACTTGGGTCCTAATACAGCAGCCACTTTAACTCTTGTATATCATAAGCATGTGATGAATTACCATGATTAAATTAACCTGTGTTACTTTACTATTAAATTTTTCTTCCATGATTAAGGCCCTCTATTTTGTGGGGTAGATTTAAGCATCTGTTTAATACTTTGCCAGGCCCTGGCTGCAGCAAGCTCTTGCTGACAGAATTTCTAGCCAATTCCTCTATGGCATGGAAGGCAGGATATCGATTCACTAAAACTGGGACCTTTTACCTTATGAGAACAGCAAAGAAAACTGTTAACAGCTGTCTTGAATGCATATTAGCAGGATATATTAACAGCGCAATTCGAAAACTCCTGTAGGGTAATGTTGATATTATAAATGGCAGTTTCTTCCTTCACTGCTTTAACAAGAAAGAATATGGCTAACAGACTGTGATTTACCCATCTATAGTACTTGTTTGATTCACTTACCTGCCCTTTTAGAGTATGAAATTTGAGTGGCTCCTTATCCCTTGCTGAGGTAATTTTCACTCTTCAAGAGTGATCCCTCTGGATTATTCATGGTGGGATGTTGCACTTGTGGAGAACAAGCAGAACCACAGCCAGATCCGTATTTCTGGAGGTGCTATCCTTGGATAGAGCCTCATTTTTGTAGACAAGAGCCAATGAGCCTTCAGTGTCTGCTGGCTTTACTTAAGTATACAACCTTTTTCTATATAGCTATATAACATCCTGGCAAACCTTTCCTAGGACAGCAAACATCCAAAGCTAACAAAATCTTTTGCTCTATCTGGGAATTCTTTCCTCAGATCTACATTGCCTTCTTACCTCTGCAAGAAGGGAACCATAAACTCCTCCTCTACTTCTTTGGCTAGATTCATACCAACAAGTTCTAGACAGTTTTTCATTGTATCAAATCTCTCAAGATACCATAGTTCTGATCCAAGCACAGTGAAGAATGATTGAAAAGGAGAGAAGTAGTTCCACATTTATGAAACTTCATCCCTGGTTTCCTCATGATCTGTTTCCCTGCTCAGAGGTGTTGCATGGCACTTCTGGACCAGTATATTTTTCTCATATCTGGCTTCTGGATATTTTCTCAATTTGCAAAGCTGTTCTCTGCAAGAACAATTAGTGTTTCTTTTTCTCTCTTTCTTCCTTTTTACCCTCCTTACCTCTTCAGATTGCAGCCTCCTCCCACTTTTTCTAGCCTTTCTTTCCTCTCTGTGGCAGCCTGGGTATGGAAGTCTATCAACCACAAGAGGCTGGGATATATCAAATAGGATTTTCCATTGCAATTAGCTAACACAACTAGAGTTTTGGCTGAAGTCGTAGAAACTATTCTAGAGGTACTGAGTGCTGTCTCTAGAGCTGGTCTATTCCAGTAGGGATAGGATGTTTCTGTGTATGTGTATTGGGATAAAATCTACTGCAGGCTTTTTAAAGTAAAAAAGAGTTGATGAGTTTTTACATTTTACTTATGTTCTTCTAGAGAGAAATGCATGTTTTTAATTGTTTGGTTGTAAATTCCATTCTGGAGGCTAAAATCAAAAAGGAACAATTAAAAAATTACTTCAGTGACTCTAAATTGGCAAACGTTGACACATAATATTCATGTTACAGTCTTTTTTTTTTTTCTCTCTCCCTCTCTTTCTTTAGGGTAATTATGTCTCTTTTAAATTCAGGCAGTGTTTTCAAAGCACAGGTTAATATATCCAATAACTTTGACTTCATATTGTATTTTTGAAGTCTTTAGAACATTAGCATATAAAACTGGAATAATGCTACTTAACAGCCTTCATGCA
This sequence comes from Jacana jacana, assembly GCA_013400555.1. Classification (NCBI taxonomy): domain Eukaryota; kingdom Metazoa; phylum Chordata; class Aves; order Charadriiformes; family Jacanidae; genus Jacana; species Jacana jacana. The sequence goes on from VZTM01020494.1 coordinate 7,295, forward strand.
TTAAAGTCTGTTTACAACATGTATTTTACTTTAGCTCTTATATTGCAGAGTTCTTCAGGAAACATGAATAACTCAAGTAGAGAGAACAGCAATTGAAAAACAAAACTAAGGAGCGAATGGGAACAGATTTCAATGTAGCAAGACAAAAGATCCTTTTCTCTGAAGGATATAGTACTGAAAGTGGTGTTGTATTAAGAGCTTCTTTTAAAATACCTTAATTGTAAAGACGCTTTAAATGAGTCTTTACCTTATTACATTTCAACAGAAAAAACGCATTCACAATGTTGTAAGTCATAATTGATCATAACTCACACATATTATCTATAAATAACCTAATCAACATTCAGCAAGGAGTTGCATAAATGAAACCTTCTACATATTGCACCTTATAATGATGCACTACACAACTAATGACTTATTAGTGCCATGGGCAATGAATGATTAATTAGTCAATTCAAAAGTGACTTTTTAAGGGTATAATTGCTACCTTTTCTAATTTCTGAAGGTTAGAAAGAATTAATGCCATGTTGGCAAACTAGACTCAAAAGAGTAACAACTTTGTTTGTCAACAATGCACTAAGAGCAGGGGTGGCTCCTGTGAGATGATTGCACTAAACTGAGTATGCACTTGGGTTACCGATTCCCCAGATAACAGTCAAGTACTTTACAGTGAATCTTGTCTGGTGAATATTGGGGAAAATTAGGAAAGCAACTAGCAAGTGAGAGCTGGAAGTGTCAGAGAAGATAAAGCATTCAGATGCTGCCTGACTGCTGCTGTGCCCAGAGTGTGCTGCTAGCTTTGATTCTGGACCATAACTCATTCCTTCCTCCAGCTGCTGCTGTTTTCTGGCTTCCCATCTTCCTTTTGGCATTCATGTGTCAGCTTTGGGAGGGCTATGACTAGACATTTCTCAGCACCTGAGTGGGCAGAACCCCAACGCTTGATGATTTGTAGAAAGTCCCATAAACATGTGTTAACTAGAAGCAATTAACAAAAGCAGAATTTTCTTTAGAAAAACTGTTTTTGGTGCAGTTATAGGAAGGCTTTCAAGGTATCACTATACAGTATTATAATCTCTGGTAACACACTGACCTCCACTTGTGTCATTCAAAATCCACCAAAGACCATGGAAAATATTCCACTGAACCCAATGGTATTAGGTAAGGCGATAAGTAAAGGAGATGAAAAAAATTTTCATTACAGTGAGTTCTGTCTGGGAACAGAAGGCTGTAGTGATGAAAGTAGATTTCTCTACAACATTTCTGTTTTCATGTAGAGAGGTCAGTGGAGGGACCAAAAAAGACAGCATGAAAACTACAACTATGCGATCATTTGGCCCTAATTCAAGGTTATGAGGCAGGAGCCTGATCAGCAGGTGATCTGTTCTGTGGTTCAGCAGACTCACAGGGCTAATGAGAGCAAAGTGTCACTTCCAACACTCATCTAACGCTCTCTTTCAAAAACTTTTGGGTAAAATTGATGACATAACATCAATTAATAAAATTAAGTCCTTGGTTAGGCAAAGTTGCTGTAATACGTGAAAAATAAAAAAAATGCAAGTGCATTTGTTAAAGCCATATAGAACTTTATTAGAGGCTTTTTTTGACTGAAGTTAAGTTGGAGCATTGTTTCTACTAAGGTTTGTGCAGAGACAAAAACAATTACTTCTTAATTTATCACATCTAACTACCATCTATGCTCTCAGCTTACTCAGGCCACTTGCTGGAGAAAGTACTGAAATTATCAGTGCACAAGCATGAAACAGGAAAACATCAATAAGCAACACACAAAGGGATTGCACCACTATAGCACTCATGCACTATTTTAGGTTACTGAGAAACACTGTGGTGGTGGGATACAGCCACTCAGCTGATGGTGTTTGGCTGCCTCACACCCTTGGACCTGCAGCACTGCTCATGGCTGCAGGAAGCTTGGAAGTAGCCACCACACAGCATGCATCAGATAAGAGGTCTAAAGGGAAATCTAGCCTGAAATTAATACTCTTCTGAATTGCAGTAATTCCTTGTAGCTTTAGTGCTTGAAAAGAATAATTTTATTTCATTTGTACACAGCACCTTTTGTTGGAGGATCTCATTACCGCGCGGGATGTTGTCAGACGGCATCAGTAATGCTATTGCCTATATTAGAGTGGAAGACGTTTTTCAAGGGCTGAATGGCATTAAGGACGTGGAGTGATGAAAAGTTAGACCTATATAAAGTGGAAAATTAACCCTAATTTCTGAGATTAAGTATCACTCTCAATTTTTTTTTTTCAGTTGTCAATGAGCTTCTTCCAAGTACAAACATTAGTTACTATACACTACTGATTTCCAGTGCATATAAAAACTCCAACTCTCTTATGAATTACTTAAAGGAATGGAAACACTTGTCTTAAAAGGGAAACTTCAGATTTTATTTTAAAATATATACAAATAGGCATTTATTTATAATTGAAATCCGATATCAGATATATAGTAAGATTTATGCATCACCTAAAAATTGTGTCCTTTTCCATGCTTTCATTCTCACTAGGACTTGGATGATATTTAGGTTCCCTTGATGATTTTTTTGTTAATTTACATAGCCCATTCCTATGACCTTATTTCGTTTAGTTTCCAAACAGGTGGAAATGCATAGTTTCCCAGTGTAAGAAGCTCTTTCACATACTGTGTGTTTTAATTATGCCTTTGTGGCTTTATTCTTTGGATTGAAGCTATCTCTTAAGTTATCTCTTCCACCGGCTGGTTGTGTCAGAGAGATGTTTGTCCTATTATTTTACTATTTTTCACATGAAGAACTGTACCATGAACAGTTTAGCTAATATAGGAGTGAACATATCATCTCCTGCCCTATGCTATCATTTGAATTGTCACTGGAAATAATGAACCTGCACTGGGAACAGAATTACAATGAAAGCATTTTATCTCACACATATTACAATGTTATGTCCTATGAATATACAGAATAAAAGTAGTAAAGGATTATCTAAACAAGATCCATCTAAGTATAACACGATTCAAAGCTGCAGTCCTTACTTGTAGCCACTGGCCATTCATTGCCTAAGAGATTTATTAGAATGTTGTTCCGTTTGCTGCAGGAAATGTAAATCCTGCCACTGAGAACAACTGGGAGATAAAAATTTCATGTTGTTTTCACACCATTTCCCTCTTTCTGTTGCTGCCCATGGGCTGGCAAAAATTGTGACAACGGCTATGCTTTTATTGGTCTTATTGACAAAACAAGTCCTTAGAGACACAAAAATAACCAAAAACTCCGCAATAAGGCATATGCATTTTAAAAGTAATTAAAAGGTATTTGTCTTGCTCTTTGATAACCATTGTAAACAATACTGTTCAAAATCCCAATTATGACATAGGTTGCTTTTATGTTATTTTTTTCTTGAATAAAACTCTAATTAGTAGCTGATACACAGTTGCATTACACTTTGCATATAAGTGAATAGACAATAAAAACACTGAGGTTCATTACAGTGATCAAAGAGAACTCCACACTCACCGCTCCTTTTAATAACTGTTCTACAGACGGCTAGAAGGTTTTTAAAAAGCCTGAGCAGTCCTTGCCATTAATGTATTAAGTAAGTATAATTACCTAAATCAAGAGAACACAACTTATTTGCAATGAACTTTCCAAATTAAAATCAACATTTGCCCACTAGCACAAATGAGATTCCATGAAAGGATCATTATAATTAAGCAAAAACTATTACTTCAAACTATCACGAACCCTTAGGACAACAGCCTGAGTTTGTAAGAACTGTTCTTTGTAATATTGAAACTGTGGCTTCAATACTAGGTCTGATTAGTTGTTTTTCATGTGTTACTCAACAGATGTTACTCAATACTAAGGAGCTAAATCCACATTATATTCACTGTGAAATTTACTGTGTGTGAAGAGACTCAGAAACTGTTTGAGTTGCATGTTTTAGAGAATAACATGAATTGCTTTTTAACTGCAGATAAAAAATTGCTGGGAAACCATCCTGTTCTGAAAAATACATATGAAGATTCAAATCCAATGAAACAGGCAATAGTATAGGCAGGAAGAGACAAATGAAGCAAAAAGGTGAGATGATGTCACAATCAAAGGAGTTACACCTCTGGATCACTAAAAAAAATAAAGGGCAGAATAACAGTAACTGAGAAACTCCGCTGTGCTGTTTTTCTCATGGGCTTGTTAGTGTAAAATGTTAGTTTGGATTCAAGAGAGAAGCAAAGAGAGACAACCCCATATGAAATTAGTTGAGTAAGAACCGTTTAAGACTATGCTTAACTACTTTGTTAAATCCAGATTAATTTCTAACATGTGAAATGCCTGAGAGTAAAGTCAGCTCTTAAATTTGAGAATTTGGCTTACAGTGGTTTAGTGAAATAAATCACTGAGGGAAAAATCTGTGAAAAAATACAGCAGTTCTAAAGAGAGAAGCTAAGTAGTTTTAACTCTTGAATTATTAATTGTGTAATATATAAAATGGCAAATTTGTTAAAAATCTATCATGAATAAGAAAATGCCAAACTGCAATGAAAAGGCCTGTTATGCAGCCCATTTTTGGCTTGTCGCCAAAGGAAAAAACAGTCTCTATTCATTTAGATTAATATTATATCATTTTGAACATATAAGAACAATGCTAGACATTTTTAAATATCAGCTAAAATTTAGGAGGAAATAAGTAAGAAAACGTCTTTTGAAGTTTTTAAGTCATACATTTACACAAGAGAACCAGAGTGCATAGTTTTAGAGTTTGCTGGAGTGGGACTTTATTTATTAAAAATTAGGTCTTCGGTGTTAATATTAAAATGTGTTTCAGTGAGACAACTATGTCAAATTGTCTTATTTGTAATGTACTGTTTATGTAGCGCTATTTGGAGTACTGCACAAGCCAAACAAAAGCATTTTGTTCCTACTAGTGATTATATTGAATATGCTTTAACATAAGCAAAACTTCTAACTTTTCTTATGATAAAGCTTCCGCTTGGGTGCACATGGTATATTCTTGTACTAGGAAACCTTTAACTGTGTATTTATACCTATAATTTGATTGAAAACTTTTCCATTTTTGTTGAAGGTATTTGTTTACATTATACATTTGACAATACATTGGCTTAACTAGTACCTGCACATTTCACTAATCCTAAATAGCTTTCTGGAGCAGATTTTTTTCCCCCCAGAATCAGCTTCCTTAGTGAAGTCTGTGTATTTATTTCTCCCAATTCATCAGAAAGATCCTGAGCTGATGAATTTTGCTGTAGTCGAATATACAGCTGCCTTCAGGTATCTTTTAAATATCTTATAAATAGGTATAGAGATAATTTTGTAAATTGTTCCTAATTGTTTTTAAACATTTTTTGTATTACTTGGCCTTCAATTGCATGTTAAAAACATTAAAAGTGTTAGGACACTTTCCTTTACAGCACAAATATGCACAAAGCTAGCAATGGAATGATCCAGGAAACTAAATTCAATAATTCATTCAGCAAGTCTTTGTGGGATTAGTCTCTTGAGTCGTTTTTTCTGGTTCTCTGCATGGTTGCTTCTTCAATTAATAAGATTTAAAAATACTTATAAAAACATTGTTGTAAATTGTTCTTGAAAGGCTCACATTAACCTATAGTTATGTTATCTCTATCTGTATCTATATAGATGTTTATTGCCTTTGTATGTATTTGACTGCATCTGCAAGGTGCCTCCAACACCCAGCACTTTGCACAAGTAACCACAGCTAACCAAGGATTTCAGCATGGTCTAGCAGCTCCAGATTTCACCTCTCTTTTCCAGTAGTCCCTCATGGATGTCAACGGCCTGTGTGAGAATCTGTGCCAGTTTTATTTCACCTCAACTCTTTGAATCACTCAGCTGAGAAGTGATGTTCTGAGAACAAATCCTGCCTAAGAGCTACTTCCAAAGCAGAGGGGTGATCTTTTTTCCACCTACGCATTAACTTAAAAAAGATTCAGAGAGATAAGAAACTATTGTGCTTTCTGTCAGCAAACAGAGCAATAGAAGTGACACACTGCTCTTCTCATGCTCTTAATTTTGAAGTAGTTAGGACTTACAGTAAAAGCAAAACCAAACCCCAAACTTTCATCAGATTAATAGCACCCCATGGTATAATGCCAACTGTTTATCTCCCATTATTCATAATCTAAATACGCATACTAATATTTTGCTAATTCTAATAACAATTGTTTCACATGGTCTTGAGGATGGCATGACGCCTGGAAACTGTTTCTCTAAATTGCATACCACGATGATCTACTCTTTGGATAATTGCCAGGACAAAGGCCATGAAGTATAATTAAAAGCAACTAATAATTAACTCCCATAAAATGTAACATGAAGGAAAGGAGTGATAAATTTAGGTATATACTATAAGTAGCTTTTATACTTCTCCCCACTGACTTAGCTATTCTGGTGATTACTGATGTACATAAATATGCTAAGATAAAACCTGAAAAACATGTCTCATTCTTTACTTCAGTACATCAAAACAATAAAATCAGTACATCTTAATGAGCTCTTATTATTTTGTATTTAGTTCTACATGCAAGCTTTTATCAAAACTGCAACAGTGCAATTTATATGGAGAAGTTTCAGAGGCTAGTTTCACAGAAGCACAGAACCATAGAATAGGTGAGATTGGATGGGACCTCTGCAGGTCATCTGGTCAAACCCCCCCAGCTCAGATGGGGACACCTACAGCCAGCTGCCCAGGACTATGTCCAGACAGCTTTTGAATATCTCCAAGGATGAAAGCTCTACAACCTCTCTGGGCAACATGTTCCATTCCTCAAAAAATGAAAAAAGTTAACATTATTCCATGTAAAATTTTTCATAATGCTTCAATACAAAGAAAGATGAGGAAGCTTAAATCAATTAAGCATACTTCTATTTACTAGATTTGTCATACATTAAATATACTAAATGTACTCTGTCAAGCTGTGATAATTCTACTCTTATATATGAATCCTCATTATACATTAATATATGTTTCACAGAATCACAGAATCACAGATTGATATGGGGTTGGTAAGGGACCTCTGGAGATCATCTAGTCCAATGCTCCTGCCAAAGCAGGTCCTCCTAGGGCAGGTTGCACAGGAACTTGTCCAGGTGGATTTTGAACATCTGTAGCGATGGAGACTCCACCATCTCTCCGGACAGCCTGTTCCAGGGATCTGCCACTCTCACAGGAAAGAAGTTCCTCCTAATGTTTAGATGGAACTTATGTTCAAGTTTGTGCCTGTTACCTGTTGTCTTCTCACTCGGCACCACTGAAAAATGACTGGCCCCTTTCTCTTAACACCTACCCTTTAAGTATTTATAGGTGTTGATCAGATTCCCCTTCAGTCTTCTCTTCTCCAGACTAAAGAGACCCAAATCCCTCAGCCTTTCTCCATAAGAGAGATGTTCTGTTTAGGGACGGTTTGAGTGTGCATTTGTGTGAGACACAAATCAGTTGCTGTATAAACCAGAAGGCTAATAAAGTTTGCTTTCACTTGCAGCTAAATAAATGTAGAGTAATTCTATTGAATTGGCCTCTTTTATAGAGATATGTAACGGGATGAAACTAAGAATAATGCCAGGTCTGCCTGTATTTAAGTTACCACCTTAGTGACCATCTATATTTAATTGCTATGAATACCTAAAATACTAGCATATCACTTACTAAAGGTTACTTACTAATGTATCAACACAACATAGTAAATAATGCAGTAGAAAATGCCAGTGTCTAAAAATATGCCAGAATCCCAAATAACAAAGTATATATATTCTCCTAAAGTCTGAGTTACAAACCTTGAGAAATGGGTGAGCAACAATATATTAATTTTTCTTAATTATTAATATGCTCCATACCTAAGAATATTTTTATAAGCAAAGATGTATAATATTAATTGCAAAGATGAAACTTAAGTGCTTTTGAAATATGTAAAAGACATCTTCTGCACCATTAGTTTTGTGGGGCCTACAAGTGATTTCAGAGGCAATCATGGATGTGGTGTACCTTGACTTCAGTAAAGCATTTGACACAGTCTCCCACAGAATCCTTGTAGCTAAACTGAGGAAGTGTGGCCTGGACGATAGGATAGTGAGGTGGATTGTGAACTGGCTGAAGGATAGAAGCCAGAGAGT
>VZTM01020504.1:4261-33514 GCA_013400555.1 Jacana jacana
CAGAACTGTAACTTACTCCTTTAGCGTCACGGAGTCCTGATTTTCTCAGGTGAAGCAGACCTTATGACTTTTTAATACTATAAGGCATGCAGTCTTTGACAGGTGTCTGCTGCTGGTAGACCTCCATGCAATCCCTGATGAGGTTTGGGTGCTTTGAAGCAGATGACCAAGAAGCACAGACTGAAATCAAAGCCTGACAAAATGTGGTTGAATTTTGGCTCATTGTAGGCAGTGGCTTAATATTAATTTTATGCAATGAGGCATTTAATCATATTCAATGGCATTTTTTTCATATTGCATCATAGCAACTTGAGTTTCTCTGTGAAGCTTTGGATGTCTAAGGCTTTTAGAGAGTGCTGCTCAGGAACAGTAGTGTCTGTAGTCAGCCAGTCAGAAGGGAGAGATGGAGATGCTCTGGAGACGCATCAAAAGGAACTTAGAGCACCTGAAATGTTAAATAACTGAAACTAGTTGTAGGTAATAATCCCCATGAGTATTTTACATATTGCTGATGAGCCAAATTGGTGTGCTTTAGCAGGACTTTAGACATGGGCTGCTTCATTACTTAATGGCAAATGTAGTGGGGGGGGAAATAATTTGAGTCTAAAAACTCTGTAGTGGGAAATATAATAACCAAACGGCCTCTCCCAATAGAGCAACATTTATTACAAATTGTAATAAATTTAGTGACTGAAGTTGATAAAATAGGAGCAATGGCAAGACAGAATAAAAGTCCTCCACTTTATGTATGTTTAAACTATTTTTCTCTGTTTTGACTTCAGGCTACATGTAGCTGTGATAGTTTTTTAATCATTATGTGTTAGCCCTTTCATGTGTCTCCTGTGTCTGTCAGTAACAACCAGGGTTTCTTATTTGTGACCTGATTTGTAACAGTCTAAGGTCCCATTCCATATGTGTCCTACATGTGTGTCTCTTGACAGCTACCCACAGGTTTGATACGTGTGCTGATAGCTTTGCCTTACAATCCCCTGTGCTGGATTTGACTCTGTCAATTCTTGGGTAGCCAACTTCATCTTGTGAGCCTTCCTGAGCAGTCCATCTACCACTCTGGTAGATGGGACTCTGTTTTATAACCGGTGGGAGGATTTTGTTTGGCTATCGGGGAATAAGAACAAGTAGGGATTGCCAGTACGTGTTTCTTTGGATCATCCCCAGACTCAGGTGTATGCTCAGTGCTGCCCAGGAGCAGAGTAAGCCACAGTCCCTTCCCAGCTGCAGGCTCTGCTCAGGGCACCCTGCTGTCCCCTTCTAGGAGTTCCCAACACATGAGTTTTTGCTCTGAGGATGAGGGCTTGTGCCTCCGCTTACAAGTGTGGTGTTCAAAGTATATTGTTTTCTAAAAGCACTTCCACACTTGCGGAAAAACGTTCACGGCACTGTAGCAGAGAGAGAAAACCAGAGAATTATGCCAGGTCTTTTTCTGGTCTTTTTCTTATCATTGAACTGAAGAAATGGAGTAATGCAAAGTGGTGTGTTCAGTGTTATGAAAACCCCCAATACCAGTATTCAGCTTAAACAACGAATTGTAGCTGAAGTATGTAAGAGTCAGCTTGAATGTGTGCAGAGCTGGCTACTGTTTTTCTCTTCCTAGAGCTAAACTTCCCTTCTCTCTGTTTTGCATGCTTTTGAAATCCCTTATCACAAGGTCTCCCGGTACTTCCTGATGCCAGATGGCTTGATTCTGATTAGCTGCCAGGGTTTTATTTGTGTTCCGTATTTGTATTTCTCAGTTTTATTCCCAAGCAAATGTTTACTACTTAAAATCAAAACCAAAAACATTGAGCCATATAAGTGTTGATTTATCTGTGAACAAAATGTTTCTTCTGAAATGTGTACATCAGGACAAATCACATAGGAAGTTATAGCATAATAGTGTCACTGGATTAATTTTTGCTTTTTAAATGTAAGTTTTCTAATGGAGTCTTAGCTTTTAGGGTATGCTCTGTAATATCAGAGCCTAGGAAGTATTTAGGTAAGAGCTCATAAAATAGCACAATTACTGTAATTCAGGATTCACAGACTGCTCCAGCAAGCTATAAGTTTGCCTTTAGTTTATGGACTATTGAAAGGTGATTCCTTGTTTTGTGTTCCTTGTTTTCAGTGTCCTGTAGATTTGTCACAACATCTAACCTTAGCACATCTCAACAAGAATCCACTGGACAGTAAATAAAAAGCAGGCTTGGAGAACAGCGATATCAACCAAAAGTTCTTCTTGTTTTACAAGAAATTTAACAAGCATAAAGTTGTCAGGAACATGGCACTTTGGAAGATGTAGTGCCTAATTCTCACGGGATGCTCTCTCTTACTTTTGTTCTAGCTATGGAATTGCTGGGTCTACCAATGTGACAGGGGATCAAGTAAAGAAGTTGGACATCCTTTCCAACGACCTGGTGATTAACATGCTCAAGTCATCCTTCAGTACATGTGTTATCGTGTCAGAAGAAAACAAAGATGCTGTAATAGTGGAACCTGAAAAACAGGTTAGTAGCTGAAACTGAGTTAAAAATTTTAGAAAACTTGTACTTTTCTATACAGGCAAATGAAGGAGGGTGGGGCAGGGTGGAAAGCCTGTTGGTCAACTTTTGTCCTTTCTGCTATTTCTGCTCTCGAGACTGATGTTTGTTCATTATTTTTTTTCCTCTGTTGTTCCTCCCCACCTTCTTTTTTTCCCCCTACCTTTTCCTAACTGTGGAGGAAACATTTCTTTTTTGTCCCATCAGATCTCTGGAACTATTCTCTGAGTCAGTCAAGCCCTTTTGTAAAGTAGCTTTGTCAGCAGGACACTGAGGAGTTCTGTGCAGTTCTGTGCAGGTCAAATCTCAAGTTCTTTAACTCATACCAATTATCCTTGAAGCCGGTGAAAAACATAGCAACAATGAAAGAAAAAGAATTTACTTACTTATTTTTCATTGGTCCTTTTTTCTTTTTCCCAGCTAATATTTTCATGTGCTTAGGTAAAGATCACAGTAAATTTTAGTGAAAACAAACAACTAAAACATGATTTAGAAAGTATAATGTTTGCTTTGTCAAAGCAGTTCTGTCTTTCTCTCCTTCTTGAGAAATCTTCAAAATTGATTTTATAGGCATTGGATGAACAAAGATTGCTTTAGATCTGAACACATGTGGTTTTAGATCCTCAAAAATCACCGAGGGAGGCACATTGTTAATGTTTTTCTCAAATGCAAGCTATTAAGGAGTTTTTATCAGAATTCCTACCTTCAGAGTAGAGCATTGTAGGAGTTAAGTTTTGACATGCAGGGTGAAATCAGACAAAAAGTGAATAAACAATTACCATTGTTACATGTGAGTATTAAAATGACTGAGGATAAAATACTAGTTATTAAAAAAAAAACAACAAACAACAACAAAGCTGTTTAAAAGTTACAATTGATTTAGCTGTTTTCCTTGTACTGGCATTTTCCTGTACCTTTGTCCTTAATACAGTAATTGGCAGGGACCATTCTTTCTTGGGGGAGGAAAACCCTTTGAAATCTGGGATAAGAGCACAGATTAGCTAAGGTAATTTCTGATGATCTGTCAATTCAGAGCACAGATAAAGTGAAATGTATAATACAAGAATATAGTGTGTTAAAGGCCTTTTATTGTCTCTATCTAGCTCTATGTGAAAAAGGCTGATCTTCATTTGGTTCTTTTTATAATTCAGAAACCTGTTTTATTAGAGAGAAGCGTAGCCCATGTGGTAGATATTACAGGATGTCTATTGAAATGGATCAACATTAACTAAATAGATGAAGCTAAGTTAATAATTAAAAATAATCACCTCTTTTAAACATTAAAATTTGTATATGAAAACTTCATTTTTCCCATGTCATCATCTATTATTTACTTTGAAGATTTTCCAGCTACTACCGTGGTGAATCACGCAGTTGTAATCAAGATTGAAATCTGGGCAAAAAAGTTTGAATTCAGTTCCTTTATAATCTATAAAAGCCTTTTAGCTCACATTGCTTTGAAAGTCTCTGAGCAAATTTACCTCCTGAAACATCCTTATTTGGAAGATGTGGATACATAATGTCATTAATGTAGTTGTTTCCTCTTTTCCATTTTCTAGGGTAAATACATCGTCTGCATAGACCCTCTAGATGGCTCATCGAACATTGACTGTCTTGTTTCCATTGGGACCATCTTTGCCATCTATAGAAAGGTAAAATACTTTCATGTAGGACAGGAAAATGTATTATTGTGCATGTTTTTATGGAATACAATTGCATGTGAGGACTTAATAAAATCTGACTAAACTTGTTTGTGAACGAGACTTTCAGGACCAACTTTAAGTCTGCTGTTTCACAGACACTTGTATAAAACCTTTGTGAAGGATTTACATTAATCTCTTAGAAGATGAGGCACCTACATGTACATGGAGGCCTGGTTGATATTTAATTAGCCAACTAAAGGACCTTTACAAACAAATCAGGTCTTAATTTTCATTAATACTTGTGTTGAGACAAAATACCACACGGCTGTCATCCACCTGGGGAATGTACTCTCAGGTTTTCTTGTTCTTTGTGCTAATAGTCCTGTTAGCCCGAAGACAAGCTTCAAACACAAACCAGAGCTGAAACATGGCATGTGCATTTGAAGTGTCTAATTCACTCTGAAAGGCAGAAAGCTTGTCTGAAGGAGCTTGAAATACTGGAATTACATGTCACAAGATGGGCGAAAAAGTAAGTCAGATAAAACACACCAAACTGTCCATTTTAATAACCTCTTTAACGTTGTCATACATCTCAAAGCAACTACTTTCAGCTCAATTTTTGTATGAAGCAAAAGGAAACGAAAAAATGCCAAGCGGTTTTGATCAGCTGTGAGCTCCATGAGTCATGTTTCACTGCTTACTTTTCAACTGTGCTGTGGAGTTTTCCTCTGAGCTATGTTAATCATCACCTACAAGGAGGTACACAGCTCTAATATTATCTCCTTAATCCTTTCCTGCTTCCTGCATTCCAAATACACTTATACAAGAGAATTCTAGATCAATGTGTTTGTCTCCTCTATATAATTTGTGTTAGTGCATCCAGCAGGAATCTCAGTTATGGATCATGGAAACATTTGTATCACCTCATGCATGGATATGGAATAGAAGATCATCCCTATCCCAGCTGTAGAACAAAGTAAAATTGATTATGCTTCTTATTCTAGATGTCCCCCAACGAACCTTCTGGGAAAGATGCATTGCAACCTGGGCGTAATCTTGTGGCAGCTGGTTATGCTCTTTATGGGAGTGCCACAATGCTGGTGCTGGCCACTTCTGCTGGAGGTGTCAACTGTTTCATGCTGGATCCGGTGAGAATATCTTCTGTTGCTTTGTTTCTCTATTATGGATAACGAGGTACTCTCGATCAGAACTGCTTCTCTCCAAAACAATCAAACAAAGGAGGAATTTCCATGAAGAAATGAAGTACACTTAATAACCTGTCAACAATCATATCAAGAGATTTTTGCGTTCTGCCTCCCAGCTGCCGTGGTGCTATGTGTGATTCAACAATGGGAAGACAGCTGCCAAGTCAGTGAAGCAAATATGCAGCATGTGCCAAATCATGTGATATTTAAAATGAGCTGTTTTCTGCAATGCAGAATGCCCTTTAAGACTTGTTTGTCTTCTCCTTAATGCTAGGACCTTAGTAAACCAGAGAAGCAGAAATATTTAACCACCTTCTGTGTTTTCAGATTCCACCATGGTGTGTAAAAGAGTAAGTGACGTGTGTGGGTGCTTTTGATGTTCTAGCATGCATTCACTGTATGAGTTTTAAAACAAAAGTCATTTTGATCATAGCAGAAATTAGTTTGCTTTAGTGACCTGTTTTTTCGTAATCAAGCTTTGCCACATGCCTGTATTAAAATTTTAGAAGCTGCAGTGGTCAAGCAGTAGGAAATACAACTTGGTACTCCTTGTTAAGTAACTGCATGTAATTTTGTTGATATTCAGAGAATATATTTAACTTTGAGCATGCATCCATATTATTTTGTTTATTTTTAGCCCCATCTTGGAAATTTACTCTAGTGAAAACTAAACAGACCAGCCCTTGGTTACAGAGATTGACCCTCTTGACTCCAGGTTTCCAGTTAGTCCAAGCTAAGATGAACTGGAATTTACTCTTATCTATAGCTATTTGAAGATGTTTATGCGTTGCTTCAACCAAACTCCTCAGAGCTATACTTTTATTGTAAATCTAGCAAAAGAGTGTAGAGCTAAATAAATTTAGAGGCAACAGCAACATATAGAAAAGTAATAGAGAGCTGGGAATGGTAGTGTGAAGAAGCTTGCATGGCCCTGGTATTCATGGTCTGTGTGTGTTTTATGGAAAAACAAAACGACTCACATCTAGACTGCAAATAACACTTTTTTTGTAGGTAATGAATTATTAAAGAAAGTGTCTAGTAAATTTTTTTTGTAAATTGTGTGTATGATTGGCTTTTGCCTTGGTGTGTAAATAAGTGGCCAATGAATGTTAACAAATTGTTTTATTTCTTATTGTTAGGCAATTGGAGAATTCATTTTGGTGGACAGGGATGTGAAAATCAAAAAGAAGGGAAATATCTACAGTCTCAATGAAGGCTATGCTAAATACTTCGATCCTGCAGTCACAGAGTATCTCAAAAGGAAGAAATTCCCTGAGGTAAAAGACCNTCATTCACTGTCTCATGGACTGTTTAGGACTTGTTCTTCTTTCCTGTCTATTGAAAATATATCTCCATGTAGGATCAATAATTAGAGCAGCATTTGATGTGACTGGTTATTTCACCATCCTCTTTTATTTTTTTTTCCATTCCTTTTTTCTTTTTTTTAATCTTCCTTCTTGACTGGGGGCCTCAGTAATGGTGCTAGAGCCAAAACGGGGCATTTGGTAGTCAAGTAGAGAAGAAGTTTCATCTGGTGATGAAGAAATTTGATTGACATGTGTGTTAGATTGCTGCTCCCTCATTGCAGTATCTGAGTAGATGGAGAGCTGAGCAGGGATGGCAGTGGATCCCTGCTCAGTGGTAACATAAGCTGGGTCCTGAAGGAGCCTCTCGCTTCAAAAGCTAGTGTAGTTTCAGGGTCCACTTTGCCAGCTGCACAGCTTCCTGGTGTCAGGAGGCCTGAAGCTCTAAGGAGTGCCTGTTAAACTCATGTCTGTTCTCGTGCCTTATGCATATCATCACTGGAGTTATTACATGGATAATGAATTGTAAACATCTACTATTGTAAAATGATTCTATTCCTTCTTGATTCATGATCTTGGTTTGAACAAAGACTGGTGTTTCCCTATGGCAGCTTGCCAGGCTTAAGGTGTTGTTTATTTAGATATTAAAATATACCCTCTGGAGGTAAGGAAATAGTATCAGTAGTCAACTATTAACTGTTTTTTACCAAAAAATATATAGGGACTTGCAAAAATGGGTAGAAGAAAAGAAATAAGAAAGATCACTTGTTTTCTCCTTGATATTTTTTCTGCTACAAAAAAACCTCCTCAAACAACAACACCAAAACAAAACAAAAAAAAAACCAAACCAAACCAAAAAAAACAACCAAACCCAAACCAATTCCTAGCACGTGATCTTTTTGCTATTAGAAATTCAGTATTCTCAAGGGTTAGATCACTGATGGAGAGCTGGGATACATTTCTGTTGTTGACAGTACCACTCATCTAAACCCAAATCTTCAGTCAGCCCTTTTCCCTGGATTTCCCAGTTAGAAATGAGGATGAAACTGAATTTTTCTCCAAAACTACTTTGAATATTATCAGATAATCACAATATGGAGGAGTTAGATATTAGGACCACTAAGATGGAGTTTGGGGGGATAGGGGTTAAGACTAACCTGATGTGCTCAAAAGTTACATTTATTTAAATGTCTTTCTGTAGGATGGCAGTTCACCATATGGTGGGAGATACATAGGATCGATGGTGGCTGATGTGCATCGCACGTTGGTATATGGAGGAATCTTTCTGTATCCTGCTAACTCCAAGAGTCCCAAAGGAAAGGTAAACCTGAATAAGCCCAGTTGTAGAAAGTGTTGCATTATCTAGATATTTCACTATCACAGATCAGTATTTTGATTGAAGAATATGTGTTTTATAGCTTGCACATCAGTGTGGGGGTATGGTCAGCCCTTGTACACTGTCATGAGTGACAGCAGCTTACTGTCAGACAACTAAAAGGACTGCTGCTGACATGTTCCAACTGCACTGACTTCTCGTCATCCCCAAACATGTTCAGATTGTACAGTCTACCAGGGGATGCGCTCTTCGAACAGGCTTCTTTGTACCATCTCAGCTCAATCGTGCTGGCTCCAACCAAGAAAAACATTATGGAGCAACATCAACAACCAGTATAACCATGAGACCCCTATTATGGGCTAGTATATAAGAAGCCTAAATGTAGTGCCCTCCTTAGGAGAAGCTCTGCCAAAGAGAAAACCATCTGCATCTTGTACTTGGTAACACTGCCTCATATGGAGGAACTATGCCTGGCTGCCTCTGCCAGAATGACAGTCAGTCAGGGAAGATTACACACTTGCAGGCTGACAAGGGGACTGTTTATCCAGCAGAGACCTTTCATCTGTTTTGTAACTGTCCGTAAATCATTGCTTCAGGTTGCAGATAAGATGCAGTTATTCATTAGAGAAACTTAATGGCACAGTCAGATACGGTGTTTTTCTTTCTTTTCAAACAGTCCTACGTGGCCTGCTGCCTTGTCGAAGGTTGTATCTTACATATGAGCTTTATCTTTGTGTAAAGAGCACAATGCAAACACGAGCTAAGGAGAGAGCACTCAAATTGGGCAAATCCAGCATCCACTGTGTTTTGTTTAAAAGAAAAATCCACACAAATTCAAGGAAAAGTTTATATGAAATACAGAGTACTTTTGATGGGTTTTAAATCAAATGCCAAATTTACATTTCATGATTCTCAACACTGCCTGGGCTGACCATTGCCAGTTTGATTTTTGTCTTCCAGCTGAGACTGCTCTATGAATGCAATCCTATGGCTTTCGTTATTGAGAAGGCTGGGGGAATAGCAACAACTGGGCATCAAGCAATACTAGATATAGTGCCTGAGGATATCCACCAAAGAGTGCCTGTTGTGTTGGGATCTCCTGACGATGTGAAGGAGTACCTTGAGATAGTCAAGAAGCATTCAGCTAAGTAAAGAAAGCTTGCTGGAGTCACTGTGCAGATGGGAAGAAATGCCTTACAGCTGAGCCAAAGAACACACTGGAAAAATGCAAGATTGAACTGTCTAACCTCTGTAGCCAGAAAGCAAATGAGCCATATTTTCATAAGATTTATTTTGAAGTGAAATCATGTGCAATTGCATTGTGCAATGAAAGCCATTAAAAGAGTGCATTAAAAGTAAAAGCAAAGGAAAAATATGTTTGCTTTTTCATTTATCGTTTGTGATTACACAAAACCTACTGTGTTACATGCAAATACTATGTTGGATTCAATAACTAGGGCAAGACTCAACTTTCTCAGATAAGATAGAGATTATCACCAGAGTATTAACTCTGTCATCTTCTAAAAATCTTGGGGGGAAGACTCATCAGCCTCCTACACTGAGTGACCTTTCCTAGACCAATCTAGTTCTTTGGCAATAAATATAATTACTAATGTGGACACTTTTACATGTTGTTTCTGGGCCTCAGAAGTTACCCACTATACTACAGTCTGGGCTTATTCTAACAAAGATTTAATTTTTGTGAAATCTATATATTAGTGTACATTAATTCTGATACATGCTGTTAATATTGCCAGTTGACACTCTTTATCAGATCCAGTTGTACAAGGATGGAAAATGACATTTTGGAGGTGGATTTTAAATTAGATAATGAGAATGGTTAGATAGATTGCTACCATTCTGCTATGATAAGCTGACTATCTTTGCCACAAATTAACCTGCTTGCTTGATGACACAATTAATCTGTGCATTGCTAGCAACCGCTCCCAGGTGTTCTTTGTGTTATTTTGGGAGCGTGCACTACCATGGAAAAGGATTCTGCTGTGCAAGCAGAAGCAATTTGCAAAGGTCTCCACAAGGCACACTGACATTTCGAATGCTGATTTAGAACATGCTGCTGGGTACAGGATGCTAGATGGGCTGTCCACCTGTCTGCGTGCAGCTTATGGCTGTGGCTCACAAACATTTTGAATTGGTCCAAACCTGCAAATCTATGACGTTTCTCACTGCCCACTTGCCTTCACCAAACTCAAACTAAGGGACACCTGGATGTCAGCGTTGGGTAGAGTGACACTGAGCATTTGCTCAAGCCATGTTCTGGGAGCCCCTGTCTGTGAGCGCAATGTGTATAAGCCTGTCTGTCTGAGGATTTTGCACACATCAGTGCAGGAACCCTGTCCCAGCTTGGTTCTTATTGTAAAACAAGAAGAAAAGAGTCAAGCGGCAACCTAGAGGCCATGGTGCAAAGGTGTGCTCTGTGAGGACTCGCACACAAAAGAACTGCTGGGGCCTAGTTCTGACACAGGTTGCATTTGGGGCATTTGGAGATACTGGCAAACCTTGGATGGGCATATATATGCATCTACTGTCCAAAGCGATAGGAGACAAGACATTTCTGGTAGGGGCTCAATGGCCTAACTGCTGCTGAAAATACTGGTTCTGATGAGGCTTTTTTAGTGAAGATGGGGCTTTTGGGGACCTGGGCCCTGCAAGGGTGGGGACAGACCGGAAATCTCCACTGAGCTTTTCTTCTCTTTGTTTGCTCACTTCTCATACTGTGAGGGCCCTGCACAGGATCTGGCTCCTCTGTAGGACATAATGTGCTCTGGAAAACAAGCAGACCATGGCTTACGTACTTTGCTTGGTATGCACCTGCAGAATCACCAAAAAAAGTGACCATGTGGTATGGTGTCTAATTTTTCATTAATTCCCCTGTAGAAGACTCTAACCTGAGCAGGTGCTCTTGCTGCCAGTCTGGAAGCCAGCTTAGAAGGAGAGGGTCTACTTTTATGATCTGTGAGCTCTGTGCCATGACCTGGGAGAGGACTTAATGTCAGCAAGCGGGGCAGTTGTGTGCTGGGGGACTCCGGTGGCTCGGGCTTTTCTACACAGCCTGCTCTTTTTTATGCTAGGACCAATGCTGCTTCCTCTGCTTTTTCACATGAGCAGCCAACCACTGGGGCATTCTTTTGTAAAAGAAAAAAAAAAAATGCTAGCCTTGCATCTGTTTTGTCTTTTCTATGTGATTTCAAAAGAAAGAGCAAGTCTCTCCCAGTTTTGATGAGTGAAGGTGTAGGAGTGGCTGGACATGTCTACCTCACACACTGAAACACTTCCCAAAGGAGTTGGTATATTCCTGTACCAAGCACTCACTTACTTGCTGGTACCAGGAGATACTCCATAGTGCTTAAAAAGGCTCCAAGCCCACTAAATCAACTACCGCAGGCAGCATGCTGAGAAGGAGTCTAAACCTCTCTGAGGTTCTGGGTGCTGCTTTTAGAGGAAAGTGCGTGGCTGTTGTTGTCATGCACAACTTTTTTAGATCCTCAAGTTTTTAATTCAGGCTGTCCCCAGAGCCATAGCTAGATGCATTATTATTTTTTTTTAATACACTAAGCAGAGGATAGTCAGGAGCCCTTACAGCTTTTTTCTGGCTTTCCATTATCAGTTTGAACTACAGTGCCTCACAAAGCTGTTAGCACAACTTGACAGGCAGTATCCATACCAGCCATTTTTGTCTAGTTATAGTAACCCCTTGACTGTGTTCTGCTCTCAACCACTGCAGAATCCCTGGTCTTCATACATCTATTTTTAAGAGACCATACTAACAGCAGGTGAAGGTTACAGACGGAAATGCAATACTGCTCATGTCTGCTAGGTCAGTTTCCAGTGTTTTGGTTTTGCCAGTAGGCTGACATTTTATAGTTAGCATTTTTCACATTGTGAGCTGGGCTTTCCTTTTTCTATCTGTAATATGTAAGCCCACATTTGAATGGAATCCCCATGTAGCCACCAGCAGGGAGAACTATTCAGTAACCTCCTTCCACAGCCCCCTTTCTGGAGCCTGCCCTGCACGTCAATGCAGGGTGAGAGGGTCAGTTTGTTACCACGTCCACTGTCAGTCTCCCCCTTGCAGAACTACCCACTGCCCTGGTCACAGGCTGAACTGTGGCATTTGGTGAAAGGTTGCTGGCTTCAATTTCATCTGTCGCCATCCAAGCAACTGATATTTCAAGTCAGTTAGAAGAGGTGTCACCTTTAAGGCAAAGGGCTAGCCTATATGCCAGACAAAGTATGAATTTTCCCTGAGAGCTCATGTGTAATCTTTATATTAGAGGGAAAATATTTCATGAATATGTGAAATGGAGGTGTTTATTTTTTATTCTTTCTATGCTGTTCCAATGCTTCTCACTCAGTGATTCTTATAAAGAGTCATCACTCACTGTCAAAACAATCTGATTTCTTCCCCTTCCTCCCCTGCCCCTCATTAAATGGTAATTATTTACATATTATCTCTATATTTCTATTATTCAGTTTAATCATTCAGTTTTTTTTCATTAGGGGGAATCACAGTATTTATTAAAGCAGGGTAAAGTTTTCATGCAACCCAGTCTTCTGCCTTTGTCCAAGTTTTATTCTTTTATTTCTCTTCTTGCTCCATTGTTTGCTGCAATATTTTTGAAAAGCTTTGGTGTAGAGTCTGTGTTCTTTACATATTAGTGTAAGTTAAGTTCTTATTGAAGGATTGTTATTTGAGCAGCAGCTCCAAGCATTGTGCTTTCCATATACTAAAAAAGTATCCTATACCTGTAGAAAGCATCAAATAATGGACTATTAGCTCTGAGAACAGCCTTTGAACCACTAACTCCAAACCAAACTTTCTGTTAGAAAATGATCTGACCTTTGCCTTTTAAACTAATGTAAAAGATCACTTGGAATCAACAGCAAAGACCTGCACGTGATGTTTTGACAAATGTTAGAACCCATAGGTCAACCTCAATCCCATTTCTTATTTGCTAAATTGATTTAGTTTCCTGGTGGTATTCTAGATACACAGCTGAGAGGTTTTGCATGAAAAGCATTTTCGTACTGGTCAGGCTGACATCTGCCATGATGATGAAATAATGTGCAGAATGTGACGGCTGTACTTTAAGCCAGCAGATCTGTTTGCATGTATAATGTGAAACTCATCCCCTTCTTTTATTAATAGCATCATGTGCTACACAGAGCTCCCTAAATATGTTTTATGTTGTTTTTGTACAAATTATGGTCAAAGAAAGAAAGTGTCCTAACCTGGCAAAAAGTGCACTGTAATATTTATGCCATGATGTGAATGGTATTTTGTGCTTTTAAGTAGATCATGGTGGTAGAAAAGAGAAAAAGAAATCTTTTGAGATCACTTTCTTCTTCCACCATTGCCTTAGAGGATGTAGGGCAAAACCTGCTGGTTGCTTTACCTGAGGAGCTCTGCTCACCAGTCCTCCCCCTTCTTGAGACTTGAAAATATCCACAAAGCAAAGCAGATGGGATGCAAAGAGCACTGAGCTGGTGTTGAGTACCGTCAGTCTCTGAGACCTTTACTTGAGGCCAATTTCAAAGTAGAAAGCCTTAGCATTCAAACCCCTTTACAGCTCTCCAAGAAATGTGTTGCTCATAGGTGAAGAGACACTTTCAGGAAAAATCTGAAGAAATGCCCACAATTCAAAATGGAATGCAGAGGGAAATCCAAGCCCTTTTGCCTACAGCTGCAGTTCCTATTAATAAAAAAGAAAGTTTTGTTACTGCTACTAATTTTTTTTATCTTCCTGACATGATTTTAATACCATAATTTTGGTTAAATCATTGGTAACATTGAAACTCAATGAAGCTTTTCTTCTTTAACTCCTTATTTTCTTGTTTTATCTTGTGAGCTTTCCAAACGCTTTTCTTAAAAATAAAAGAGTGCTGCTGATAAGTAAAATGAAGGCTACAACATATAATTGTTCTTACTGCCTTACCTGGGTGGGAAGACAGTGCTGCAATAAACATCTGTCATTCCAATGTTCCAGATAACATGTAAGTAATTCAGTATTAGCTTCGTGTCATCCATGAGTTATGACATGACAGGCTTGATAAGCTTCATTTGTAAATTATTGGAAAAGTAATTACTTTGTAACCAAACAAGCCACAGCTCACCAATACTTGAGATTCATGGAAGACCTATAATATTACAAGTAGCTCAGACTAGGAAGGGAGTCATTAAAATGGAATAGCAGCAACCCACTAGCAATGTAAAACATCTATAATAAATGCATATCTAGATGAACCCTGCATCTCCAGTTGATTGCCCTGGGGTGGGCTATACAACTTCAAAACCTTCCTCTATGAAGGAGGCCAAAAGGGGATAGGCAAACAGGGATTGAGCTGATGTGGGAAGGGAACTTCACCATCCAGAGCCACAGGGCAGTGGGTGCCCTCCTGCCTTGCACGTTGTGCGCTTTGCCTTGGCTTTGCTGTGCTTGTGGCTGAGCAGCAGCTACTAGAAAGCAGCTTCCAGCTAAGCATCCAGCCAGAGTTTTGCATTTTAAGCAGTCTAACACGCATTTAGAATGTCTTACTAGATCTGTATATCGCTAATTTCGGTGTGTGGGAAGGGCAGCTGTAGTCCTGTCTCAGGCTCCTTTCCCATACCCCAGAAGAGCTGCGGAGCCAGCCTGGGATGCAGTTATTCTGGGCACTCAATCACATGGTCTCAGAAACATCTTAATAAATTCTGATCAGCAACACAGCCAGCAGCTTCGCCTCAAAATAAAACAGCTACTCAGGATCTCAACGCAGCAAGAAAGTGTCTCATCCAGCCGAAAAGATAGGAACTCTGGTACTCAGCAAAAATGTCCGACAAAACCCCCTTCGAAACGGATATGCTGACTCTCACACGTTTTGTTATGGAGAAGGGACGCCGCGTTAAAGGAGCGACAGGGGAGCTGACACAGCTGCTCAACTCCATGCTGACTGCCATAAAGGCCATTTCCTCTGCAGTCAGAAAGGCAGGCCTTGCCCACATGTGAGTCCTACCTAGCGATATGGGGAGGAGGAGGATGTAGACAGACAGCTGCTTGCACTGCAAGGCTGGGGAGAGGACAGGGATTCATAAATATGTTGCAAGTGTCTTTTTTAAAGCTGTGTGACTATAGGCATGAGTTCAGAGTCTGGATTATCAAGAGTGGGAAGTGGGAGATCTCTCTTTCAGGAGCATTTTAAAACTGGGTGCAAGATAGACATGTTCTGTTCTGTAATATTTTACTCTAAAAATTTAAGTCAGAACTTCAATGCACCACTCACTTCCTTATCCCTTGTATATATTGATACTGATCTATTTTTAAATCTACTGTGAATTTGCTGAATATCACTCCATGATATTTTTAATGCAGAGTGTCACACTATGATATTTCCTGCCAACATCCAAGTCGGGTGCTGAGTTGTGCAAATCAGGGCTCGCCCTGTGTTGGGAGGCTGATCTTCTACTTGACTGCAGTATAAGTAACGCTCTAAAGCCACAGCCCTGTGAAAAACTCCATACACTGCCATGCATGATTGCATTCACCCTTCCTTCCTTCCTTATGTGGTATCAAGGTTACGGGTGGGCAGTCTTAAAAGGCCCTATATGAAAAATATACACAACAATTTGGCGTTTAGTGGTTTAGGAAATGGAATAAAGAATTTCCTTAGCAAAGCCTGGAATGAACCAAGCTGCTCTGACACAGCCAGGTGAAATAGACACGGATGTCATTCTTTTAACAGTGTTCTATCTGAAGCAGTTCAAAGAGCTGGAATATCCTAATAAATACGCTTTTTAAATATACAGATTTTGTGATGTATTGAAATATGTGTTTCTGTACATACCTGTGTATGTGCATATGCACAGATGAATGAAGAAAAAAAGGGAATATACTTGTAAAAGAAAGACAACTTTTGTGGCTTGGAGGTCTTTTTGGTGTTTATTGTTTCGTGGGTTTTGTTTGTTTGGTTTTTTGGTATGGAAACAACAAAATGTAGAACACAGACTTTATTTTTGCGATTCTGTTGACTATCTGGTCAAGGTCCTCAATGGTCTTTGCAAATCATTAATTCAATGTCTCAATATTATCACCTTCACTTTACAGGCATGGACCATAATATGCAGAGAGGACATGAGACATACTCAAAGAGTACAGCAGTGTCAGGCTCCTATGCCTTAACTGTTAAACTGTACTTTGTCTCTGTACTTACTAGGTGAAGCTGAGCTGTTTTGTTTCCCTGACTTAGAGGAACAGTCGCTTGTACCTCATTCTTATCTTTCAATATACAATCTTTGAAGCATTTAGTAAGTGGCAAGAACCTCTATTTGAGAGAAAGTGGAATAGCCATCTGGCCTACGGATACATGGCTGTTATGCTAGATGAGTCTTCCCTTCAGAAGGAAAACATTCATTATGTTAAGGAGCAAATGTCTCTTCCTATAAACAAAAGTTTCAGGTGCTGAACCAGAAATATTTAAAGTATACAGACACACAAAGAAGTAACTTGCACCATTCAAATTACCAACTAACCACAAAGTTTCAGAAATTCATGTGGCAAACTTTCAACCACAGTGACTGGCTTGCATCCATCTGCATTTGTGAAGTTAAAGAGCTCTGATTTTTCTAGTCCCTCCAAATAAGAGACTGTGAAGTGAATTCTTTAATGTTGAAGAGTTTAGCATGAATTTTTAACAAATTTGCTATTCAAAAAGTAAAAAACTTTCTCCAGGCCATAGAGTTGAGCTGGGAATGTGCCTGAAAACACACTGACTGGAAAATCATATTCTTTTCCAGTATCTCAAATTTGGTATGCCAAAATACAGTTCCAAAACATGCAGTTTTGAGATTTGGGTAAGACAAAAGACCTACCCTGCCTCTTTTCTTCCATAACAAATAAAAATGCTGTATCTATTCCCCGTACCATTTTTCTTACTTCTAAAATGCCGAGACCACACACGTACTTCCTCAAATGGAAATATCAGAAATATGTATAGTACTATAAACTGCATCATTGCCAAAATGATTCTATGACTCCATGATTAGAATATTGCTAATATCAGGACAGGGAACAGAAGCATCATGCTAGCTCAGCCAAGCATTACCGAATAAAACCGACCTGGATCTTGACACACGGTTCAGCATGAGGAATTAACTGGGGATGACTTTAAAACTTCTGATTTTGTGGTGGCTGGGGATTGAGTGGATGTGGGTTAAATGGTTGTCATGGGGCTCTGAGCAGCCAGCAGCAGAAAATAATACATATATTGACTGCCCCTTTTCCTTCCTCAAAGTTGCTGCCAGCTGCTCTGTGGGGCTGCTAGGGAAGCCTGGCATCCACTGGCATGGCCGTGGGCTCTGCTCCTGAGCTGGAGAACATCCAGGCAAAAGGACATAGGTAAAGCCCAAAAATGGTGCCATCACCCTTTCTCTCTAATTTGTGCTTTTATTTTCTATCGGCAGCAACCATCTCCTAATGCACTTTAGCTGTTTAATCTAAAAGTTGGAGGTGTGGGAAGACAAAAAGAAGGAGCACTCCTGACTTGTTTTTTTTGCTAAAAACCTGTAACGTTGGCCTCCCCCAGGTTTCTCGATATTTTTACTTTTCTGTAGGTTTGGCATAGCTGGCACTGTGAATGTGACGGGTGACGAAGTGAAGAAGCTTGATGTATTATCCAACTCCCTGGTGATTAATATGCTCCAGTCCTCCTACAGCACCTGCGTCCTGGTCACAGAGGAGAACAAAGAGGCTATCATCACTCCAAAAGACAAGCGGGTCTGTGCAGCTCCTTCCTTCCGGGGGATTATCAGCTCAGGCAGCAGCAGGTGGCACTCTTGTTTCAAGTATGAAACCTGGGCCTAACCCCAAATACAACCCTTTGCGGGGGAATTCAGAAAATTTGCAGCATTACTGCATTGTTTTGATTAATAACTGTGGTGCATGGCACGGTTTCAGCAGCTAACGGAGCTGTGGAGGGTAAAATGATTATTAAAGTTGGGGGGGGGGATATAGGAGGGGTGGCAGAAAAATAATTATTTTGGAGCTTGTTAATACACCAGATCCCATGTGTAAGTGTACTATTACACTCCCTGACCACCAGTGTAATGGTTTTGAATTGCATTAATATTTATTTTAATTTATTAATATTTTAATAATATTAATAAAATTGAGATGAGAGGCTGGCAAAACTGGGCTTTACATTACCTGTCCAGAGGAAACATCTGACTACTTCATCAGACTTCCCTCAGGAGGGATTCCTGTTGCAGACTGCTCAGGCTGATGTAACCAACCCTTTCCCCAAGATCTCTTCTTTCGGTCTTCTTACTTTCAAACCTCACATCACAGGCAAGCCCTTTCATCCAGAACAAAACAAAACAAAACAAAACAAAACAAAACATATTTACTTGAGGAAGATGCTTGCTTCCAGAATGAGTCACTCTTTTTGCTTTCAAGTGATTTCCTGCACTGTGTGGCAGCAGAGGACTGCTCCTTTCTATCATCAGATTTTGTGCTCTCTGAGCAGAAACATGCCCTCTCCTATTTCCCTGGCAGGCCCTGTGGGGGTGGGTGTTGTGCTGCAGCACTACCTGGGTCAACAGTGCAGCCTTTTCTGGCAAGCTGTGTCGATTGCTTCGGGGACTAAAGGCAGTCACAAAACCTCAGGTTTTGTCAATATGAAGAAAAAACAGTGCAAGACTATACATAATTTAATGCTTCCCTTGCCATTTCTGTTTTAGGGTAAATATGTGGTGTGCTTTGACCCCCTTGATGGTTCATCCAATATTGACTGCTTGGCACCAATAGGAACAATATTTGCTATCTACAAAAAGGTAAGAGTATGAGTGAAGCACACATGGCACAATTCACTTGGTGAAAGCAAAATGTCATATCAACTTGCTTAGTTTCTCTCCTAGGTACTCTAAGAGTCTTTGGGATCAAAAGAAGCTCTGAACGAGGGTAAGAGGTAACACTTGTGATTCATGTGCACTAAAATGCTTCCTGAATTCCCAGGAAGGAGACACTCAGCCCCATGTAATTGTTAGGTGGCAGCCCTTCCCTCTTCCAGACACACAGGAGGAGGGGAGAATAAAACCCTCTCACCATCAGACAGCTAGTTAGCTACTTCAGTGGTGCTGTACTTGCTGCAGGAGAGCTGAGGGATGTTGTGGTGCCTACAATACTGACTGAGGAGGGCAAACAGTCACTGTCAGGACCGTATGATGATCAGCAGTGTGGTGGCCTTCAAGTGCAAGTTAACATGCCTGTTATGGATGGGGTTATATAAGCATGCCAATGGAGACCACCTCAGACTGAAAAGTAGTCACCTACAGCCACTAGGGAGTTGTCAGCATGTCTACTCCTATAGGGCTGCACAGAAGAGCAACTACACAGCCAATTAACAAACGTTAATAGTTAGAGTCATGCCAAGTCTTGTGATTTGATTGCTAATCTCCCAGCAGTTGGTGTTTTTCCTAAAGCCTGAGCTCACAGTCATATGACTATGGGAGACCCTCAGCCATCACTATTGTGAAGTAACATTTACAGTACTTGTGACTGCAAGGAAGTCTTTGCAAACTCAGACACTACTTCAAACATATGAAGATATGTTTTTGGAGTCCACTCTCATCTTTTACATGAAAATTTTCTATTGGCCAGTCTTTCTTTGTTAATATTTCTGGTAGGTGATACACTGAACTTCACAGTTGAGAATATGCATCTACTAGGTAAATCAAATAGTTACAGCACAATCTCAAGAGGGTCATGGCACAAGCCAAGTCCTGGCATGTGGCTGTCCACTCTGCTAATGGTTAGTGCAAACCCCTATCACAAATACAGCCCAGGCCAGACAACACTGAGATGATGCCTGGGTATGGCTTGTGTGTGGAAAGAACGGCCCAGGGTCTACCTCCAGTACTATCACCTTGCTTTTTGCAGGGAAGAGAGCTTAGCTTATAGTATGGATGCACTCCATGACAGACACCCTTATGGTAGGCAAAGGGGTCCCCGCACTTTACATTGACCTCTCTGAAGAAAGGCTAGGAGACCACGGCACCTCTTAACTTTCACAGTAGGCAGTACTGTAGGCAGTTGTCCACTATTCTTAAAGGTAGTAAGAACCATCTTACAAATATTAAACATTAGCTTTCTGTTTAGAAGTGTTGTCTTATGTTACTCTGCATAACTATAAAGGCAAGAGCTTAGTGTTATTAATGTAGCTTAACAGGTTTTACATTTAATTTACCTGTAATGTGTGTAAAGACTACGAACCTCTGTCTTCTCTAGGATTCTGCTTCTGGTTGGAAATATTTCCCAAAGAACTCACATTTTTTCCCAAATGCTCTAGTTCTCAATTAATTTCTGATCCTTCCATAGTTGTTGTTGTTCTAGTATGCATTAACATATTTGTTATAAATACTGTTTCCAAGTAGCTGGTTTTCGTGTGGGTGGATATCCTTCAGTGCTTCATAAAAAGAAAATTACAAGTGCTCTATATTCAAACAAAACCCCTGCTGCTAGGATGAAACAGGTTGTCAACTTAACAATTTTGCCTGGAAAGTTAGAAGCAGTGTTGAATTTACAGACTTTCACTTGCATAATTCTTTCCATTAAAATGCTAATTCCAAAGTACATGTTAATTAACATGCCTTCCTCTCAGACGAGGCAATTTCATAGCAACACTATTAACTTCAAACCCTTTGAAATAGAATCATAGAATCATAGAATCATATAGGTTGGAAAATAAAAAGTGATTTATTCATTGTTATAGAAGGGTAGTGCGAAAGGAATAAAATTAGTTTATCCCAGTGGATGGAAATTACTTAAGAAAGAAAATGTCATTTGAAGCAATTTAAAGTCCATGAGCATAACTTTGAAAGAGCTAGAAAAATTGTAATTCCAAAGGGTGACTTTTAGCATCTGTCTGATATTTGGTACTTTCCAGTTCTCAAATGACAGATTTTCTCACAATGTCAGCACCTTAACTTTACTTCCAAAGACATACCCTCTAGAACTAAAATATTTGCCTCATTTTATTCAAAACTGAAGATGGTTCTCTGGCAACTCACAATCCTGAACTACCACCATGGTGGCCCATCAGAAGAGCAGTGCATCAGTTTCTTAGAGAAAAAACAAATGCCATCTTAGGTTTATTTATTTTTCCACCCAGCTTTTACTTTTGGAAGCATGGGTGGTATTGTTAAACAGAGCAGAAACTTCAGAAAAGTGGGGCTGAAGGAGTAGCCTTGCTGAATTAGCAGAAGCCAGGGCAAGCAACGGAACCTTGACAGTCCCTGCTGCTCAGGAGCTCTCAGCTGCTGGATTATCACAATGTGGTGACAAAAGATAGGCATTTTTTACTTGGATTCTTCCCAGTTTTTAATGCCACTGAGCTGAATCTACAACTCTCTACTCATAGTCCACATATTTGCTATGAAATTCTGCTGCTTTGTTTCATTCTGATTTTAATTTGTAACATTGCCCAGATGCTCACATGTATTTTATTTGCCCTCCCTTCCTTGTCATAAGGACAATGTCATTCCCTCCGTGCAGTCTCTCAGGGAGAAAGTGTAAGAACTCAGGGCAAATATAAATGATGCTCATGAAACCTGTGATACAAGTGGAGACCTGGAAACCAAGTCCTTCCAGAGCTGCTCCCAGTGCTGATGAGGACTCCCTAAGGTGATGTTGGCAAATAATACATGAGAAAATTTTCAAACAAGGTATCACTTGAGGGTACCCCTATAGGCAGACTCTGCTGACCTGGTTTCATCTGCTTAACACCAATGAGCCAATGTGACTTGTCAATGTTTCTCTGCAGTCTCTCTGCCTATTTCAGTGCTCTGCATAAAGACCTCTAAAGAGATTCCACTACCACCCTCTCATAGTCAAAACATAGTAGATAGAAAATCTGCCTGTGTGCCAGGAAGAAGTGAAAATATTCGGCTTAATTCCCTACTTCATTTCACAGTGCACGGTACTTGGCAGGACAAAACTCTGGCAGTCCTAATAGTGAAATATCAGCTGATCTCTAGCTTTTTTTACATTCTGGAAAGCTCTGCAAAATGTTTGTTTGAGATGGAGCTTTTTTCCCTTACTTTGGAAGCTTGCTCTTGGAAACACAGTTGTGAATGAGGATGGAAAAACAAGTGAATTCCGCCCAACTGTCCACCTCCCAAGGGAAGAGTTCCTCTGTTTTTTCAGAGTAGTCAACAACTATTTGTTTCTCAGCCATATAAACACAGAAAATGCATTGAAGAGATAGGGCTGAAAATCTTTTTTCAAAAAAACACATTTTAAATCAATATCATATGTAACCAGCAGCTGCATATATTGTATATACACTATGTTCTATAAAACAAACTTCTTTACTGTATTTATACAAAATTAGTTTTTATAGAATGACAAGAAAGTAGGAGAATCATGTTTGCAATTAGCGGTGTAAATATATAATTTTGTATTTAATGCTGCAAAGAATTAGTTTACTACGGACAATTGGTGCTTTTGATGTATGTGCAATGGGGATATATTTTTGAAAGAGAAGATATTATGTAGGGTCTAATAGTTGGTTATATAAAATGATTTAGCAACCAATTGGCCACTAATAGTCAATATTCCACACTAGTGGAATATACAAACAGGGGTTTTAACTAATCTTCATTATATGCATTATAATCTCCCTGAAAAGGCAGCCCAACATATAGCAATTCCAAGGGAATACTTCTGCATACCAGAAGTATTTGTATATGCTATATTTCAGCTACCATGAAGAGCTCATCAGGAACTGATGGGTTTTTTTTTCCACAGAAGAACTTGGGAAAATAATAATTTTTGAGAAAAATGCAGCTAAAACCTCTGTAAGTAGAAGTTACAAATATAAAAAAATCAGATTAAAATAAAAATATTTTTATGGAGTTACTGTCTTCATATCCCATGAACTATGTAATCTTAGTGTTCCACATCTAGTTCTCCTCTAGATGTTGTCATACGATAATGAATGGGATCCCCAGGCTACCCTTAGCCATCCACCTTGCTAAGACCATGGGACCCTGAGAGCTCCTTGCCATCGGGCAGAGCAGAGCATTTTTCTGTTGGAGGAGAGGTGCTTTCCTTTGCAAAATATCTGTGAAAGTCATTGTTGATTTTTTAAAGAATTTACTCACTACACATCAAATACTTTATTTCCAACATAAAATGATCTCCACCGATTTTTATTTTTTTTTACCACATATTTTGGGCTAGACCTGCCATTTCTATTTAGCTGCTACTCAGTCTAATTAAGACTATGTAATCACTGAGATATTGTCTGACTTTGGATCAATAAAATGCTAGCCCAGGACCTGAAGAAAATTTCTGAGAGGGTTCTCATTTTAATTCCTTGTAAACCACCATCAAAACATCCACAGAAGATCTACCACAACTGACAAGCTTTTAAAGAAACATGAAGATCAAACATTCCCTAACTACTTTCTGGTCCCAGGAGGTGAAGCCTGGAGACAGCCTTCCCAAGTCCTCTTGGCTGTCTCTCTCACTCTCTCTCCCCTCACCAGTCAAACTCTTGTAAGCCATGGCTGAGGCACAGCCCCAGAGCTGGCTGGAAATATTTGCACCAGGTCTGCTTGGACTATTGTGGTTCAGTGACAACCAAAGTCCTAAATCAAAGTATGAGTGGTGGAAATCGATGAAAAGCCTGAAGTAAAGTGCTATGTGAATGGCCTGTGTAGGGTTATATAGGGATACCTGTACACACACATACATTACATATGTATATGGATTTGTTATTTTATGTATAAAATAGAAGCAGTTATATTGCTCCAGTTACCCATCTTTTCACCAGCAGATAACAATACACAATCTTAGTGTATTGCACCATCTATCCTTTTATTCTGCATTACTGGAAGAAATTTGTAATGTCAAATACTTAGTTATTCTCTCTGAGGGGTGTCAATATGATAGATTATGTTTATGTTGCGAGAAAATTAGTACCTCTGTGTTGTCTGTCTCACATTTCTAATGATGTTGAATTAACAGACCGGGCTGTAATGCTAAGGTATCGGCTTTATTGCAGGTATTGTATTGATTGCACTACACGTATAAAACCAACAAATTCTCAAGGTCCTGTCCCAGCGTGCACATGTGCTTGTGCCAAACTTGCCCTGAACTAGTGGGAACAATCTCTACTACAGTTATTTCAAAGGCTTGCATAGGCACTAAAAGGAAATCTGCCCCACATTATTATTGAAGTGTTGTTTTTACTGTTTCTCATAAGATTTTAACCTTCAGCCTGATGGTAATTCTTCCTGCTCTGGCAGGGGGATTGGGCTAGATGATCTTTCAAGGTCCCTTCCAATCCCTGATATTCTGTGATTCTGTAATTTTTCCTCAGGACACAGACGACGAGCCCTCTGAAAAGGATGCTTTGCAGCCCGGCCGCAATATTGTTGCTGCAGGCTATGCCTTGTACGGCAGTGCTACACTGGTCGCCCTCTCCACAGGGCAAGGAGTGGACTGCTTCATGCTGGACCCGGTACAGTCATGGCGTTAATCACATTGCCACTGTCTTTTAGAGCTTTCCATGCTTGAGTGTAGTCACTTTTCTTACTCCTTGTCTCTGTAACCCAGGAAATCTATGCAGTTCTTTCTTTACCCATGTTCTGGAGCACCCCACCTCCAGTTTACAAATGTCTAATAATGCCTGGATATTGCTTGTGATACCTCTCTTTTATTTTAGTACTCAGTGAAAGATACTTTAGATTAAATAACATTAGAATCCCTGTTCATTCAAACCAGAGTGCTGATTTGCACAAACACTTAAAAAAACTTACTCTGAACAGTATCTTTGCCTCCGCTTAGAGGACTTGTGGATTTTTCTTGTTCTTGCTCTTTCTGCCTCTAGAATAACCTCAGCATGTTCAGTGTTTACCCTGAGGCAAGGACCATTTGTTGATATCATTCATGCAAAGGGATGTCTGATTTCCTGCGTGCAGCTTATTTTTAAGGCTAAATCATTTAAGCTGTGTACCCAACAGTTTGCAAAAGCACAAGGATACACATACAATCATTATTGTATGTTAATACAGTAATACATAATGTCTGCTAATTCATGTGCCACTGCTTGCTGCCCAACTTAGGAGCCCAACAAGTGTTACTGGAGGAATGCAGGAAGGAGATAACTCATTTCAGAAACCTGTGTTAGATGTGGGCAGTAACACGGGATTCTTCTTCATAAAAGGATGCATTAATATGAAAATTCCTTTTAACTTTTATAGATAGGCTCATTCCAAGTGGGAAGAACTGGGAGCTGATCTGCTTAAAGGCAGAGAAGGTGGAAGTCACACTCAATCTAGACAGCAACACCTGGGGGGAGCTGACCACATTCGCTTTAAAATATTTAGACAAGACAGTCAAGAAGAGTTAAAAAATCAGAAGGCAGTGTACTTTCTTCATTTGTAATCTTATGACTCGTGGACAGAGATTTATGATCCATCTGCTTTCAGGACTGACTGGTGTTCATTTGATACATTATTATAGTCAAATTGTTTTTTTGTTCATACTACTAATGTGACAATTTTCGTGAACTTAATGCAGATCCTGTGCTTTCTGCTCTGTTTGAAATACTGTGCGAGGTTATACACAAGACATGCTGAAAGGACCAAGTGCTGCTTGTATTTCTGCCACCTCTAGCATGACAATTGTTACAGAAAGTCAACAAAACCTTCTGCTGCTTACTAATAGCTGGTCAATCTTGTTCCGCTGTAGGGTCTCGGTGAATTTATTTTGGTGGACAGAGATGTCAAAATCAAGAAGAAGGGGAAGGTATACAGCCTCAATGAAGGTTATGCAAAGTATTTTGAACCTGCAATGACAGACTATTTGCAAAAGAAGAAATTCCCTGAGGTAAGAAAATGTCAGCACTGTTCCCAATGTACTGTGCACTGCCAAGCATTGCCTTCCATGCAGTCCTGGCTGATAGTAAAGTATTTGAAAGTTTTGCTGAATTCAGCCCATGTAACACTTTTGTGCCAGTAGGTCCATTTTGGATACGTATGTGATGTGTTAGTTTCTGATGCCTTGACATGTTTTATAGCTTATAGTTTAGAAAGTAAATTCATAGCTGGTTTGTCACTGTATGGAAGAAAATGTGTTGTGCATGAAGAACCATGTTTTTTTTTTCAACAAAGCTCAGAAACTGTGCCAACAAAATGGGGAGAGTACCTTTGTTTTCTAGCTTTTCTGAATATGTAGCTCAGTCATATGTATAGCTGGACATTTGGGGCTAGATTCCATGTATGGCCCAGAAGGTCATTAATTTTTAATATTTAATGTTATTTTGAAATTTTAAAGTCTGCTTTTAGTCCAGCTGTGAGAGAAGCAAACCCCATGACACAAATTTCATACTTCCTGAAAAATAATCCAGTTGGGAAAGAGTAGATCTGCGTTTCTCATTCTGCTTATGTTATGCTGAGCTGTGTATTCAGCATAAAGTACTAAACCCAGATTTGTTACCTTGTGTTTTGCCAACCACCCAAATATTATTTAAAGTAAATGCTTAAACAAATAATCAACCCCAGGCAGCTATGAGAAGACGGAAGAGATTTCAAACTCAGTAGAAAGACCAGACATAAATACTTCACCACAGGCTCAGTGAGAACAGCTCTGTCATGTGATTCAGTAAATCCCCAGGTTAGGATGTACAGGAAAAACCTCTTTACCAATAGTTTGTTCTCTCAAATCTGTGCTTCATTGGATGAAAAACTGTTGAAAATGCTCTTGCACTAAGGCAGCAGGAGTTGGCAAAAGGTGGTTTTGTTACTAAAGCAAGCATCACAGTAGCATATGGATTTATGGGGGCAGGAGGAGAAGCCTCCTCCTGCCCCATAGGGTGCTGAGCAAGCTTTGCTTTGCTGCTCTGAGACATAGGGTTGTCTGGGTGAGGAGGGTCAGAGCATGACTGTTGTGCCCACAAAGCCCAGGGAAATGCCCTGCCCATCTGGAAGCTTATTATGATCCTGAGTTTTGGAAACAGCATAACTCAGCTTCTTTATTTAAAAAGGGTATTATATTTGCATTCAGAAGGACAAGAGAGAAAAGGTGTTGCAACTCTTCCATAGCATGAAATCTGCTTCCTGGAATCCTCTGTAGCCTTACCAGTGACAGCCACATTGGTGCTGCTCCTACCTTCCCTGCAGTGCCTAGCTGGAGCATTGGTCTGCGTCTTCCTCTCTTAAGCACAAAGAAGGGCACTGGGAGGTATCTGCTGGAGATCTCCTGCCTGCAACTTGGGAAGGAACTGACAAAGTGGGACATGAGGGACCTCATCTTACTCAGGTGACCCACAATCACCCTATGGCCTTCTGACCACTAGAAGCCAAGAGACTAGGCATTCATTTCAGCTACAGGACACATTTTTCCCCCTTTTTTTCCTTTGATCCTAGCTCTGCTTGCTCCTCCCCGTCGTTCTTGGTTAACACACTGTTCAGATGACTCTCTAACATTGCCACAGAAAACCGAAAAGTTAAACATAAACCAGGCAAACAAAGTAGAATGTTGTCCACAACATGTCCCATGTTCTGTATCACACTCGTTGGCGATCAAACATTATAAATCAACCGTCTGTGGAGAGGAGAGATTTTCCCTTAATCTAATAACAACATTCCAGATCAGCCAGTTCGGACTACAAAGCCATGTTGGCCCTCAAGGTTCCTTGTGGACCACCAGTCATCTAAGGCATCAGTTCTGAATTAAAAGCAATGGAAAAGTTCTGCTGTTCTGCAGGTCAGCTGCAATTCTCCTGCCATTGTCATGAGAATCTTAGTGAGAAATGCTCATCCAGACACATTTCTTCTGGAGCAAGAGTCTAGAGTAAAGCTTTTTCTTTGTTAAGCACTACAAAATCTCCTAATGCCTAATCATCTTGAAGAGCAAACTGCTGTTTGCAAGACTACCTGTAATGCAACACATTTCCTCCAGTGTGCACCGTGTAATGGGCACTGCTGGGCTAGGAAAAGTTTCTGCACAAATTTCACTCTAACTCCTTCCCAACATGGACTATTCCTCCAGTAATGCCTGCAGTACTCAATCCTCTAGCTGGCACTGCTTCACTGATGGTTGAACTCAGAAACGTGCCATGGGCATCATCATATTTTTCTGTGCCACCTATTTTTATCTTTTTTTCCTACAGCCACAACAGAATTTGTTTCATTTCAGCGTGGCGATTAAGAGCCATACAACAAAGATTTCCTTAGTAAGGATTTGAATTAGCAATGCCATCAAAAACTTATCATCAACAGCACATTTCAGCATGAAGCATTCTTCTGCCAGCCAGACTAGCAGCACCTGCATTACAAAAAAACCCCTAATAAAACCACTGCTTTTGTCACTGTAACTGTATGTGGGGCAAGGGATGTGGGGTGTTCTTGCTATAGATTGCAGAAAAGACTTTTTCCCTCCACTCTCCTTGTCATCACATTTATGCAAGTAAATATGGTTTTGGTCTTTTGTGGAGGAACATAGCTGTCAGAAATCAGTAGAATAAAAATGTGAGAAAGTGACTTCCATTATGTTATTAAGAAAAAATTACGAGACCTATGTGTTATGAGCATTTTTGTTCTTCTGGGTTAAGCAAAGGAAAGCAGAGGAAAGGGTGAAACTAAGAGCAGTCACAGGTTTACTTAAATGTCATTGGTGCTGACCAAGGGAACAACAAGATTCTCCAACTCTTTCATTAACATCAGCTGAACCACTGCAAAGTGCTGACCGGGCAAACACATGGTTTGGCATTACTCAGAACTTGGGATGAATTTCCCTAGCGTTAGTGCTGTTACTTTGTTCGAGAAGAAAGCCTGGGCGATATGCCAACATGCATGCAACACCTATTAACTTTCTCATCTGTAAGAAAATGTATGAGTGACCAAACTAGAGAAACAAGGAGTAACATTTCTAGTAACTCAAAGGACTGTTTATTCCTCACACGCAGAGAGCTGGACGCTAAGGGAAGTGGAGATTTTATTTCAGTTGGTGGCTTAAGTGATAAATGTACCAGAATGGAGGAATTTCTCTTCTGTATTTTTCTCAGCATAATCTCAGTGTTTCTAGCAGGTGAATTTTTATCAGGGCAAGAAGCAACTAAAATTGTCAGCTGCACCTCATCAACTTCATATAACGCTGCTGATGTATGAATAAGTTGTGTAAACTACCTGCACACAAATAGGAAATCCAGCACATCCTAAACATATCTGAT
>VZTM01020511.1:850-13329 GCA_013400555.1 Jacana jacana
GTCTGCTCCTTCCCACAAGTGGGACCCTTCTATGCTTTTCTGCTTCCAACTCTCCAATGGGCAAATAACGAAATTAGCTGATTATTACAGCAGTATGTATAAGCAAGAACCTCTCTGCATACCATTTCTTGACTTGAACTATAAGCATTGGTTTTATCACCCTTAGAAAGAATTATAAAGATTAGCTGGATGAAAAAGTGAATTACCACTGTAATATTGCAATTAAAATTGAAAACAACATCAACAGGCACCAAAACTGTTGGCTGCTAATAATATCACAGTATTCATTATCCCATTTTAGTCCCCCATTCAGTTCCCCTGTGTGCATCCTGGCCCAATCATCTCTTGTAAGCACATCTCACAATGCAAGAATATTTATGCTAGTAAATGTTCCTTAAAAAGAAAGCTATGCTCAATTTCTTACCAAGTCATAAATATTATTTAAAGAAATAAATTCTTTAAAGCTGATGATAAGCTTTTGAAATATTTTTAAGTCAAGAGATGTCCTGCAGCATGCTCAGGCTGTCTATTTCAAATTCAAAACCTAGGCCAAAAGTAGATCAGAAATGACAATTTTACCAGACATACAAACAAATTTTCTAAGACTCCATGGCTGCCTTTAAAATGAAAAAGCTTCAACTGGCGTGCAAATCCGAATACCATCCTACTGGTAAACCACTATAAAATGTGAATCCAAACTAACATGAAATAGTGAAAAGACACAAAAGGCCACTCATTTCAAGACTATCTATTCTCCAACTTCTCCATGAAATAAAAGTCACCTGGATAAGATGGAGAGTCAGCCAATCACTTCACAGAAGGGAACAGATGCTGCCATCACTAAGGAACTGTCCGTTTTTGCATTATGAGAGAGCAGTAGAGCTGAGCACATAGGCAACATAACCGTAGGGAAAGGCAAAGCAAGAGGAGCCAATTGGTAGTATCTCACAGCAAACAGATCACTGGAAAGGCAGCACTTTGGTAAAATGAGGAGGGCATTGTTATTCTCCTCTTTCTTAACATTGCCTCTTAATAAGCTTTAGAAAAGAAAAAGGTTATTTGAAACTGTTAAAAAAGAAGGGATTGAAAACACCAAGTTTAAGAAACCATCAAGTATAATAATGCCATTCACAAACTAGAGTTAAAAATGGGACAATTCAGAAACTAGCAAAGAAGCACCTTGAGTAGGCGAATGAAGTGTTTGTGAAATAATACAATAATCATTGTATGGGACTGGAAACTGGCTAAAGTTGGCTAGAAAGAAAACTCATAGTTAACTGTATTCAGCAGGAATAAACTGTATTCAGCAATCCACAGCTCTTTGATCAACAGGTATCATATGTGTGAAATATTTTGAAAACTGTCCAATGAGAGAGTAGTTGTAATTCGGTAATATTGCATGCCTACAATTCTGGTTTAACCTGAGAAAAACACCTCTAGTGTTGTTGTCTTTAGTCCCTCTTGATCAATGTTCTCCTAAGACAATCCATTACATATGTACTGGAAATGAAAAGCAACTATTATTCTCTTTCTGTCCATGCTGTAAAAAATTATACAGTAGAATGTCTTACTGCCATTACAGTAAACTAGAACTGTTTAACACCAGTTGTGTCTTTTAATACTTTCTTTGCAGTAAAATGTGTTTGCAGTTTTGGTCATGTTCAGTATGTAGAGCCTAAGTGGCTTTCTTCTGCTCCCAAATCACATTTGCACAGTATTACCTGAGTGCTTCATATCCCACCTCAGAATATATCTTCAGTTTAAAACAAAGTAATTTAAAATTATCCTAATTCTTATAAAAACTAAAACTGGGAAACCAATAACTTTATCTGTAAGCTAATATATGTATGCATATACATAAACACACATACATATACTTACATATATGTATGAGAATAGATGGTGTGCTTTGTCAGTCTTGTAGTTTTCCACTTCTGGAATGGCTGTATCAAGTAAAAATTATGAGCAAATCTTTTGGCCAGGAAAAATCAAAAGGCTTACATGGAATTTCACTAATATGAAATTCAGTTTCAGATGAAGATGCCAAGTAACAGGTGCCCACCTGTGTGCCTCTTGCCTAAGCTTTCATCTTAGTCAAGAGATTTAACCAATTAAGCCAAAGGATCCTGGAAAGCCATACAGATGACCAGACAGGATGTGTTTGTGTTACACTAAATTGACTTATTCTATAGGATCTCTCAATGTAGTCAATATAGTCTATATTGACTAAAAATAGCATTCAGAATATCCATTGGTATTTCAGAGACCTTAAAAGTATCCTGCAGCAGCTGTTCCAGTAGGGTGCAGTTTTCTGTATCTCCTTGTAGATATGTATGGTGTCTTTGTCATAGAGACTTACAAGAAATTAAATGTAGCAGGTGATAAAATAAACTTTATTCTACCCAAAACCGCTTAAGATTCTGACATACATTAATAATCTACAAATTCAAGATGTAAACTGGAATTAATACTACTTTTTTAATTAACTTTTTTTTAGATGCTGAATGTAGTTTCAGACATTCTGATCATCTTCATAAGGAAGGACGAGGAATTACACCCACCTATCCTTGTATGGGACTCAGTATATCGTATTTGCACAAAGCATAAACATGTGGTTAAAAAAACAACCAGTCAGAGCTCATAATTCACTAAAAACTTCAATAAAATCTGTTCTTCATGCGTGAAAAAATATATAAAATTGATAGCATTAAATCCTCTGCTACTTTTTTTTTTTTTTTAAAGTAATCACAGAGCTGCTACAATTTATCTTTAGAATTATCAAACATTAAGAGTATGGTTGCTGCAGCAGCTTTTTTTTCCTTTTCAAAGCACTAACACAGTATATTAACCGCAGTATGCACAAACTACAGCCTTGGTATGCTACATCCCTGCTGCTTTTGAATTTCTGTTACAGTATTTACCGACACACAGCCCCACTAGTAAGTAATTTAGTACAAGAAACAAAGAATATATTTTTCAATTTACAACAGCCAAGGAAATTACATTAGACTTGAATTAGTTCTGGGTGGATGCCTGCTCCTCTAGGTTCCATAGGGGAGCTAAGGGAATTGTTCTGCCTTGCCTAGGAGGGGCCCAGCTTTGTAAGCATCTCTTCTGGAACACTGCCGCCACAGAGTGCTTCCATATAACACATTCCCACAGAGTTATATCACCTATTTACCCGCCCCTTAGCGGTGAGGCCTCAAACTGCCACAGACTCAGCACCCAGGCCTAGAGTGCCGCCGGCCGTGTCGGAAACAAGCCAATCGGAGGCGAGTGACACCCGCCTTCGTGACCCTGGGCAGGCAGAGCTGCAGCCAATCGGAGGCGTGACAGTGCCGGGGGTAAGTTCTCATATGGCGGGGGCCGCGTGTGTGTGGCGGTGGTCTCTGTGCGGGGAGGTTGTGCGGGGTGCTGACACATTCTAGAGGGCTCAGTACCAGTAAGCCCAGTAAAAGGAGCCCGTGGAAGTTGGGTTCCTGTGTTCCTCGGCTGTGCTAGGCCAGGGGTCTGACAGAGTGTGACAGCAACACAGTAGAGACCTCCCCCATCAGTTTGCCAGGCACATGGCCCAGTGCTAGTGATTAAGCTGGGTGACTTTTCCCCTTGCCATCTTAGCATGTGGGGCAGTGAAGTGTTGCTGATGAACTGTTTTGTGAAATGTCAATAAAAGAAGTTTTATGCTGGCTTGTGTATCACCCTTTAGTGAAGGAGGGTGTCATGTCTGTGCAGCAGTTTATCTTCGGGGCAATGAAAGCTGACTGTGCCAAACTGCAGCACAGCAGCTTACCGTGACTTTGCTAAAATCAATTAGAAATGTGAGCGTGAGATAACTTAGGCCATTCTTAAACCAAAAGGACCATGTTCACTGGTGATTTGCACTGAATTAAGTTTGTCAGTTTAAGAACAATTATAATTAAATTACTATATTTATTTTTTGTGTGTGTGCAGTGAGACCAGCTGAACATTTTCCAGTGGTAGAATGTCTCAGCAGAGAAGGGGATCTTCACAGAAACAAGTGTTGTCAAAAGTTACTGACTTGTGAGTAAGGAGGTTAAATTAATTGAAAATTGCAAAGATTTCTGTTAAATTCTTTGTATTAATGTTTCTTAACATTTTTAATGGAGAGAGAAAATTGTTCAAGCAGCTTCTGCAGTTCTGCCAATACGGATCAATTGTTCTGTAGCTTGTTACTTGTGCTGCGTTTTTATGTCACAAGGTGTCACTCCAAGTCCACACAAAACCGAGAGCTTCTGTTTATTTCTACAATGTAAAAGATGTTCTGGCTTGTTCTTAGACTTGCCTATCCATTGGTGCTGAATTTCACTTACCCAAACACAAATATACACACCACTTCTTGTAGCACAAGTCTGTAACAAGGTTAAGTCTATGACTCCAAATATGCTGGCCTGAATTAACATATCAAAAGTACATAACGGAGCAATTTGAAATTAAAAAGGGGATAATTGCCTAAAAACTGTGCATACTTTCTAATTTGAGGAAAAAAACCAAAACAGTCATCTACTCTGAGCCTTTTTCAGAGAAATTTTTGTGTAATTTTGCATCAAAAAGTGTGTTTTCTTCCCTTAAGAAAGACAGCCTTGTTTAGCAAGGAACCCCTTTCTCATTGACAAAGAATCTTGGAGGCAACCTTCTCACTAAATTAGTTTAGGTAGCTGGTACCACTTTGTGACCTGTTTGATATGTTTTAAACAGTAGTTGAATGAGCAAGCATTAAAACTGGCCATGGCATCCAACTTTAGATACTCAGCGGTAGTATAAGTAACAGAATGCAACTGCTTTTGTTTCTGAGTGTCTAGTGGAATGATACATTATTGGTAGTGAGGAAAGCCAAATGATCTAACTGTTTGGGACTTCTGTTTGGCTGGAAAACACTCCTTTCTTACCAGAAGGGAATTATTGTAAAAATCAACATTTTTGTGAAACCCTTTGGTCCTTTCTAAGAAAGTCTGTGTGCATAATACCCCATATCTCTTCAATTGCAGCAAACATCCAGGGTAGCTTTACAATCATTAAGTCAGCTCATTAGGGACTAGCTAATTTTACTGCAAGGTAACCTTGTGTTGGTTTATAGAGCTGCTAAAATGTATATTTTCATGTATAGTATTTAAAAAATGTCTGGCAGCAGTTGTTGTGGTTTCTCTTGCAATGTAAAGTATTTTCAAACCTATCACTGAATTAAGTGATAACACAAGGGGCAGTGGGTGCAAACTGGAACATAGGAAGTTCCACTAAATATGAGGAAAAACTTCTTCACAGTGGGTATAACAGAACACTGGAACAGGCTGCTCAGAGAGGTTATGGAGACATTCAAAANATACCCCTCCCTTACTTGCCCAGTCATGCATGCACATTCTATTTACATAGCCAGATGCCAACGTTATCTTGACCCTTCTTGTGAGAGAGTACAACCCTTCACTTCTCCGATAAGGTTTATAACGAAGATTATCCAGCAAGGTTTAAGGAACAGACAGTTACAATTTATCACAGATATGTTTCTATGTGACCTGATCTGGGTGTTCCTGTCTGGCAGGGGAATTGGACTAGATGATCTTTCAAGGTACTTTCCAATCCCTGATATTCTGTGATTCTGTGATTCTGTGAATTAATTATTTCAAGTGTGTTATCTTTCACTTTTGGCTGTGGCACATTCTTCTCTAATACTGCAAAAGCCTTTTAGTATAATTT
Organism: Jacana jacana; assembly: GCA_013400555.1. Classification (NCBI taxonomy): domain Eukaryota; kingdom Metazoa; phylum Chordata; class Aves; order Charadriiformes; family Jacanidae; genus Jacana; species Jacana jacana. Next base: position 6,560 of record VZTM01020511.1, read on the forward strand.
AAAATAATTTCATAGCGTAGTGAAAGCAGCTGTCAAGTGCCGATTAACTACTTTTGGAATTGTTCTTGCAGTTTTGTTGATTTCTGTAAAACTTTTCAGACTGTTGTTCCTCAGATTCTCATAGATCACTGTGCAGCAGAGGCATGTGTTTCTGCCTCTGCCTTCTACTGATGTTGATCTTTTTATTAGCTAATAGATTATTTGGTTTCACTGGCATTGCTGAACATTCATCATTGTATTTGTAGACGAGTCTCCTCCTTAAGAAATACTGTTTGTGATCTGTGTGCAGCTTTTGGTCTGCTGCTTTGTATCACTGGAATATTTCTGAATTCCACTGGGCCATTAATTCAAGTGCTTCTGGTATCATCTCTGCAAACCTGTGCATATTTAGATGAAATGTCAGGACATCTAGCAAGAGGCAGTGATGATAGACCTCATGTGTTTGAGATACTACATTTTAGAAATTAGGCTATGTCTTTTCATTTAATTAAACACTTTAGATAGCTTTCACTATCTGGTAAGATAGATGAGATTTTGGCTTGCTTTTTCTAGTGATTTTAGCAATATAAATATTTTGATGTGAGACACCGCTATGTCTTTGAAGTATTTAAAATAATAGGTTTCTCATTAAGCACCTAGGGAATGTCACTCCTTTGGCTGTGATTGGAAGCAGCCAGGTTAGCAGGATAAGCATGGACAGTAGTTGGAAACATTATCTGCACTTAATGCAGAGTCCATACTCCCACTGAGGTCAAGAAAAATATTGCTGAAACAAGACTGGAGAAGGCTTCTAAGGTTTGGTCCAGCAGTGGTGATGGATAAAATGGGTTCACAAGAGTTCCATGAGCACAAATGTGGCACCAGCTTGTCTTTGGCACTGCCAAAAAGAGGTATTCAGGGAGCATTCTGGCATCAGTCCCAAGCTGGTTACAACTTGACCTGCAGGATTGGATGGGATAAACTGTGTTGTCTCAAGTATGTTACTAGCAACAGGGAGTTGTCACAGACAATCCAGAATCATGACTTTGAATGCATATGCATTAGTGTTTTATTTAAAATATCTCCTGACTATCCGAGCTCTGGGTGGAAGAGGCCATTCCCAGCATCTCTGGCTGCATCCTCACGTCACAGAATACATGATGCAGAATTAATGTCGTGGCATGGGGCACTGCTCTCTCTGCAGCTCACCTGATTTGACAGACAACTTTTTACCATTTTTCTAAAGTAAATGAACTAAATAGAAGCATATAGACAGATGTATGTCTGTGATTTGTATTTTGCATGGTTTTAGACCATCTAAATTGCTGTATTTTCTTGTTGCTTTGGATGACAGGCCATAAAAACTGAGGAGTGAACTCAGGTGGACACTGGGAACCTACATGAAATTCCTGTGGAACAGGACAAATAACTTATGTATCTGTTAATAACATATAGGAAGTAAAAATGATTTAGCTCAGATGATTTTGTCTTGGGGATAGCTGCTGAAAAGTGTCCTGTAAGGACATTATAAAACAAACAGCCCTAAAGCAAATAGAACTTCACTAGTGCTTTTAAAAACAATAGATATTACTTACTGAATATTTTGTTATTATGGTAACTTCTTCCACCAGCTCTGGGCTGGATGACATGCTAACAGACAGAAATGAGCTCAGCATTGATCTATAAATTAGCAGTTGCCTAGTGACTCATACTCCTGGCACACTTGCTTTATGCAAACAAAAAATAGCACTTGCAGTAATGGATATATGCCATTTTTTTGCTAGGGTCACTGTCTTAGAGTTTACATTTTGACAGTGTAATTTGAAAGTGGAAAATGTCAATGAAAGCAAGGAATTGTTCAGAAACCATCAGCAAGGTACTGACATACGAATGTTGCTATAAAAACACTGCAAAGAAAAAAAAAAAGCACAACAAAAAAAATCTGGCCCAAAATATATGAAAATAAGTAATGCAGCATAAAATGGAATTTGTGCTGCATATTAAATACATTACAATTTGGTTTAAAAGCAGATGTCAAAATAGGAAAAAATAATTGTCATGATTATTAACCAGTTTAATGAAGCTGTCTAATAATTTTAGACATTCACTGAACATGACTGACGTTCTTGCCCTTGCTGGTGAAGAAATGAAAGCACAACAGAAAACTCTGCCTGCGAGAATCCTTGAAATACAGGCCAGAACAGCAAGTGTGAGCGCTCTCTTACTCCCTTGCAAATAAGGACACCCTTACTAACAAGGACGCTCTTGCTCCGTGGTGCCTGCATCCCCTGCTTGCCTGCCTCTGCCTGGGTGCTGCTTCAGACATTCCCTGATCCATGAGGTATTGAGATTACATTTATGCTTTAACTTTAATCCATGGGTTCCTGCATCCTGCCTGCATCTGGCTCACACAGATGCTAAAATGTTTTCTGACTCATGATGTCAATGACTAAAGCCACAGAGGATGTGTATGGTACCGCCACTATACTAGTGGTAGTGTGTAGCGAATAAGGACTTAAGGACTGTCTTAGCATGTTTGAAAGACAAGCTGAGCCCCAAGACTACAAAAATAGAAGACAGAGGTTAATTAATTTGTTACTGTTACTTGGATTTTTTACTGGTCAACCCACACCCCAGCAGCTTCTCACAGACATACAACTGTGCTGCCAAAGAGGTAATAAAGATAGGCTCAGGCAGCCATTTTTCTCTTCCAAAACTACCTCACATTCCTAGAAAATACTGAACAAAAGAGAGAGGAAAGAATTAGAAAGATGTTAAATTTTATGATGATTTGAGGAGGAATTGGGCCAAAATTCTGTTAAGAAAGTTGTAAAAAATCAAGGCAGTCTCTCCAGCTGTTGGGACCTGCCTGCAAAGCTGCAAACCCTAATCTGCAGCCTCTCCCATAGTACCAAGTGTCAGTAGACAAAAGCAGCAAGAGGTGATCGTCACTTTTGTGCAAAAGGAGTTCTGTCACTCACCATGCCACCAGAGAAAGATGAATTTAGCAAGGGTCAAGTTAGCAAACCTGGAGATGCTTCATGCATGTCTAGGTTTAGTGTTCTTGTGATGTGAATCCTTGTTGGCTATGCATGTGTGATGTGGTCTCTCCTCATGGTATGCAGTCCAGGCAGGATACAGCAGTCCTTGCTGTGCAGGAGCAATGGCTGCAGCATATAGAGAGGGATATTTCTGTTGCTGGGAAGTCAGGATCTGAAGCAGGCTGATGCCACCCTGCTTCCTAAAGTGCAGAGTTTCTAAAACCAGAGGACACAAATGCCAAAAATTATCTCTGTCACAGCAAAGTTCTGGAGCATAGATTTAGTGTCATGAGAAGAATTAGCAAGATGGGTATGAGGGAGAGAAATGGGGGGTAGGCTTAATGAGCTGAGGGGCAGGAGAGCGGGGTGGGAAATGGTGGCTGAAAAGAGGGGGCACAAGGTTCAATGGATGTACACACATGTTCAGGACGATGTGCTGCTAGTCATAAATGATGTGGAAAACAGACAACAGTGATGTAAAAAGGATTACAAACAATGCAGAATCAGTCAGGTTAGTTAAAAAAAAAATCAAAAGCTGTCTGCAAAGAGTTGCAAAAGGGAACTCATAAAATTTGAGCAACTGGATGGTGAAACAGTAGATGAAACATAGTGATAACTGCAAACTGCTGCACATGAGGAGAAACAGCTGTGACTACAGGTATGCACCAATGAGCTCCAAATTACCCATCACATCTCAAGAAAAAAAGATCTTAGAGTCAATGAAAATACCAGTTTCATCTTTGGAAGCAATGAAAAAAGCAGGCAAAAAGTTAGAAACCATTGAAGGGGGGAGACAATAAAACATCACACTTGAAACAGCAAATCCCCAGTGTACCCACACCTCATATCACACAGTTTGGCCTCTTCCCTGTTCCTCATTCACAAAGGGTTTTTTTTAAATATAACTAAAAATGCTCAGAAAAAGAATACTTAATGACCACCAGTATGGAATAATTCCCATATGAGGAAATTCTAAATAGAAGTGCTCCCCTGGGAAGCAAATGACTAAATCACAGAGGTATATTAAATATGCATAAAATATGTATTTTTGTAAAAAAAACCCCAAAAAATACACCACACAGGTGTCATGAAGATGTAAATATGGAACAATAGCCATTAATTCTTACTACAAGCACATCATTAAATTGTCTGGCAGATTCAGAACAAACAAAAGGAAGCATTTCTTTGAGCAAACTATAATTAAATTGTGGAACTTATTGCTACAGGATGTCATGGAAGCTGAAAGCATAAATGAATTAAAAATGTAATTACACAAATTTATGGATATACCTCCATGAAAGGTTGTTGAACAGAAGGCAGTGGTTTCAGTATCTGACTCAGGAAATCTTTCAGCAAAGATTGCAGGATTTGCAAGGATGTATTGAGGAAGGAAGGAAGTTTTCTCTCCTGGTTACCCTCTCTGTGTGCCCTTTCTCTAATCAGCTGCAACTGGACCCTCTTAGAGACAGGATCCTGATCAATCTTTGGCTTCACAAATTATGGCTGTTTAAAATTCTTACTTTATTTCCTTTCTCCTTTCCCTTTATCTGTCTTTAGTTTTATAACCAAGCCATTGGATCAGCTGAGACTCCCAGTAGCATAGCTCTGGGCTGACCAGACTTTACAAGCCTTTTTGACTCCTTGGAGTGTTGGACAGTTTATCCATGTCTTGTCTTAATGTGTGACACCTGGCAAAACAGATTTTTAATTAGCTCCTGGGCACAAGAGCCATAGAATTTGTGTTTCATGAAACATGCTTGAAAAGTTTCTGAAGACGCTGCTAGGTCAGTGTGGGCAGTTTTCTGAGGCACACAACGACTAGAGTTACAGTTCTAATTAATGACAATGTGCTCCTGGAGTGACCGTGATAGTGCACAGTGACAATAGTTAGTCAGTTGAGCTAGTCTGAAAAAAATCCACATTAGAGCTACTCTTCATGAATGAATTTCCATTATCTAGAAGAGAACTTGAAGGCACAATTCTAAAATATGTAAACGATCCAGCTCAGGAACAGGCGCATACACCAATTGTGGAAATAAAAGGGCAGCCAGGAAATGGAATTTGGAAATTAGCTTTAAAAAATGAGCACTCTCTCTGATATGTCTCGGAATTGCCCTGCCCCTCCTTGTCCCCATATTCCTGTTTTCAGTGGCAGGTAGAAATGTTAGTGGGTACACAGAAAAGCAGAGGCTAAGTGAACAGTAGCAGGAAAAAGGAATGACAGCAGTATATTGAAATGGAAATGGGGATGGTCAATTTGATTTGCATATACAGAAGCATTTGATGTAACCATAGTAACATTATATCTACAACACCATATCAGAAGACTGTTGATAAAAAAAAAAGCATAACAATGTACACAGATTTTAAAACCTGCGGCAAAATGAAAATATGGAGTGACTTTTGGGAAGCTATGAATACATCATCAAAGAAAACACCAGGGGAGGGGAAAGTTGTTTAAGCTAAAGTGCACTGTTGGCACAAGAGCAAATGGCTGTAAACCTTGAATAAATTTAGGCTGGAAATTAGAAGAATTTGTCTAGTCCTCCGAAGTGAATTTTTGGAACAACTTTCCCATAGAAATGAGAGGAACAGAACACTCAACCTTATTTTTAAATGACAGTGAACAGTTTATATGATGTTGTTGCCTGAAATACTAGCAAGCCAGGAAGTCCCTTATATTTTCGTATTGTAGGCAATTGTGTTATAAAATGAAGCTAGATTTGAGAACATAAACATTTGAAGGACAGAGAATAAATTCTTTCTTGAGCAAATTAATGAGAATGAAGTAGTTACGCAGTATTTACTCAAAGGACCTCATGGATGACTCATCATTTGGGTTGCCTAAAATAAAGCAGTAATCCAGGTACTTTCAAGATGCCCTGTACTGGCTAGTGTAATCACCAAGGCAATCTTAATTGTTCATCTTCATCATGAGTCATGTTACAGGGCCTTGAAGGTTCAGACCCTGACAAAGATATGATACACAGGGAGATGGATTCTCTTTGGTAGATGCCGAATAGGAGGAAATAATGACCAAAAGTCATGGCTGTTGGACTGAGGACTCCCACCTCCTTGCCTCAGCTTGCAGGCAAGTGGTGTCAGCTTTCTACATTGTTCATATAAGCAGTTCTACTTCTTAGAGAGAAGCCCACAGGGAGGTAAACATTTCAAGAGGAACTTCAGAACCAATGTTTCCAGCTATGTTGTTTAAAGTGTTATGAAAGAACCTTGGATTCTGAGACCAGGTGTCTTCAGGAAAGTTCACAGAATTAAGATACTAACCATGGAAGTTGGCACTTATAAGATTAGACCTCAGGTATAAGGATTAGCCAGTAAAGACTACAAAATTAGCCTGCTTTTTCTCTCTGAAGATGGATTTTTTTTAATATTAAGCTGCCATCTAATCTTGTGTTTCATTTTGGGAAAATATGCTGTTAGAAACGTTCAATGATCCTGTCTCCTCTTTCTTAGGCACATAAGAGGGTCTTCTGTCATCTGAAGGACAAACATATCTCTGGGTTTTCTGCCTAGAGCTGCTGGTACATTATTTTCCAGATCAATGGTGAAAGTGATCATATGGATCATGGAAGATACAGTAGGACAGAAGAATGGGTCAAAATGCTTTTCTCTTACAAGAAGAGTCAGTGGTGATTGCTTTAGTGCATTTTTGAAATAATAGACTGCATCCTTTTAGCGTATCACGGTGGCATTAGGCAAAATACATGTTTTAGTGCCATTATTACACCA
>VZTM01020533.1:1094-18051 GCA_013400555.1 Jacana jacana
TGAAGACACTGGATCCTCTTCTGCTTTCAAAGCTGCAGGAAGAATTTTAAAAACCTGGAACAGAAAAGACCATCTGGACAGTTATAGCACAGACAGGCAATTTCTGTGACAATTCCAAAGGTCTCTCACTTTTTTCCTTTGAGAAGTTGTTTGAGCAATACATGGCTAAATGTTTTCTTTTGAATCTGCAAATAAGCCCACCTAGAACTATCTACTGCTAACTGTTGTCACCTCCACCAGTCCTCCTGTGACTGTGTGACCCGGCACAGAGTACCTGGGAGTTGACACAGCTTATGAGCAAGGTGAAAGTAGAGCTGCAAAAACTGAAGTTCATAGCCTAACGCTGGACTGTGCAGCTCTAAGTCAAGGTGCTGCACTTGACAGCGGTATTTAAAATGCCAAAAGTATCAACATTTTTAGTAAGACAGAACGCGTGGCTTCCAGGAGAAAGTGCACTGAAATGTTCCATAGTTGCAGGCTCTATTCATCAAATCCCCACCTTTCAGGTGCTGCTCATTAGCCATTTAGAAATACACCCTGGTTAGCAGATCAGCACTGCCACCTCCTCTTCTCTTTACCCTGGCAGCAAGTTGCTTAATACATCTATCTCATTTCTCCTCCTGTTTTCCAAAAAGAACCATCAAAGTTCTCCAACAAGGATATGCCTCATTATGTATCCTTGTGTAAACCACGTTTTAGCCAACATCTATTTCTAGAGACAAGACTTCTACGAATGCTGTAATAGTCATTCTCCACGTGGAGGCTCAACCTTAGTTTTAACACATTATGCTATGAAATGGGAAGGAGAATCAATGCCAAGGATGACGAGGAGCAGCTGTCACAGAGAAAATAAAGTATTCTGTTACCTTTGTAACAGCCCCTGCATGGGCCTGATATTCGTTGAAATCCTTTGTCAAAGGTAACGGGTATTTCATAGCTCGAATTGTCCCCAGAGATGTACCAACAAATACCATGTGCCCGGAATGAGAAACAGCTACTGCAGTATAAACAACACCAAAAGCAGACACTTCATGCTGGATCTGGAAAAAAAAATAATCAAATCACCATACAAAATCCTCACATTACATTAAGTTTCCCAATGCTGTTTGATTATTCATTGCATGAGCAACAGTCATACCTCTGCCTGCAGCAAATAATACAGTTAAAAGAATCTACATGGCTATAGCAGTAAAGCCATGAACAACAATTACTATTAAGCTTTATAGATATGCACTCTCAAAACTTCAAGCCAAGTTCCACAAGCTGGTCACTTCTGAAAGATGTACTAGTTACCACATAAAATTTACTACTTTTCTGGACAGAAAAAAAAAAAAAATTAAAAAATTGCATGCAGCCTACAGTATTAGACGCATCACACTTGTATTTCAGCAAAACAGTTGATACAATATTGCCAAGGTAGTTTGTTAGCTGGATTACAAGATTTCTAGATAAAGCCAAGTCATAGAAATACAAAACTATGACAGAATCTCAGGATTCATGGTAAGGGACAAGGAACACAAGACAAGTGTCAGTAAATACTGCAGTTACCAAAACCAGACTGAGTCCTTCTTATCAAATGGATGATAAGGAAACCAAAGCACTAGTGCCCACCCCCAGAAAACTTAGCAAAATCCCAGAGTGCTTGTTAGCTCACCGAAGATTCTGATATTTCTTTGATAGTTTGGTCAGATCCAACAGCAAAGATGATTTTGGCATCAGGAGACAGGGCAATGCTGCTGTAGATGCACGACTTGAGCACACACTCTAACTCCCTTTTACCTGTCAACAAATTCCACTCGTACACAGCACCATGTGTGTCACAGGAGAAAAATTTCGCATCATCTGCGCTCCATTTAACTGCATGTATCTGTCAAAAGCAAAATACAGCAAGGCACCTGATATGTAAATTATAGACACACAGCATGGAGGCATTTTTCTGGTAAATCCACAACAACTTTGGAATCGTATTTCTAAGGCTTATTTAAAAATCCCTAGATGCTTCTTAACTAATGTCATTTTAGCACTTAAAAAAAAATCAGCAAGAAATACTTTATGAACGCACTGTAAGGAAAAAGCTAATTTCAGTAATGAGTAGTACATTTTATTTTTATGATTTATTACTGGGATATTTTTCCTAGTTCATCTACTTGCCAACCACTCACCTTGAATTTAAGGATTCTTTATGTGGATCTAGTGCATGCATACACTGATTTCTGACCAAAACCCCCTGACTTTTATGTTTCTATTTTCAATTTTGGGGCCCATTTTGATCCAAAATTGTACTTCACCTTTTCAAAATGCATCTTACCAACTAGTTCATACTTTAATAAGTTGTATCGTATAGGATTTGTTTACTAACCTTCCCACTATGTCCTTTCAGATTATTAATATTCTCAAAGGTGATACTGGAATAAATTTGAATCACATTTCCATTAACTGCAGCAAAAAGATGGCCTCTGTTACTGAACGAGCACTACAAAAAGAACACAAACACCCATTACTGTAGATGCAGTGGATAAAAGAATTCATGCATTGAATTCCAATGACATCTTCTACTATCAGAATGTTAAACTAAAAGAAAACACCGTGACATAATTAATCTCCTACAACTTTCTTAATTGGTGCCTTCCCCTGTAAAATTCAGTCCTTGAGTATTTCTGAGCAAACTACCCCCTCTGCAGCTTTCTAGGTCCACAGTTATGCATCAGCACCCAGGCTTATTTTCCAATAGTCAGAATCCTTTTCTCTATGCTTTGATATCCTAAATCCTACTGGAATCTATCAGAGAGGTTTCTATCTTCTGTCACGTCTTCACCACTTATCTTCTGTCACGTCTTCACCACTCTGCTCCCTGTAACTCCCCCGACTGGTTTTGCATGGCTCCTTACCTCTCTACACTTTCTCACAGCAAACTCCTTGAAAACACGCATGTCCTCAAACAGCAGACTTATAAATCGTAGTTTGTCAGAAAACCCAACCAAACAGAACAGGCCGGTGGGATGAAGTGATACCGTGTACGCTTCCTCCCCATACTCCTTATACAGCTCCAAAGTGCTGAAAGAGAAAACCATTGTGCAGAATGGAACAGTACAAACTCCCTACGCACACAGGGCAGGAGGACACGATCCGGCCTGGAAAGGACACCTGCAGCTACAATCTGACTCTGCTCTGTCCTGGAGGAAGTGTGTTGCCATTCAATTAAATAACAATCACACAGATGTTACAAAGGCAAATCTGAACTTTCTGGTTCACAAAGAAGGTGTGGAAGGTGCAAGAGCAAATCCTTATTTTACTGTAACGTAATGAAGAAGGTAAATGAACTGCTGATTGCAAACCTACTCAAACATCTCTTCTGAGACCTGTTTTTCTCCTCCTCTTCCTCCATAAAACCTTGAAAGCTGGAGTCAATTTGCTTAAGAACTATGGTTATGGAGCAGGAGATGGGACAACAGTATCTTAAGACAAAGCTGAATGAAACATTCCTGAAGATTCTTTTTTTTCCAAAATACATTAGAAGTCTGACACAAAACTGGCTTTATAGAAAAGACTTTGGATTCTTTTGGCACTTGTTTTAAAGGCACTGCACACTTCCCAGATCATGTCACTAGGACCATTTGCATCCCACACAAGAATTTTACCAGAACAACACTCTCATTCATATAAGATTGCTGCTGTTGCCAGCTAAATCCAATATACATTTAAAAAAGAGGTAATAACAAACACAAACAACTCTTTACTTCGTTTTGTAATTCCAGATGCGGACAGATCTATCCAGGGAACAAGTAGCAAAAATGGGTTTCCAGATACAGATGTCCAGACCAGTAATCGAAGCAGAATGCAATGGGAAACTCAGATAAGCAAAATAAGCTGTCCTCTCCTGAGAAGCAAGGAGAACATAAAAACAAAAATCACAAATATTACACTGCAGGCAGTAAGTCACATTAGAAATCTGTCACGGCTCTCTGTGAACAGTAATCAAAAAGATTTGAGGAAACCACTTAATCCTTTCAATGCACCAGTCTGAACAGAACAATGTTAAAAACATAATAATACTAGAATTAGTTTACACTTTATAATTAATAAGGAAAGTGATGCGGGGAAAATGTAGGCTCCACAGTTCTCATACAGTAGTGAAAACAATATAATTGTAGGTGTCTAAAGAAATGCAAGTTAGATAATTAAATAAAACGGGAACGCAATCATTCAGTAACAGCTTCTGGTCAGACAGGTATTTAAAAATAATCAAGCACTGAGCAATAAGCCACTTAAGCAGGCTGTTTAGCTAGCACATGCTGGGAGTGAAGCATCAATAAAATCTTAGGCTGCATGCAAAGACAGGACTGATAACTATGTCTGTACGCAGGTTAGGTATTTACCTCCATGAAAGCCTGTTTCATGATGATACATTTATCTCTTGTCTTTGTATTATTTGATTCCTTCAGAGTAGGGAATGTTTCTCATTACATTTGTCCTTCACAAAGAGGTTTCACTTCTAACTAGAGCTTCAACAACTATTTTTGAGTAACATCAGATTCCCATGGCTGCTCCAGCTTTATCATTGCATTAATGTTTCTGCTTATTACAGTGGAGCATAAACTACTACAGTTACATTAAAAATCTTTCCCTTTAAGCCTTACTTAAGTGGTTTGACAGTGACATGCACCAGTAAATTGTCTTCACAGCATCCCCTATCATTCTGCTGAATAACATCAGGTATTTGTATGAAGGCAGGAGCATATGGAACCCTTCATATCATGAGCTTTGAGGGTTCACATGTTGGTTGATGGATTTTTTGAGAGTCCATCATAGAAAGTGACACTGAATAAGCCTGGGCCATGACAATACGTCCCTTACCGGACACAGTGGCTGTGGAATGTAAGAAGATTGCACATACCTTCATAAAACTGCTGGAGACCATAGTAAACATGTAAAGCTGATTTTTATTTGTGTAAATGACCATCGTTTTCTCCGAGGGGCTGAAGCATATACATATAATGTTCTGTCTGCTTGACTTTTTTGGCTCACTGCTAAACTGGTCCTGAGGAATCTGCACAAGAAATGCATCCCATGGGATATTCCAGGTCTCCACGTTTTAGCAGCACGCGTGCACACACACAAGCTTTTGCTGCAATGCTACCTTAATAAGCATATGCATAACATCAGGAAGATAAGTTGGATATTTAATAGTACCTAACTACTGTAAGGCAGGGAATAGAGGACAAGATAACCTAACTGTCTCTATAGCATTACAGCTGAAAAAAAAGGATCAGAGAACATTTCAGCAGCAATCTTAAGTACTGCAACAAAATGAAAATGGTAGCAGAAAAACATTGAGGAAAAAACCCCGTGTCCGAATGAAAACTGCCTGAATATTATGGTCTCAGAATCCTTTGCACTGTACCATCCAGGCTGATAACAATCTTATTATAGGGTCTCATGCATAGGGAAGATCTGACCTTTTACACCCAGAGTTTGAAAGCTTGACCAGATCATCAGTGTTAAATGTTCTTATCCAGGGATTGCAGTAATTCAAATCATACAGCTCACTATAGAACAGTTAGAAATCCTACTAGATTACTTAAGAGTGTACAAGGTGCATGACAGCTATAATAAATAAATACCTGAGGGGAAAAAAGCTGTGCCTTGGAAAGAGCAAGCAGCCTAGTTCTTCAGAATTGATGTAGACTACTTCTTAGCTCCAAAAGTCTCCATAAATAAAAGTTTCTTAAAGGTTTAGCAGCCTTAAAGCACATTTTACATGTGGGAATATGCAGAGATGCCTTGCAAAAGGACATTTGTCACTGACTTTCAGGTTGAACTCTGGCAACACCTTTCCTTTTGACATCACCTGGATAGTTAGCTAATGCTTACAGTGTAATTTAGAGATATGATAAAAATTATTGTTAATAACTGTATCTGAAGCGTGCACACAGCCCCCACCCCCCAAACAGCCCTCTGCTGCATAATTGCTTGGAAAAGCTTTCTTCTCCCTACCCAGATTTCTTGACTCTCCTTGTAGAGTTCCTTTTCCTTGGTCTTCTCAAACAGAACAACAACTCCTGGGCTACATGAACAGGCAAAGCCTTTGGAATAAGCTGCAATTGCTGATATTTGAGGCAAAGAATCCTGTTGTGAACCATTATCTTCAGAGACCAGTCCAAAATAAACATCAGAAAAACTGCAAGAAATGCATAAAGACATGCTTATCAGCAGCAATCAAAATATTATAACCCATTCATAAACTGGACAAGAAGGAAATGGAATGGTGAATGGACTGCAAGTAATCTGGATGGACAAGCATGATTATTAGCAATGGTATTAAATAGATTTACCTCTCATATTCTTTTGTTGTTGCATCTTCTAGTTCCTTGGGTGATTTTTTGTACTCTACAGTTGTCTCCCACTGTAGCTCCCCAGTTTCGAACAAGATAAGTTTGCCTGTGTCAGTGCCACATATAATCTCCTCCTTGGATAGCCAGGCATGGCACAAGTAGTTTTGTGGCTCTCCCTTTTGTAAATTTGTCTGCTTCAAAGTTCCTTCACTATACTGAAACAGTTTAAAAAAGCCATTTCCAGTGATACAAACCTGTGCATCGTCTTCAGGGCTAAAGCTCACCTATGGAACAAAAGAGAGAGAAATTATTTTACACAACTATGTCCACAAATAAGCAAATATTATACCTGTTCTGCAGACTTGCAATACCAGACACAGGAAAGCAAACATGGGAAGAAGGTTCTTAGAAACATACAGAATACTGAAGCGACTAAGAAATAAGCATCATAACTACATACTGCAGTTTTCCCTTTCTAAACTGTGTATATCAATTTTACAGGATGCTACAAATATATGAACTCTATTAAGCTACGGTGCTATCCGAATAGCAATGCAATACCAAAGAGAAAGTTGTCTCTGCCCTTCAGCATTAAATGACAAAAGTAAGGCCAAAATACTTCTTTACTGCTCATTAACAAGTTTTTTTTTTCCAGTAGCAATCTTCCTAAAAAGTGCAACCATTCACTTTTAAAGGCCAGTAACACATTCTGTATTTCAGGCAAACCTTGCCCATTATGCACATTAATTCACATAATTAGGTGTTTTTTGGTGAACACTTGTAAGTAGAATAGCCATCTCAATACCCAACATAAGGGACAGCTGAGGAAGTTACAACTCATTTTTCACACTTAATTGGACTTTAGACAGCAGTTGTCTTTACAGTTACTCTCCTCTCTGTAGGAATTGAACCCCTAACCTCAGCAGTTCACCCAATCTCTGCTTGTAGCTGTACTCCAGAAAAAATGGCAACTAGGGTCCAACCAACCCAGGTACTGAAAGTCTCTTACCTCCCTGCATGAAAGACACTAAACAAAGGCATCCAAAGCTGGACCCAGGAATTGCCTGAGTGCCATCAGCCTGCTCTTAGCCACTGTTCCTGGGCCGCTCCTCTGATCTGCACATGGAACACACTGCAGGGAGGAAAAGTGGCACAAGCACGCCCAGAGCTTCCATGATGCACGTTATGCCTAATGAGCACAGCTGATATATGTAGTGAGTGATTCTGCAGGGCCACAAGGGGCACGTTGCACGCTCACTGCCCTATACCTCATGTGACATAAGAGCCCCATCCCATGTGACACAAGAGATATGGACCTAAGAATGTCTGTGATGGGTCAAAGCAAAAACTTACTTAGCGCTGTATCCTATGGCTGAGGAAGGCCAGGAGCTCATGCCAAGAAAGGCCACAGAAACTATAATATCTACAGTGTGGAGCCCTCTCCTCCCTCTCTTGCCATGGTAAAGAAGTCATGTGGCTACAGGAAAACATACTGCCCACCTCTCCTGCCGACTGAAGAGAGGTGCTACCTGGCACCCAGTAGCTGTTGATCAAAAGTTGGATCCTTTTATTCACCTTTTTGAAATAGTGCAATAAGCTCCCAAAGAACCCGCCAACTGCGAATCAAAATGTTAAAAATAAGCCGCAGAGACACGGGCCCGGCTCAGTTTTGGAGGGAGGTGCGTGCAGCCCCGTACCCTGGCAAGGTTGCGGGCAGCTGACTGGGCGCGGGGCTGGTGGCATGGCAGACTCGGAGCCTGTCAGGGCCGCGGCCGTTACCTGGCAGACGCTGCTGCCCAGGGCCTCGACGCGAACCGCCGCCACCAGCCGCTGCTTCTCCCAGAGCCAGTAGGTGAGATGCACCTCGGGGGGCTGCGTGATGGCCGCCAGGTACCGGCACTCAGGAGAGAAGGCCAGGGACACCACCTCCCGCGCCGGCAGCTCGGCGGCGGCCAGCGTCCTCCGCCGGCGTGACGGTACGTCCGACAGCTCGTAGACCGCCAGGACCGGCTGATCCGCCACCGTCTCCGAGACCGCCAGGTACTGCCGGTTGGGGCTGACCGCCAGCGCCTGCACGCCCCGGCTCTTCTGGGTGCCTGCGGGAAGGAGATGGGTCAGGGCGGGACGGGAGCGGGACCGAGATCAGGGCCGGGATTGGGGCCGGTGCCACCTGGGATGAACTTGTGCCATTTCTGCTCCAGGTGGAGCTGGAGGCAGCCCGTCCCCGCCGCGTGTAGCACGACCTGGTTCTCCAAGAAGCAGACGCCGCCGGCGACCCGCGGCCGGCAGCCGAAGACGGCCACGCGTTGCGCCGCCACCGCCGACATAGNCTCTTCTCTCTCCGACTCGGAGGTGAGCCCATGGCCGTGGTGGTGGGGCCGGGGAGCGGGCCCGGCGGTGAGGCTTTCCCCGGTGGTGAGGTGTCCGCCGGCTGCCGCGGAGCAGGGCTGCCCGATGCCGGCGCCGCGGCCTGAGTGTCCCCTTTCCGCAGCTCCAGGAGGCCTTCTCGAAGGGGTTGCTGAAGCCGGGACTCAACGTGGTGTTGGAGGAGCAGCCGAAGCGGCGCAACGACACGGTGAGCGAGGCCTTCCCGGGGCTGGGCGAGATCCCCGGGCCGTGTGCGGGGCAGAGGAGCCCCCGCTGCTGGGGTGGTTTGGGGTATCGCCCAGCGGCCCTGCAGGAGCAGGCCACGGTGTGACCGGGCTGTTCAGCCTGGCCGGCCGTGGGGAGTTGGTTCTGTGTGGGGGTGTGCAGAGCTGTGCTTTTTTCCCCAGGATGGGCTGAAGCTGTGCCTGTCCGAGTTCAAGCAGCAGCTGGCTTGGGTGGAAAGGCTTGATGTGACTTTGGGCCAAGTCGTCAATCCCGTCTCCCAGAGCGCTTCAGGCGAAGGTGCTGTTGATCCTGAGAATGATTTCCAGAGAGAGATGAGCTTGTAAGTGCTAAAAAGAGAGATTTCTTGCAGGGTCTGGGCATACTGCTGTGTGCTGAGTCTGTTTTGAGGTATGCTGCAGACTGCCACGCTGTCTGTCACCATCTCACTCCTGGACCATGCGTTTTTACATTTGATGGCTCTCTGTGCTTTCCAAAATAACTACAAATTAATGCTAGTATATTTAACTTGTCTTGTGATTGGAAATTATTTCCCTCCTTGCAGCAGACTTCTGTTTTTTGCCAAAAAGTTTCTCGGTTACGGCGCTATGGCTTTAACACAGGATATAGGTTTTTCTTTGTGGATTTGTTTTGGTGTCGTTACAGCTCTCTTGCTATGCCTTGCCTTCAGTACCCTCCCATGTCCAACATACAGAACCCTAACTAGATAAATGCATACACGCAAGATACAAGTGTTAATATTGTACTGGCACCTAAGTTGCTTCCTGTAGCACTGAATGTTGTAGGGCATGGAATGTTGATGTAAATCTGAATCGATGCTTGTTAGATCCCAGTATCAGCTAGCTTATGTAAGCAGAATTTCTGTCAGCCCTGGGAGATGCCTGGTGACAGAGCTGGTGCTGTGCTGTCTCCCCAGTTACCGGCAGGCTCAGGCAGCGGTGCTGGAAGCCCTACCCAGGCTGCGTAAGCTCCAAGTTCCTACTCGAAGGCCAGATGATTACTTTGCAGAGATGGCTAAATCAGACCAACAGATGCAGAAGGTATGTGCAGTGAATAATGGCTTTCTTTGCTGTGTGTTGGTGTTAGCCCATAGTAGGGATTATTTTTAAAGTGTGTTGTGTGAATACTGACTTTCATCTCTTTGACACACACCTGTGACGATATTTTATTTGAAATTTGGTTTGTGGAAGGAAAGTTCTTCCTGTTTAGGTATTTCAGTGCAATGTGAGGATTCCCATAACGTGTTGGAACATGAAGTAGAAAAGCACAATTTATATTTTGTCAGAAATTTATTTAATATTAAAAATGGAGACTTTTTCTCCATGTGTGTGACAATGGTTGTAGAGCTGGCTGTGCTTATGCTTTTTGGCCTAAGATGTGCAGTCAACTGTAGCATTAGTGTGATCCTTTTACCCTATTTCATCACCATCTGTTTATACTTAGTGTGTTTTGGTTCTTTGTGATTTAAAACCGTGTGTGTTACTGAATGTTACATGGGTTGTAAGTCAGGAATTGTGTAGGAAGTAATGATTTCACAAACTTGCTTCCTGATTGTTGTCTTTGTTCAATATGGAACCTTTATTTTTAATTTATTTTTTTTTTTAGTTAAAAAGACTGCATTGTATAAGTTAAACATGAGCTGGAATCTTTTTTGGAAGCTCATGTATGATTTGGTCAATGGTTTGATGGCTGATAGCATCTTCTGAGGGAAGATGATTAATAATTAGCTTGTACTAAGACTTAAATCAGTCCTGCAGAGCACTGTTGCCTTATTTTGCTGACATCTGTTTGAAAAAGAGTTTTTAAATCTTGTTGCAGTCCCAGGCTAAATGAAGAACATTTATGTTGAGATTTTTGTAATCTCTTGTAGTGTGGCACCCTTCTAGGAATGTTTGTGAACAAGGAGGGAATGAAAAAGTTGTTTCCTGTGGCACAGAAGGACTGTTGACTCTTCTTCAGTGCTTCACTTTTAATAATAACAAAGAAACTGTCAAGTCCTCTACTGACACCTGAGTAGACTGACAAGATACTCTTGTTTAGCAGTCCCAGTAGAGCCCATTATAAGGCTTTGTCTTGCCTCTATGTGAGTTTTGTCTTAGTAACCACCGTTTGGCTACAGATCAGTTCACCAGTTTCTCTAATAACTCTTCCTGCCTTGAGTTGAAAGAATGTGATGCCTTATCTGTGAAAAAACCTACATTGTTTCAGGGAGGCAGCCAGTGAATAACTTTGGAGGTAAATTAAGGATTATCTGATTGTGAGATGTTTCATATAATTATTCATTTTAGGCTCTCATATTTTCTTTTGCATTACTGATAATTTTTGGGTTTTTTTCTGTCTCCTAATAAGATTCGACAGAAGCTTAAGAGTAAACAGGAAGCAATGGAGAGGTCTGAGAAAGCAAAACAGCTGCGTGCAATGAGAAAATACGGCAAGAAGGTGAGGATAAGCTGCAAAAGGGACCTATTTATGACAAGAATCTAGAGCCTGAGTGAGGAACTTAGACAGTGAGACCTGGAGGTCTCACAGGAGGCTGTTTGTACACGAGGCTGGCTAAAATAATCTAATCTTCTGTGTGGCTGCTTTGAAGGAAGATAGAGCAAAAAATGGGATACCTTAATAGAAAAAAGGTATGGGACAAAACAAGGAACAACACTAACATTCTGCTTTTATTCTCAGCTGCAAACGGAGATTCTGCAGAAGAGGCAAAAGGAGAAAAAAAATATATTGAATGCGGTCAAGAAGTACCAGAAAGGTAAAGTTAACTGGCCTAAGAGAGGGAATGTGTGATGGGCACAGTGATGTGTGAGCAATGTAAGGCAGTGTGACGAGTGGTGTCAGTCTGTAGTGCTGGGCAGTGAGGTTGAAAGGCTGCTGCTGCTGCTGTGCATAGAATGGAGCCAGTGGCAGTGAAAATCCTCCCAAGGAACTGCTCTTCAGTGAGGGTGACTTGTTGCTGGTACTTGCTTGGACTGAAAATTTGTATTTTCTGGGGTGGTAGCTGAGTAATTCTTCTGTCTTTGCTCTTGCAGGTCTCTCTGACAAGCTGGATTTTCTAGATGACGAGCAGACATCGACACAGGGCAATAAAAAAGGCAGTGCAAATCAACAGATAAAGAAGGGGTGAGACCAGAAAAGAAAGATACTTAAATGAAGAATCCCTGATATTTATTTTTTGATGGTCTTTTAGGGGATCGTTTTGTGGAACAAGAAAGCTGTTCTGATTAATGGTCATTAAAATAAGTCTCAGGTGGCTTTCTGTCCCTCTAGAGGACGGAAACCGTGGCCAGAATAGAATGGAGAGTGAAATGTGCTAATTGTCTGCTCTTCTATAAAAGGGGAAAGGCTTATGATGGCAGATGGGAGTCCATCTTGAGAGCTTCCTGAGGAAAGGAATACAGATGATGACATTGTTTGATTGTTTTCCAGACCAAATGCCAAAAGGCGATACAAGAATCAGAAGTTTGGGTTTGGTGGGAAGAAGAAGGGCTCAAAGTGGAACACGAAGGAGAGTTTTAATGATGTATCCAGCTTCCGGTCAAAAGTGGCTCACAACAAAGGCCCAGGAAAAGGAGGAAAAGGAGGAAAAAAAGCTCTCAATGTAAGTGAAATGTTGCATACAAATGATCCTGGGTGGCTAGGCGGCCAGCCCTGGTCTGTGAGGGAGAGCCGAGTGTGTGATGGGTGCCTCCAGCATCTGGAAGTGACAGTGTCTGTCTTTGGGAGCTGAGCCTAATTCACTTGCAGACAGTTGAGGATGATGGTTCAGTGTCTCAGAAGTGAAATGGGTGGGAGAGTTATCAAGTGCTGTTTGTTGTTGCCTGTGTCCCAAAACCTCCCTCTCCAGAGGTGTTGACAAATATCCTCTCCTTGGTATGCTCCCCAAGCTGTAGAGCTAGAGCAAAGATTGAGGACATGAAAATGAAGATCTGTATCTCTTTTTGTTTTGCAGAAGAGGCCTGGAAAGAGAGCGAGGCAGAAAATGAAGAACCGAGCGCGATAAGAGAACTGTGCTCCCCAGTGGGGTTCCTGTGTTTCTGTGTGTTGCAAGATACGTTGTTACTGCCATCAAGCAGATAGCTGTGGAGCAAACTGGATGCTTCCAAATGGCAGGAAAAAAAGTCAGTGGAAAGTAGTGCCTTATCACTAATTTCTTCTTGTCATCTGTTTTGTTGAAGGATTGTTTTCTACTTAAACCTTTGGTGTGTGAATGCATTAAATGGTTTGCAAAGAGCTGTGTCGAATTCATGCTTAGTTGTGTTGTGAATGGTGGCTGAAGACTGTCCTTTGTTCCCTTCATTCTGACAACTTTTTCCACAGCTGGTGGAATGTGGCATGTACTGGTGGCATGTATGTGGTGAACTTGAGTTCTGGGTAGTGTTACTGA
The DNA here is from genome assembly GCA_013400555.1 of Jacana jacana. Classification (NCBI taxonomy): domain Eukaryota; kingdom Metazoa; phylum Chordata; class Aves; order Charadriiformes; family Jacanidae; genus Jacana; species Jacana jacana. The sequence goes on from VZTM01020533.1 coordinate 14,424, forward strand.
TGTCAGAATAGGAAGTCTGAAGCCTGTCAAGTTGTTAAAGTGTTCTTTAGACTATTCCTGTAAATGGGTTTGGAAACAGCAGCAAGACAAATGCAGCAATCTTGGAAATAGGTTTATTTCTGTAACTATTTCTGTAACTAATCTAGACAGATGGAACTTCTCTCTTCCCTTTTCTTGCCATCTTCTTTTGCCAGAAATCCACCAGACTCGCCTAATAGCAAGCAGGGCCTAAGATACTAACTAGATTAGCTTCTATTAAAGTTGTGTGGCTTTGTGACTCTACTACTGCAGGTTCTCTGACTGCTCCTCCCCGTGCCCCATGGCAGCTGTTTATTTGGTGACCTCGGTTTTCTGGCGCGGCAAGTAGAATCTGCGATCACTTCGGTCCAGGTGAATCTGGGAGAGAAAAATGATGAAGAGTCATGTGCTTTTGCTAGAATTGGCTGTAGTATTCTCTCCCAAGAAGAGTGATGCACAGTCTTCTTGCTGCTGAGAAATGCCCAAATGACAAATGAGTAGGGTGCCTCTTAATTGAAAATATACTGTTCACTGCTTTGTTATGGTAGAGCCTGGTGAGAAAGGAACACTTGACATATAAACCAGCATTGTGAGTTCTGACTTTGTAAACTTCACTCACTTCCCTGCAGGCAAATTCAGTTGCCTTTTTCCTGCCAGCCTGTTCCTCCCAGCAGTATCTAGCAGCGTAAAGCCCTCCTGGGGCCTCTGTCTCTGGTCTTGTCATGAAGTGTAACATATTTTCTTATTTATCTTGGTTTTCTTTGTAACAGGCCAAAATTAAGCAGGCCCTCATTTGCTTTTCACGAAACATTAATCTACAAAGTCTGTCCTTGTCACAGCTATCCGTTTGTGAGACGTGATTGATGGCTCGGCTTGTTAATAAGATTTCTTTTCCTCCTGTTTATTCATGCTTTCCCAAATGAATCCTCACTGGTGTATTCTGCCTCGGGTTTACTTAGCTAATTATTAATTTTACGGTTTTGCTTGCAATTTGTTTGAAAGATACTGTACAGCAGCACATTTCTTTTCACAGTACTTAATGTATGTCACTTCACATTGCTCACTATGGCATTTCTCATGGCTGAATGCTTTAATAAACAGCCGTGACTACATGTGTGGCATTTGGCAATATGTTTGGGGTCGGCTGTCACTGTAGATGTTTTGCATGCTGGTTTCTCAGGGGAAGTCTACTATTTCTGTGTTCACAAGCGGGTGCCAGTGTCAAGAGTTGTCTTAGGTATACATTTGAAAAACTTGTTGTCCATGAGCAGCTCTGCTCATTCCTTGTCATTCCTGTTTTCCATGTTTGTCACATTATTTTCTTGCTTGAGCATCTTTCAGTGTGATGGGCTGAACCCCTCTGAATCCTGCAAAAAGCTGAGTCCTTAAGCATCCTACTCACCAAAGGAGTTGTATTCCAGCCTATTTCCTGGCTTTCAGTTTGTGGCTCTGAATACTTCTTCGTTGGCTCCAGTGCCGCATGGTGAAAAAGATTCAGAAACTTCTCTGTTGGTTTAAGAGACACAGATAGAAATGAAAAGTAAGGACGTCACCTGTGGATGGGTGTTAGAATGGGACATTCTAATGCTGTTCAAGCAATAGCAAGAGAATGAAGGTTGGAGGCAACCTCTAAGTCTGCAAATGATCTGATAAGAGAATGCAGAACAACATTTCTATTCTGATTTATCCTGATTAAGTTTCAAGACTTGCCTGCCTATACTTTCCTCTTAATTCTGTCATTCCTGTCTACTGGATTGCAGCATCTTGCTGTTCTTATACCACACCTAGTATCAACCAGCACTCCGCGTTAGCTCTCATCTTTTTCAGTTGCCTGAGACCTGCTGCCTTTTCTTTTTCTGGTTTTCTTTCCCCCTGTGATCCTTGACTAAAGCAGGACAACCTTAACTGACCATTAAGTTTTTCAGACAAAATTGGCATGTTAGAAATGTGAGTGGTTGCCATAAGGGTTCCTGTGGTTAGGGCTCTAAAGCCTGAGCAGCTCTGCCAGCCCTTTACGGTTGTGCAGTGGTTAAGTAGACTCTGCAATTACGGAAAACATGTATGTATAAAACATAGATCTAGATTTAATTTTTTTTATTTTCCCATGAAAGAGGTTTAGATTATTGATCAGAATTTGATAGTGTAATAAATAAAAATAAAATTCTTGCATAAATGCAAGCCTGTATTGTTGATGAAAAGTAATGGGAAAGGGCCATAAAGTGAAAAAAAACCTGCCTTCTGTTTAACAAAAATGAATGAATGTAACTTTCTTCTGTTGTCCCAGGAGTGTTGCCATGCATGTCATCTTTTAAACTAAGTAGAATTTTTAAATCTTACTTATTAGTCATTTTTCTTAAGTAACTATCACAAGATATTCAGAGATGTCTTACCATCTGCCACCTCTTCTGTATTATCATGCCAAGACATAGGCTTCCTGGTGATCGTATGAACTGCAAAGAAATGGTGCAGGTGAATTACTTTAGTATGAATTTAGCATCACAGCTGGGTATAGAATATCCATCATTGCAAGTGTTCCTTTTCATTATTCCCCAGTCTGAGCCCAGCCCCTTCACTGAAGTGGTAAAGGAGGAAGAGCATCTCAACAGAAGAAAATGAGTTAGAGTGCTAATAGCAGCTTCCTAGAAAGGCAAGGTCCTTAATTGTGTGCTACAGGCTCTTCTACTGATTGCTGCCTGCCTTCACCACAACAACAATCCACCCCATACAAGTAGTGCCATGCAGAGTGGCAAGTATCAGAAAATTCATATCAGTTTGGTTTTGTTTAATTCTGTCTAAGAGCTAAACCTGAGTGATTCTATTGACATCACCTGTCTCTGTTTGCACAGGTTGTGATGTTCTATGACTGAATTGGCAGGTAGAAATCAGTCCAGGGGCTGACGAATCATGGCGTAGCATTGAGAAGCTCTCTACCACCTGTTAGCTTTGTGTTGTTCTCTCAGGATGTGTGGATTTCCAGATCCTAAATAGTTGCCTCACTTCTACGCATTTACTAAGGCACCATTGGTTACATCTCTTGTTTTGTTTGTGAGTGCAGACTATGTCCTTAGGCAAACAAAAAGCCCACCAGTTGCTCCTTCCATCTCTACCCCTCTCCCTGGCTGCTACTGATATTCTTGGGTGCAGCTGCTTGTCTTTTGACATGCAGCTGAAGGCTGTGGGGCCTGCTCGGGCCCCTGCCTCATGCGACCAGCCCTGTGCCCAGTTCTTTGTGACCGCGGCGCCGCCTCACCGCGGTGGAGCGGGTTCACGCTGTATTGCGTGTACAGCTGCTGGCACTGCAGCTCCTTCCGCACCCTCTCGCACATGATCTGGTTTTGGTGCACCGGGTCCGGCGGCTCTTTCTGCCCGCTGCGGGCAGCCATGGTCCCTCCGGGCGACGCGACGTCCCGTTGCCCGGCAACGCTTCACGTGGTCACCCATGAGGCTGCTGATTGGGCCCGGCGGGTGCGCGTCGGGCCTTCCCGCCTCTTATTGGCCGCCGAGTTAAAAGTCCCTGGCGCTGATTGGCGGCGGCTGCACGCGACGGGTTTGAACGGCCGGTGGCAGGATGGAGGCCGCGGAGCTGCGCTGCACGGTGGCCGTGGAGGAG
>VZTM01020542.1:0-35866 GCA_013400555.1 Jacana jacana
GTTGGAGGCCCTCTAGGACTTAGTGTCCCTTCACTGATGCTTCGCAAAACGAATCAAAAATAAAAAAAAAAAAAGTCTCCCTCAGTTGTTTTCAGTTTGTTACGGTTTTGTCTGTTTCCTGCTGAAGGGCTGTAAGCAGCAGGGCGAGTAATGACAAAGCCGAGACCTCTGCAGAGAGCAATGCGTTCGCTCACCACAGGAGTGTGCTAGCAGACCACGAGGAGGGCTGAGGTTTGACCTTGGGGCAGGGTAGTCGCCCTTTCTGCATACAAGGGTTCTGAAAAGATGTGGGACCTCCAGATTTTCAAAAAATGTAAATATATACATGTGAAGTTACAAGAGCACACTCCGGAGTGACTGCAGCATCCTTCCACTGCATCCAATCTGGTTTTGTGCACAAGGTTAAAAAACAAAACAACAACAAAACACCCCACCCAGCACTTGCAGTGGCTCAAAACAAGTTCTTCCAGTAAGGAAGGATTTCAGTGGCAGCAGCATTGTCTATCCTGAAATGGTAGAGTTCTGTGCTTGCTGTTGATGGGGTTTGCAAATCCTTCCTTTTCCACAGAAAATACTGATGTTTCTTTCACTACACAACTTTGAAAAGACCAAGATCTCTGCTTTGTATTTCAGAACAACATCTGCCCAGAGGATGGTAACTATTTACCCTCAACAAGAGGGAATGGCTGCAAGCTGCAGCAGGGGAGGGTTAGGCTGGACATGAGGAAAAAGCTTTTCACAGAGAGAGTGGTCAGTCAGTGGAATGGGTTGCCCAGGGAGGTGGTGGAGTCCCCATCCCTGACTGTGTTTCAGAGTAGATTGGATGTGGTGTTGAGGGATCTGGTGTAGGGGAGAACTTGTAGAGTGGGGCTGATGGTTGGACTGGATGATCCCAAGGGTCTCTTCTAACCTGAATGATCCTCTGATTTCCCGGCATAAAATTCACCTGTGTATTAAAGTCAGGAGTTCCTTCTATAATTTAGGAGAACATCAACCCAACAACTTCAAGTGGGGATTTACCCTCAAAGCATTCAGATCAGAGACAAATCAGACCTCCAAAACCATCAGCTGTGATTGTTCACTGCGTGGTGCCTACAGAAAGAAAATTAAACCCAGCATTTTCCAGGCTATGACGTGGTTCCATTTAGCTCTACAATTTTCCAGAAAAAAAGACATTCTGGAATCTAAGCAATTTGCATTCTCCAAGCTGAAAAGCAAACAAAAAGCACGAAGATCTAGACCCATCTTAAGAGTTTAGGATGAAAATTCTTGGCTTAGAGAGAAAACCAAAGAAGCTGCGTGGTTAACACTTGGTGTTTGAACAGTTGGCATAAACCAGTGTGGTGGAATCCCAGGGACAATCAGAATCATATAGGTTGGAAGAGACCTTTGGGATCATCAAGTCCAACCATAAGTGTTCTCATAAGCGTTCTCTGCCAGTTAAACTCCACAGAAATTGTATACAATCATAGAATTGTCTGGGTTGGAAGGGACCTTTAAGATCATCCAGTCCAACCATCACAACCATCAACCCAACTCTGATAAAAACCATCATTAAACCACATCACTCAGCACTATGTCAACCCATCTTTTGAATCCCTCCAGGGATGGTGCCTCAACCCCTTCCCTGGGCAGCCCATTCCAAAGCTTAAGACCTCCTTCAGTGTAGAAATGTTTCCTACTGTCCAGTCTGAACCTCCCCTGGCACAACTTGAGGCCATTTCCTCTTGTCCTCTTGCCTGTGACTTGGGAGAAGTCACCAACCCTCACATCTGCTGCTCCTGCTAGGAAAACACACCCTTCTTCTCACAGCTGTTTGCAAAAAGGGAAACAGTGCTGCATGGAGTAATCCAGACTGTCTCTGCCTTCTCTCTGCCCAGCCCCTGCCCAAACAAACCTCCTCCAAAGTCACATACCGTCCCGTCATCTGCCCTTCTGTCCTTATAGAAGCTGTGGCGGCTTCTCTGAGTAGAGCCCAAGGAAAAGTCCATTCCATCTGTTCTGTCTGAACTCAGCTTGCTCCACTCTTTCCTAGAAGCCTGTAAAAATACATTGATGTATGTTGTTACATACACAGGCATAGGCTTATATATGTACATTCAATGTCCTTTTGAAAACAAAACAAAACAAAACCAAAGACAAGCAACAAAGGAAAAAAGCCCCAAAACAAACTAGAGGAAGCTCAAAGCTGAAAACACAAAATGGAAAGACATTACAGCTCTGGACATTAACGTGTCACTGTCAAGGGAATCTCTTGCACTTCAAAGTCAGCCTCAGCAGTGCAGTCTCACATTATATGGAGTCTCACATACAAATAAGGGCCATTCACCAAAGGAAAATAACAATAATAATAATAAATTTGCTTCTTTCAAGCAAAAAAACCCAGCCAAACAAAAAGAATTCCAAAACCATCCCTGTTGATGACTTATAAAACAACCCCAAATTACTACTTTTCAAATAATTAGAAAATTGCCAAGTTAACAATTTAACATCCAAGGTTCGTAGCGCTAATAAAATAATGCACACAGGTTTTAAAGCACTTTCAAGCTCTCTCCATGGAAACATCAATAAATATTTATACACTTGAAACAGAAATCTAGTCATCTAGGACAACAGAAATGCCTCAAGAAAATACAACACAAAAGGAAATGAATTCCATTGAAAAGTATGTAACTGCTCACTCGCTGCAGAGCCACAGCTAACGCTGAAAATCAGTGTAAGGACCTAAGAAAAGCTTTTCCTCACTTTCAACTTTAGCTACAGGACACACTTAGAAACCATTTGGTAAATACCTTTTTATCCTCATAGAAGAACGACTCTGACGGAGATGGCATCTTCTGTTTCCACCCGCTATCCGCGCTTTCCAAGGGGAAGCTTTGCCGGGGTCGGTACACATCCTTCCTCCCTCTCCCTTCCTGCGTGAGTGGGAGATTGTCCTTTCCTTGGCAGCTCTTTTCTGAATAAGATCTTCTTAAATCCGGGGGTGCACTTGCTGCCCCGGACGTATAGTTCTTCCAGTCGGGTTTACTCTTCACGGTAGAAGAGTCGTTCTCACACACAGCCTTATTTGCAGCCTCTTTACTCCTCGTTACAGAGCTCCTTGCTACACTTCTGCTCCACTCACCTTCTGGAGACCCCTCCAAGAACGGTTCTTTTGGGACCACCTTCTTCTGTAAGAGGCCATCGTCTGCCTTTATGGATAACTTAGAGGTAAAGTTAACTTCCAACCTTTGGTCTGAACTAAGTGCCTTTAGAGGCTGTACCTTATCAATCACAAATTTGGGACTTCGGTTCCTGGCAGTTAAGTTCACTTCTTCATCCTCATCAACGATGAAAGTTTTCTTCCTCGTGAACTCCACAGGTGAATGCACAGATTTATCTGAAAAAAAGCTGCTAGGATTTCCCCAGTAAGGGGGGCTGAACTTTCTGTCTTTGGACTTTTGTTTGTCAAATTCAGGGCTACACGATTCCAGTTTCTCTTTGCTCTTCTCGTTGAGAACCACTTTCTCCGGCCTGTGGTGCTCTTCTGCGCAGTCACCCTGTTTGTTATTAACAGAGGAGTGATCTGATCCCTTCCACTCTTTCCAGCTATATGAAGAAGTCCTATCTGACACATTCCTTTTGTTCTTGGAGGATTTCTCCCTACTAAACGAACTGTGATCTTCAGAGCGTGTGTCTTGAACGTTACTGGCCTTCGCCGATTCTTCTTTATATTCTGCCATAAGGGCATCAATGTCAAGAATTTGGGATCTGTAGCCATCTGGAGCCTTCCTTCCAGATGAATCAAAATTATTTTCACCCCTTTTCTGGGGACCCAATTCACTGTCTTTATGCAACTGTGCAAAACGCAAGGGGGATCTGGGTTCCTGGTAAGAAGAAACATTTCTTCTGCTACTTCTGAGATCAGTTTGAACTGTGTTTTCTAGACCTTGTTTTAACAGGAAAGCATCAACATCTATAATTTTCTCTTTAGAAAGATCCACACCTCTGTCATGATACTGTTGGCTATCTTTCCTAGACACATTAAAATTACCAAGTGCAGAGGTTTTGGAAAAAATATCCACTTTGTCTTCTTCTTTGACCCAACCCCTGTTAACCTGCACTTCCCACGAGGATTCTCTACAATTTGTACTTGTCACATTTTTATTTGGTTGCTGCAATGAAGGTTTGGACCTTTCAGGAAAAACAGGGTCCAGATTAATTGTTGTTCCCTCTCCTGAGCTAGAAATTGTCTTGGTTTCACTTGCACCAGGAGAGCCAACAAAGCTTTTCTCTTTCTTGTTACCAGGAATCTGATAAGTCACTGCAAAATAAGTTGCCTTTGGCTCAAAGGCAGAACTCTGGTTTCTCAAGTAATCGTCAGGGCTGCCAAGAACAGTTTGGTTTCTCTCACTCCCTTCCACCCCTTCCTTGCTTGTTTTGCTTCTCTTTTTAACTGAGCTTTCATCCAATTGCAACGAATCCGTCCGACTCAGCCTTTTGATATTTTCAGGAGTGAGCCAGACGACCTCTTCTGTCTTGACAGAGTCCTGAGGCAGAGTCCTCCTCCTCCACCTCTCAGAGATCTTCAAGTCAGAAACGCTGCTTCTCGTTCTCCTGATTTTTTCTTCGGCATCTATTACTCTGATTCTTCCGCTCTTTTCAGGAGCTGTACTATCCAAGCTGAAGTCCTGTTCTTTGCAATTTACACCTAGGCTCCTCCATAACCCGAAGGGCCTGGGTTCCTCTTTATTAAGGGTTAGCGCCTTTGTATCAGGGCGGCAGCTACCGGAGGATTCACAACACCGTCCACTAGAAAGCAGTGAAGAGGACTGGGCCCCGTGTTTAGTTACACTTGTTGAAATGGCTTCACCATCCAGGTTGGCTCTGAACTCATAGCTGTCTGTCCCACCGGGTCTGAAACTCCTTTTCTCAGAAGAGCATTTGATCGTATTGGAACCCTCCGTCTTACCCATGGAAGAGACCTCACTCTCATCACTCTTCATTTCAGGATGTGGTTTGTTTACTTTTTCACCCATTCCCCAAAATTTGCTTTTGTTTGTAGAATAAGGTGTTTTCTCAGCTATTACTAATGGTTCAGTGTCAGTTTTGTTACAGTCTTTTTTCTGTTCAGATAAAGTGCATTCACTGGAGAAAAAATCAGTAGTTTCTCTGAACACGGGCCTACTCGTACAAACTTTTGTGTCTTTAACTTCTGAAGTCACATTATCATCTTTCAAGTAGTGAGTTTTAGCGTTTGCCCTACCCGACTGACTGGTGTGGAGAACCTCCTCCTCGCTTTTACTCTCTTTCACAGATGATTTTCTAGTTCTGAGCGTCACGGCCTTGTTCTCAGGAGCCATCGTGATGGCTTCACTAAGAGCTCTTTCACCACACGTCTGAAAGACTTCATATCTGGGCTCTATTCTTTGGTAAATTAGAGACTCTTCTGAATTTTTAGGAGTGGGTTTTTCGCTTTTCTCAACCAAAGCTTTTTCTAAGAGAACTCCCGGAGTCGCTTTCTTGTCTTCACTCGAACAAGTCGGTTTTCCACTTTTTTCTACATCCACTATACGCTTTGAGGAATCGGCTTGCTTGGGGTGCTCCTTCTTTATAGCGCTGGCTTCCTCCACTTCTCCCATCCACGCCCGTCTGTCGTGCCCCGAAACCACCACGTCGTGCTTCGCCTCCAGCTCGTTCCTCGTTGTCAGCGCAGTGTCTGCCCCAGGGCGATCCACGGCAACGCTGTGTCTCTGAACGTTATGGTCAAACATGGTGGCTCGGACGGTTTTCATGTAGGTCTTCTCCACCAGCATGGTTGGCTTTAATTTCTTTTCCAAGTTGCTTGTGAATGAGACAGAATTTTCACTTTGCTGAGAAAAGTGCTGTCCATCTCCAAGGAAGCTTCCCTTCCTCTCTACCTGATCGGGTTTATTTGTTATCTTCACAATCTGCCGGGGTCTCCAAGGGTTCCCGGGAGCGTGTGCTTCACTGAAATCTGTGCCATGGGCGAGCCTGATCTCCTTGCTCTGGAAGAAGAGAATCCAACAGTTAAGATTGCTATACACCATTTAAATAAAAAAAAATAAACCAAGTTCATGTTAAAACTTATTTGTACCTAACTCTGTGCAACACACTCTGCACAAATTGAATACGTCCACGTTCCCTGAACACCCAATCCAGAGACCAAGGTGATCTGAGCAAAGGTGTAGCTCCTGCTCCTGAATCCTCACTATAAGAGAATTCTCTCATAGCTTCATTTTTAATACAAAAAAAGGTTGTTCAGCCCAAAGAAAAGCAGGGTGAGGGGAGACCTCCTCGCTCTCTCCAGCTACCTGAGAGGAGGAGGGTCAGTCTCTTCTCCCAAGTCACAGGCAATGGGACAAGAGGGAACGGTCTCAAGTTGCACCAGGGGAGGTTCACATTGGAGATCAGGAACAATTTCTTCACCAAAAGGGTTATTAAGCTTGGAATGGGCTGCCCAGGGAAGGGGTTGAGGCACCATCCCTGGAGGGATTCAAAGGACAGGCTGATATATTGCTGAGTGATGTGGTTTAGTGATGGTTTTTATCAGAGTTAGGTTGATGGTTGTGATGGTTGGACCAAATGATCTTGAAGGTCCCTTCCCACTTAGCCAGTTCTGTGACTCTATGAAGTGTAGATACAGGAGTTACACACGACTCTGTGTGTTCCTGAGCTCAGGCTTCACACGAGGTTTTAATCTGCAGTGAATTTATACCCAGGTGAGACTCCAGAGAAGACAACACATGCAAAACCAGCACAAAACATCCAAAGGTTCCTAAACTCTGGCTACCACAGACACACTTGCCAACAGCAATTCATTTCAAAAGCAAAGCACAAAACAGCCCCACAGGGAGGGAGCATCTTCAGAGGAAGTTGAAACTCCAGCAAGACACCAAAAATACTGTATTTTGTCAAAACTGGCTGTTCAAATATAGCTGTTCACTAGCTAAAGAGTTACATGGTCAGTAATTGGGAGGAATATGAAGATCTGAGTAAATTTCACAGCTGGAGCTGCTCAGCTAAGGATAATATTAAGGATAAGCCGTATTAAAAAGAGAAAGTGGGAATTAATATTTCTTGCCAATTCCTTCCTATGATCTATTTGCAGAAAATACAACCAGCATCCTGACAGCTGGTATTTTTAATAACATTCATTGAAAAAGCACAGCACACAAATAATAAACAGAATCAAAGACTATTCCTTAATCTACAGGAGTTCATTTTTTTTATTCATGATTTTAAATTTAAAACTTGGAATTGGCTTGAGTTTCTCTTTAAAAAAAAAAACTAATAAAACAAGAAAGCTGAAGAATATCATAAAATTAACACTAAAGACATTTATAAAGAAAGATTTTTAAATCTGATCAATATTCTGGGAATTCAAAGGAAATTTTTTAATCCCACTTTATTATCAGATTCTGAAAACAGCACTTCCATTAATGGAAGAGTCTCTCATTTAATATAATTTTTAAAAAGATGAAATTGATTTAACAACAGAAGCCTTGCATCAAGCTGAGCTTCCTGCTGCATAACTCCTGTCTTAGACCCTGATAGGGAAAAAGCACAGCACAAAAAGTACCCTTAAAACTGCATTAAATCTCTAATACTAAGAAGTGTCAGCAGAGAAGTTGTGTTTTGCAACACTGAAGTGTTGCTTGGAAACAGACAGTCTCGCAGCTTGTGCAGCAAATCAGAACTCCCTCTACCATACTTTACTGTCAAAACTTGTAAGTTAGACCTTATTTAGGAGACTGACATGAAACCTACAGCGTGTATTTAATAAGGAGCTGTGACTCGGATGTAGAAACGCCCTAGGTTAATGCGAGGCTTAGAGAAAATAAAGGGCAATCGCTGCACAGAAGCAGCCATAGCCCATTCACTGTGGGGTTTCATTGCAATAAAAGTTCCTTTAAAATAGTATATGAAACAGTTCTCACTCTGTGCCACTGCATGCACTGAACAGGATGCAGATGTAACTCTGAAAAACGCGACAGATAGAATCATAGAATCATTCAGGTTGGAAGAGACCCTTGAGATGATCCAGTCCAACCATCAGCCCCACTCTACAAGTTCTCCCCTACACCAGATCCCTCAACACCACATCCAATCTACTCTGAAACACAGTCAGGGATGGGGACTCCACCACCTCCCTGGGCAGCCCATTCCACTGACTGACCACTCTTGCTGGGAAAAACTGTTTCCTCATGTCCAGCCTAACCCTACCCTGCTGCAGCTTGCAGCCAGTCCCTCTCCTTCTATCGCTCATTGCCCGTGAGAAGAGACCAGCACCAACCTCTCTGCAATGCCCTTTCAAGCAGTTGTAGAGAGTGATGAGGTCTCCCCTCAGCCTCCTCTTCCTCAAACTAAACAACCCCAACTCCCTCAATCCATCCTCATAAGCCTTATTCTCCAGGCCTCTCACCAGCTCCGTGTCCCTCCTCTGCACTCGCTCCAGCACCTTGATATCTCTCTTGGGTTGAGGTGCCCAGAACTGGACACAAGACTCAAGGGGTGGCCTCACCAGTGCTGAGCACAGGGGGACAATCACCTCCCTGCTTCTGCTGGTCACACTGTTTCTTATACAGGCCAGGATGCCCTTGGCCTTCTTGCCTACCTGGGCACACTGCTGGCTCATGTTCAGCCGCCCCTAGACCAGCACCCCCAGGTCCTTTTCTGCCAGGCAGCTCCAGCCACACTGCCCCAAGCCTGTAGCCATCCATGGGGTTGATAGACCTATACTTTATCACTGTTTCCTAAAGACAGACTGGCACAAGTAAACCTGTGCACATTATGTCATTCTTAATACTCCCAACACCCATTTGAAAGTCAGAGGTGGATAAAGACACACGGGAGGCAGGACAGTGCTCTCTGCCTTCTCAATGCAAACTTAGCCATTTTCTTACTTTTTCATTTTCTTGCATTTCGTTGACAGAGTCGTTTCTAGTTTCAGCAGGTTTCTCAGGCTTTGCTTCACTGCTTGATGTTGGACTTGAAAACCTAAAACAAGAGACTTCTGTTACTTCCTTTAGTCCAGTTAGTTGGTTAGCAGGTACACATCCTGCCAAAGCAGCCTGGTAGAAATTACCCAATAAACTATATGTCTTAAACGGGGAAACATCACTATCTCACATTAAGTAACTGTATTTAGTGTTTTAATTGGATCTACACCATCAGAGAGCTGTTTCCTGAAGAACAGTTAGCCATGCAGCTTACTGCAGAGTATAACATTCAGAGACACGGGCACAGAGATACTAATCATCTCGTGCCTCAGTTCAATTCTCGTCTCTAATTTGATCACAACGGTCAAAGACCAAGGTTTGCTGAAAAATCCTACCATCCCACTGCTCACAAAGCGGGTCCTGTTAGCCAAACGCCTGCTCCACTCATCATGCACAGCACAGTTCCTTAACGCCACCAGAAAGCGTTATCTTTCCCTCCTCAGCCCTTTGCCAGCCCATACAGGACAGGGGGGGCCCAGCCCAGTCCCAGCCCCTGCAGCAGTCTGCAATGCTCACCTCAAGGTGTCAAAATGCATGAAATTTTGGTAATAGATATACAATTACAGAAACCTGCAAAGGCCACAATATTGACTGCAATTACACAGAATCACAGAATCTCAGGGATTGGAAGAGACCTCCTCTGTTCCAGCTTGCACCCATTGCCCCTTGTCCTGTCATTGGGTGTCACTGAGAAGAGCCTGGCTCCATCCTCCTGNACTGTATCAGTACCTGGGGTTGTTCTTGCCCAGATTTTTTTACTGTTGCCAGGGTATATATTTCAGTAAATTCTTTTTTTTTTTTTGGGGGGGGGGTGGATAGGAAAAGGTGGGAAAAGGGGCTCAGGAATAAGAGTAGAAATAATAATTACATTTAGTGGCACCAGAATGATCAGTTACTGTACTGAGAGAGCAAGTTGTACTCAATGAGATGAACTTAAGAGGATTAAATAGAATTTCTCTGCAACCTACATCTTTGTTAAGTCTGCAGAAAGTGGTCGGGATTGAAGTGACCTGCGCAGATTTCCGGGTTTAACGTCAGTGTTTTCTGTTGTTGTCAGTTCTTTGATTCTCTGTTGGATGCTCACACATCTGTTTTCTTTCTCGGCAGCTGACGGGAGAAGCTCCGGATCCACTGAAGTACTGGGATTTTCTGAAGTGAACAAACTAATGTGTTTTTTAACACTGCCTCTTACGATAGCAGTCTCTTTTTCTGAGGAATCTGCAGGACTTTCACCTCCTAGAAATGTGTATGTTTCCTTCTGGTCTGGTCTCTTCCCTCCCTTACTGGTCCTGCTGTCACTAGCGCTTTCGTGGCTTCTTTCAGAAACGTGAAAGTTACTTGTTATTTCTGGTTTTGCCTCGATTTGTTCACTTTTAGATTTAAGCTTCGTTTCCCATACGTGTTTTCCACTATTCAGGATGCCAGTGTCCTGACTACTGCACTTCAAATTTGTTTTAGAAGAACTGCCTTTATTAAAATCCGTTTCATCAGGTTTTGGCCCCATTTCAGACTGATCAGGACAGCCCAGGTCAGTAAGAGAAATTAGCGATACGTTCTCCTTGCTTTCGTGAGCTGAACAACTCTTTTTGCAAGAAGAAAGATCTTTATGTTCAAACTTAGCTGTCAGGTCCATGGAGAGAGGCCTTGGTTTTCTAACCCAGGATTTCTCCGTTGGAGATTTTTCCTCGGAAGCCTCCGCGGTGCGATGCTTTTGATCTCGTAAGGATTCCAGAAAAATAGCAGATACGGGTCTGTGTTTTGGCCTTTGCTGCACATCGACAGGGAAATCACCTTTACTCTTGATATTATTTGATTCATCGTTGTTCTTTTCCCCTGGATGAACTTCACCAGCATCTCTTTTTTCACCAGTTCTGTGGGAGTTCCAGGAGGCCGATCGAAGACTGGAGGAAAGCGGAATCTGCCTGTGAAGAGACCCTTCGGGACTCCTGGGCGTCTCAGAGGGCTGAGATGGTTTCTCCAGCTTCACACCGCGCTGCAGTTCTTTTATCTGCATAGTACTAAACACTCTGTGGTCATCAGCAGCCTTCTTCTCTTGAGCCAGGCTCACCTTTGGTTGCTCTGTCCCTGCTGGCTCAAAGAGAATGACGGTGTTTGCACTGGGACCGGTGTAGAAAGTCATGTTTGTGACCAGTTCGCTGCCACTCTTGTGTTCATTCTCGATGACTTTCTGATCTACTAACGGAGGAACGTTTCCACTCAACACCTTCACAGATGATGTTTCTGCAGTGGCTTTTCTAAGGAGGCTGCAGGATCTGAAAGCCGGGACGGGCGGTTTCACGTTTGCAAAAGTATCCGAGGATTTCTCTTTAGAAAAAGGCTTGGGGAAAAGTGCAGGCCTGGATCCTAGGGACGGCATCGTTGCAGATCTCAGTGAGCTCCCAAACTTGGTCTTCTCCTCAAGAGTCAGCGATGCCGAAGCATCCTTCGTCTTGCTGCTCGCATCCGAAAGCACGCTCACGTACACACGCTGCGACTTATCCTCGCTCCTGATGTCATTTAAGTCGGGCACTGTCGTCAGCGACGCTAAAGCGGAATTTATTTCTACTCTCGTAGCCATAGTTGTGATTACACATCCAACAGAACTGAAAAAATCCAGCAAGGAAAAAGGACCTGCAAAAAAAAAAAAAAGGAAGGAAAATGCCAGCATTGATGCAGAGTCGGCACGAACATCAAATGACAGCGTCCTAATTTAAATTCATACGGTAGCTAACCTCAGATTGAGGTGCCTTTCAGATACAGTGTTTACAGAGTATATCACATAATGAAAGACATACTGTTCCTCCTCGTCTGAAAAACCAGCACACACTGTTACTCACTGGTTAGGCCCAGCAACCAGAGAATACATCACGGAATCTCCAAGAGCATCTGCCTAGCACCGAGCTCCCACTAGTGAAGTAAGCTTCAAGGGCTGAGACACTGGAAAATAAGTAAATTCATTTATTTTTGAAGCCTGTATCTCAACCTTGGCATAGGAATGTCAACTGCTTTTTACAATAGAATCATAGAATCATTCAGGTTGGAAGAGACCCTTTGGATCATCAAGTCCANGCTGAGGCCTGCAATTAAAACAATGGAGATAAATGCATATTTTACAAATCTTCAAAAGCTTTGCTACCACTTACCATCATTTGCATTTTCCGTTGCAACCAATCCATACAGTCTGTTTGGCTTCTCATCGCGAAAACAAGATCTCAGGCACCAAGATCACATTAAATATAGGGGACAGCAATCACTTCAGCAGCACCGCCCAGACCCCTGTGAATAAAGAGAACATTCAGATTCAGGCATGGCTCATACCCAGATCTACACAGGTAACATCACAGGGGACAAAAATCCTCAGCAATTTAAGGTGGAAAAACACCCAAAAAACGCTGGCTCCAATGTTGAAGTTATAAAGCCACCTGATTTAACTGTATAAAGCAAAAGGATGTTTATTTTCCAGGCAATTATTAAAGAATCAACAAGACATTATCACCTAAAGCCTGAAAGGTGGAACTGAAAGGGGAAGGGTAAATAACTTGGTCTGCACAGTAGACTAAACTTGAACATAGTTAAAACCACATTCCTGTGAGAACTGTTTGCCAATTCAAGTGTTGTCAGTCGCTGGTTAAACACCCAGCTCTGCAGTACTGTAATCTCAATTACCCTCATTT
Source organism: Jacana jacana (assembly GCA_013400555.1). Classification (NCBI taxonomy): domain Eukaryota; kingdom Metazoa; phylum Chordata; class Aves; order Charadriiformes; family Jacanidae; genus Jacana; species Jacana jacana. The sequence goes on from VZTM01020542.1 coordinate 12,677, forward strand.
ACTTTCTATTGTAAATCTCCTTTCTGTGACAACAGTGTGCACAAGGCTACCCTAGAGGCTGACCTTCAAAAGGCTGATTTTCAATCAAAATATGACTTTTACCATGACAAAGCAGTTTTCCCAATATCTCCCCAACAAAGGCAGGAGATTAGCCTTGGCTTTAATTATATTCTAGCTGCAGAGAAGAGGGGAAACCAGCAGGAATCAGAATTTCAGCAGCACGAAATAATCATTTATTAGGATTTTTTTTCTAATAAAAAGTATGTTTCAGCTTTGTAGCAGACACAGGTGGCTATGGTTAGATGTATTGTTATTATTTTTTCATTTAAGAGCTGTCACATCCTCAGTTTTTAGGGATTTCACACTGTGTTTCATAGCTGTTCACTCAGGGGTTCAGTTTTATGTTGCCACCTTCTTGTCTACGTTTAGAATCAGAGAATGGTTTGGGTTGGAAGGGATCTTAAAGATCATCCAGCTCCAACCCCTCTGCCCTGGGCAGGGACACCTCCCACCAGACAGGTTGCTCCAAGCCCCCTCCAACCTGGTCTTGAATGGGCAGCATTGGAAGCCTCTTGCTTGATCTATTTTGGTGTGTATTTACGCTACGAATACACCTATTTGTAGATGCTATGGAATAGGGAGTCCCCTTTGTGTGCATTAAAAAAAAGAAAACCCACCAACCCCACCACCATCCCCAGAATATTGCATTCCTGAGCCTGCAGTCCAGAAAAATGGGCATTTCACCTTCCTTTGACTTGTGGAGATTTATTTTCATCCCTTCCTCTCGTGGGCAGGCTAATGAACTCCCATCACCTTGTGCCTGCTCCCTTTCATCTCTCAATCCACTTGAGATTCCGTCTCAACCGCTTACACGCTGCGCTAGTCCCCTCCGAGTCCACGACCTCTCCTTTCCAAAATAGCCACTAACCCAATCAGCTTATCACAATCAATCTGTCCCTTCCACAAGTCTCACAGATCTGAACGAAGTCTTCCTCCCTCTCCCATTCCTTATTCTAAGAAACGCCACCAAAATCCGATTAGAACGCGCCCGCATTCCAAGGATGCAAAGGTTTTGTCAAGAGCAAGTTACGGCCCAAAAGCAAAACAGTAAAACTCGCTGAAAAAAGGGAGATGATAAAAGAAAATGCCACAAAAGCAAACAATTAAGCTGCATTAGAGCAGCATCCCTCTTGCAGTACTTGAGGATAGGTTTGCTCCTGTCATTCCGCAGCTCTTTTGCTCTGGGAAAGAAGAAGGGGGCACAGAGCTTCTTACGTGGAATAAAACCTGATCCTCAACGGAACGCGAGGCAGCGAGTATACAATGCGGGACCTAATCCTCGCCAGCAGCCTACGGCTCCTTGCTCCAGCCAACATTCCTCAGCCACAACTTACCCATTCCAAGGGTATTTCTTCCTTACTTCTATTACCCTACACATCAGCTTTGCAGGATCCCGTCTGTTTTCTACCCGATCTCGCAGAGTCAGTTTGTGGGTCTTCAATTCTCATTGCTCGGATACTCTACGAGAGACTCGTGGCCAAAAGTATTCAACAAAAGGAGAACAAAATTTTGTGGGGGGGGGAATATTACCCAGTTTTGCAAGGGAACTTCCCAAAGCTGTATGTTGGATAAGGAGGAATCACATGTAACACACGCTGGACATTGTGCCTTGGTTTTGAAATACACACCTCGGTGTAAATAAAGGTGCTTCTCTAATAAAATACTAAGGACTCCTGTTGGCAACGTATGAAATTTTGGGCAATTTACAAAAGTCAACTGTAAACTAAGTTGCATGAGAATTTTAGGTGCTATTAATGTTTAATATCACTACAGTGATTGTACTGTTACAGTTGTAAAACCCTTGTCATCAGCTACAATATAATACTCCCTTCCCCGACCTGCCCTGCTCGGGGACAGTTGGCCAAGCTGCACGTGCTGCGCTGGCCACTGAGCTGGCAGTGCCGCCACTCTGTCCTTTGTGTCCCCAACTCCATTCTGCAGAGCCCCCAAGCCCTGCTGTCACCTCTCCTGGGCACTATTTCACTCCCTGGTCCCTGCACTTCGGTGACGCTCCCATGGGCTGTGCTGGGTGCGTTCTGGGTGCACACGTGAAGTTTTAAATGGCTCTGAAAGAGCTTTTGAATTTCTTCTTGATTTTAGCAGTAAGAAGAACACACACAGGCCTGGCTCTTCCTCCACAGCATCCAAACAACCCCATCTGTGCTATGTTCCTGGGTCAGGCTGGGTGTTAGGGATGCACAAGCGAACACCGCTCCAGGTTCAAACTGAGCCTTAAAACCCTGATGCCTTGGAGGCGCAGTTCAGAGTTTTAATCTGTCTTTACAACAACTATTAACGTTGCTCGTTAGGAATCAAAATGGATCATTCACCTCACAGTGTTATTCTTGAAAAAAAAANTGTAGAGAGGGATGAGGTCTCCCCTCAGCCTCCTCTTCCTCAAACTAAACAATCCCAACTCCCTCAATCCATCCTCATAAGCCTTACTCTCCAGGCCTCTCACCAGTTTCGTGTCCCTCCTCTGCACTCGCTCCAGCACCTCGATATCTCTCTTGTGTTGAGGTGCCCAGAACTGGACACCAGACTCAAGGTGCGGCCTCACCAGTGCTGAGCACAGGGGGACAATCACCTCCCTGCTTCTGCTGGTCATAAGGGGAAAGGCTCTACCCAAAACACACCCTTTATGTTCGGCGTTTGCCCGCCCTGCCTTGCTCACCAGCAGCACCCAGAGCTATTATTTACATCACTGGTAATTCCTTTAAGCCTATTAGGCCAACAGGAGCAGCAGCCTGCAGATAATTTCTCCACCATGAGTCACGTGGTTACTGCCAACCTCCTTGCTCGTCAATAAGGATGCTTTAAATGACACACAGCAAAATAATCTGTAATCTGTCCCTGAACCTCCCAGCAGACAAACAACTCCATCTGTCTTCAGTAAGCATAAAAATTCTGCAGAGAAAAATCTCTCTATAAATAAATAAAAAAAACCCAAACAACAAAAAACACCAAAAATGAAACAAAACAATAAAACTCACCCCAAAATCCAGTTTATAAAATTGGAAGTAACCAGAAAGCGTGGCTCCAACAGTGAACACCCACGTCTGTTTAGACTAAGAATACTCCAGCAGAAAACTACCAAATAAACACAGGCTTTTCCTTTTTTAGACACAACTTTTAGACACAAGCAGCAAATCCACTACCAGGGTAATAAATAAATAAATAGATAAAAACCCCTCCCTTAGTGTGTAAATCCCAAAAGAGATTTGTACATCTACACGTAGCAGCAGCCTCTGGAAACCCAGCGTTGCCAATGACTGGATATCCATTTTTCCCCACTGGTTTTTACTGGCACAGGAGCTACTGAAAACAAACACAACAACCAGACATGGTGCACAGATACAAAAAAAAAACCAGAAAGGATTTGGGGTTTTTGTCCTTCTATTTTTTCCTTCCTGCCCTCACTGACCCTATCCTGGCATCTGTCCACAGCAGTTCAGGTCAGTTGTCCTCAGCAATCCTCCCTCTGCTGCTTCCTCCAACACTTGGAGAGTTGCTGACAGGATCTGCTCTGCTAATTCTCATCTAATCCAGCCACTCAGCACACACACGTGCAGAACGGAGCACCGTAACCGTGCGTGTGAGGAACATCAGGAACACGCGACCTACCAGCACAGTCAGAATGACATGGAAAGGGAGGAAAAAAACCAAACCTTTTCTGAAACCTTTAGAACTACACAGAACATGCAGCTAACTCAATAAAAATGAAAACAAAAAAGGCTTTTTCTATTCTTGGATTTAAGCCTGATTCACACTATCGGTACCGGCATTCACCCGGGATCCACCGGTTGGATTTAGGAGGACAGACAGGGTCTCCCAAAGAGGATTTTAAAAAAAAATAAAATACTGGTTCTAATTTTTAAAACTATTCCTGGACAAATTTGTTGACCAAGTCAGAATAAGCAATAAAATGCATTTAAGTTACATTTTCCCACATTCAGAGTCAGAAGATCCGTGGCACCAGGGCCTTGTTCTGCTCCTCAATAATCAAAGCGAACAGGTCGAGAACTAAAAATGCATATTCCAGCTGCCTTGGGACATGCCAAGGCCCGTGGATCTGCAGCACTGATGTTCCAGAGCACTGCAAAATTTAAAAATATTCTCTTTCCCCATTCCCCATGTGCAAGGCTACTGGAAGCCTCTAGATTTATTTTTAAACCAAGGACAGAGTCCTGTTCTTTTGGATGGTACGGTCCAGTCCCACCACAAGGGTGAAACACTCCACTCTGACATTTGCTCCCACTGCAGCCAAAGATTAGCATTTCGTTAAATAAAGTGCCCATCCTATAAATAGCAGCATTTACAAGCACTTGTAAGTCTCTAATTGCTATTGCCAGTACAATTGCATAACTATCAGCACTGGTCAGATCTAGACGTGCGCGGAGGAACACAAAATATTTTTCAGGTACCCGTTGGATTGTGCTGGCATCTCAGGGAAAACTTCACCCCTTAAAATCTTGACAGCCATTATTGTAATAACTTAAATATTCTAACCCACATTAGAAGGTGAGATAGTTCACAGGGTAACAAATAATAAAGCACTACAGGCGAGTAGCTTCAGTAGTTCAAACTGGCCCCAAACAGGCAATAACCTTTAACCAAAAATTCAATGTTAAAGGCACTGGTGTGTCCCCGTGATGGACAACGTAAACCCAAGATCACATTCTTGATGGAGCAGGACAATCAACTGATGAAGACAATCATTCAGGAAAACACATTAATTTATGTGTCTTGAGTCTTGTGTCCAGTTCTGGGCACCTCAACACAAGGGAGATCTGGAGGGGCTGGAGTGAGTGCAGAGGAGGGACACTGGGAGGGAAGGGCCTGGAGAATAAATCTCATGAAGAGCCATGGAAGGAGCTGAGACTGTTGAGTTGGAGGAGGAGAAGGTTGAGGGAAAACCTCATGGCTCTCTACAGCTACTTGAAAGGACATTGTAGAGAGGTTGGTGCTGGTCTCTTCTCACAGGGAATTAGTGATAGAACAAGATGGAATGGCTTCAAGCTGCAGCAGGGTAGGGTTAGGCTGGCCATGAGGAAAGAATTCTTCCCAGCAGGAGTGGTCAGAGCCTGGAATGGGCTGCCCAGGGAGGGGGTGGAGTCCCCATCCCTGAATGTGTTTCAGAGTCAATGAGATGTGATGTTGAAGGATCTAGTGTAGGGGAGAGCTTTGTAGAGTAGGGCTGATGGTTGGACTGGATGATCCCGAGGGTCTCTTCCAACCTGAATAATTCTGTGTTAAAGTAGGATTCAACAGCAAAAGGCACCTGTCCCCGACTGAGATGGGAACGCAGTGTGACAGCAGTGGGGCAGAGGGAGTCACCCTCCAAATTTCATAGAATCATACAATCATTTCCTTGAACTTATGAGACAGAGACCAGTCTGGAGGGAATGACAGGTGAAAAAAATAATTACATGCAATTTTCTGCTTCCGCAGCTGCCAGTCCTGAAGAGTTCTCATAACAATGTTTGTGTGTCAGCTGTCAAAAGCAACCAAACAGCATTAATTTACAAAAATGACAGTCACCCCGAGCGAGGGGTAACTTCCCCAGCCCCTGTCTGTCCAGCTGCACTTCTGCACCCTGTTCAGAAAGAAAAGGTTGTTTCCAGAGAACAGCTTCAGACTTTCACCCTTTAAAAAGGGTCCAGTTTGACCCTGGATTATCAACCTGCTCTCGTCCCTCAGGCAGCACTGATGGACATAGGCCTGCCACCCCTCCTGCCCAAGAGACACTCTCCTCTGTAGTGACAAATGGGTTTAAAGGAAGAAGCTGTGATTCTTCCCAGCAAAGGGAGATCCCTCCAAACATTAACCATGACCATTACTATCAATCCTCACCCATTTTCAGTTCTGAAAAAGATCTCCACAAACTTCTGCACTGTGAGTTTTGGGGGCAGTCCCCATCCTCTTACAGACAATTAAGGGCAATTAGTTCTCTGGCAAGAGAAACTTTGTCAAATCCAGACTCTTGGCTGTTTTCTATTTCCCCTCTTGCTACATCATTGCCAGTGCCTTCTCCTCAGAGACATCCACCAGGAGCACACAGGCTGAAAGAGCACGTTAGGCATTTCCTCTGACCTGTACAACTGCCTCATTATATCTCATTTTCCATAATTTTGTCCTTCGCAACCCTCTCATTGACAGTTTCAGAGTAAGCTCATTCCCCTTCCAAGTTTCACGGAGGGTCTAATTTGTTTTGAAAGCCTCCTGCTAGAACAAACCCCAGGCAAGGCAAAAATGCTTTGAAACGTTGGTGAATCATCATTTTTTGGTACCAGATGCTGTGCATCCTCACCCTCCTGAGTGAATCATCCTCCTTTATTTCCAGCTCCCACCTTGCGCGAGGGATTCCACCCGGCTCATTAGTGGGTGGGTGTTTTCAGAAAGCCCAATTCTTTCAGCAGTTAAAAATAGAGAACAAAAGCAAAATCTCCATCTCTGCCGACGGAGGATGACATTCAGCAGGAACACCGTGAATTACTGGCTAAGGCTGAAGTCAGGCTACAGGTGTGTTTGTGCCAGTATTCCCAGCAGGCCTCAGAAGTGCTGCTTTGTTTGCTTATGTCATCAAACATTTGCTTTTGTGGTCAGCTTCAACTCCTGGTAATACTCTTTCAGGTTTCACCCACAAACCAGGGCTGCAAATGACTTCTCCCCATTAATGTGGAAAATCTCTCCATTTAATGTGGAAAAAGAAAAAAATAAAAAAGACATTCCAGAAATAGTTTCAGTGCATGCCAGATGAAATATTAATGATCAGGTTCGACTAGAAGCAAGAAAAATTGATGATGGAACTGAAAAAGGAAAAAAGAAGTCAAATGAAGGTTCTTACAGGAAGGTCTTCGGTGGGTTTGGGTCGCAGCCTATCCTGCCTGCGGCTCCCAGAGGGCAGGGGGGTGTTGCAGCCCTGACACGCTGGAGGGTGACGCTGCCATTTGCAACCTGGCAAAGTGATCCTCAAACCTTGCTAGAATCGTTACTGAGCTCTCTCCTGGTTAACCTGTAGAAGGTCGTCTCCTTGCCGGAAGCGTAACATTACTTTTAAGTGTATTTAAAATAAATTTTGCCCGGAATATATTTTTCTGCACAGATTCTAAAGGAACAGGGTGAAACCCCCAGCCGTGTCTGTGTTCATGCTCTTATGCTGTACATCATGACTACCACGAAATTCATCACATACTGATTTGGTTGTATTTCTTTTGAGTGTATGGACCTTGCTGTAGAAGAGGTGAAGTTTGGTTCATCCTTGTTCCAGAAACACATCAAGCAGCTACCGATGCCCCTGACCCGGAGCGGGCAGCGCTTTGGACCAGCCCTCTCCAGCCAGAGCCCGCAGGGGCCGGGCAGGGCTGCGTTCCCTCTGGAGTCTCCAGCTCCAAGTGGGAATGCTCCGATTTGGCAGGCACAGCGTGGCCACGGCCGGAGGAGAGGAGGGAGACGGATGAGCCAGCTGTCTGCAGAACACACATAGAAATACAGACCAAAAAAAAAACCCTCAAAACCTTTGGCGTTCTTCCACGTGATACTCCCCTACGGAACAGCAGGCTCAATACCCTGTTTCAACAGTAAAAGGAGGTTGGAGACCACCCACACCTGAAAATATTTACTGTAATTGCACGTAGGCACCTCTTGGCAGAGAGGGAAGACAAAGGACAAGTGTCTCTGATCTCCAAGCTGACAGAATACAGATATCACCACCGGGTTTTCCGTTTCCCTCGCTCGGTGCTTTCAGGGGTACCAGCTGCTGCAAAGGCTTGATAAGCAGCAGTGGGATCACTGGGACAGTTTCCTCCCAAAGCGCTGGTGAAAACGACAGGGACACTGGCATTCAAACCATTTCCTTCAGGGAGCAGATGAAAAGTTAAGATTACCCAGCAGAAAATCCCTGCAGTGAAACTCCTCACCAGCCGGTACAGACACCAGCAAAGCTAATGGGAACCCGCAACGGCGCAGAACTCCCACGACTCCAGAGAGACGGCTCTGCTTCTGACCCCAAGTGCCACGTGGGTCAAAGCACCAAGTGAAACAGATCTGTGGGCTGTGGGTGATTAAATAAATAAATTAAAAAAAAATCCACCTACTTGTTACAAAAATAGACAAGCATCTTCACAGAAGTACAGCTCGCAAGCACAGGCCACGGAGCCTTCAGAAATAAACCTGACACGTCGCCCTCTGCGCCCAGGAAGGAGTTGGAGGGAAGGGATGGTTTCAGAGAGCCCCAGCTTCCGCGGGTCGCTCTCTCACAGAAATAGCCTGATGTCAGAAGACGTTTCCTGCTCGCCTTTTAGGCACGGCAGGTGCTTTTGTGTCAGAAGGGACTGTAAGAAAGGACAAAGCCCATAATCCTCTGATCTTCCTCTTCAAATTGTAACAGGATTTCCAGCGCTGGAAGACGCGTTTGTGACCCGGCCCAGTAAACCACCTTCAGAAAGCATCGCCAGCCCACCTTCTCCTGTGCCCAACTTGGAATCTCCGGTACTAATATAAGTGCCATGCCTTTTATACAACCATCTGATTGCCAAAAAAAGGATTAAAGTATTACCAGAGGGAGAAAAGAATAAAGGGGTTTCATCAGGACCTTCAGAAAATCTGAGGCTACTGGCCTTGGAGCACTACCTTCAACACGGCGGCGATCCCTTCAGCTGGTTAATCACCAGAAGAAAGCCTCAACCTATGAAACTGAGGACAAAGGAAACAAGAGTGATGGGATAGCAGACCAAAAAGAATAAAGGACAGATTAAAAGCTGTATGTGTGTCATAAAATCATGGAATGGTTAGAGTTGGAAGGGACCTAGAAGATGCATCAAGTTCCCACCACACTGTCCTGGGCAGGGACACCTCCCACCAGACTCTGTGTGTATATATATATATATATATGTATAGAATCATAGAATCAGATAGGTTGAAAGAGACCCTTGGGATCATCAAGTCCAACCATCAGCCCTACTCTACAAGTTCTCCCCTACACCAGACCCCTCAACACCACATCTGATCTACTCTGAAACACAGTATGTATGTATATATAAATATAGATGCAATCTTCTCCAAGACAACAACTGGGCTTAACTATACAGTTTCCATAAGGAAGACACCTTTCTTTTTGTTCTCATCCTCAGGATTTGTTCTCACCACAAAGGTCCAAAGTCAGCTGTAAAGAGGAAAAACTAACTGGCCCTGGAAAAAGGTCTCTTGTATTAGTTTTACAGCTGCACTCATCTTGAAGGATGGATTCTGAGCTACACAATCACTGACTCATTCACAAAAAAGCACGTGCCACCTACAGATGAAATACTTAGAGAAGATGCTGTAATAGATTATGCTGCTTCTCAGCTTTCACCTGGCTAAAAAGAAACTTGTCACTGCCAATTCCTGTTATAAATGTTTGCCTTCCGCTTCAGCTCTTACAGCTTCACTGTTTGCTGTCTTCAGCTTCTTCTCCACTCCCTTTGTTAAAAACAATACACTAAAAGGCTGTGTTCAACAGCTTTGGATCCTGCTGCTAATGACACCTTCTCTTCAATACAGACCAGCCAATATGGTCAAGCAGCAGTTTCTCCACCCAGCCCACCATTCCACCTTTCAAGCATGTGTTAGCCATAGCAGAAGCATCTAGTCTAGCTTGGTCAACAAGCTATACTCAAGCCCAAAATACCTGTCCCCAACACTTGTCTAGCAATGAACTGCAGGGTAACAGGAGAAACACACCTCTGAGGTAGGGGCTGGACCAGAGGATTATTCTGTTCCATGAACAAATGAATGATTTCTCAGCCTGTTCCCTTTATGTTAAAGGCCTTGCCCCAAGGCTGCACCATGGTGGTACCTATCTGAAGTGGACAACAACGCTATCTCCCTGGTACTGTTGGAAAAGGCAAATGTTATGACAAGAGGCTAACAGATTCACATTAACAAACAACACAACTGGATCTCAGTTTCCCCTGTTCACAACCCAGGAGGGCATGCCTGGATCTCACTTTCCCCTCTTCAGCCAGCAGGGACTCCAAGGGAAGTTTTCCAGTGCCCTCAGCAACAGCTGACCGTGCTGAAAATCCAGCTTCAGCACCAGTTCTGATAGGCAAACACCATGGAAAATACTGGTCTCAGCCACTTTACCCAGCACTAAGTATGGTGTGGGGTAGGTTATCTGATAAAAATCCTCCTTTGCCCAAGCTGTTGCTCCTACAGCAGTAATTCAAATGCTTTACATAAAGGATGACTCAGTTTTGACCAAGGCAATTATTAACAATCTTCAACTTCATTTTACCTTGGTTATGCCTTTCAGTACAGAGATGGAGCCATTAAAACTCATTCAAATGGACATGACTATCAGATCCACAATTTCCACTCATATCCCATAAATACTGAAAAAATGACTAGAGAGAGATGGGTGGATCTGTTTTAAGTTAAATAAAATACTGTTATAAAAGCAAAATACTTGGTGGCATTTATCATTCTGGGAGCCAAAACCTTTTATGCCATCCTCTGCTCTACCAAACAATCCCATACTTTGAAATGAATCTTCTTGCCTCTCAGGTTGTTAACGATCTTCAGACGGCTCTTTGATCTTCCCCTTGTGTACTCAAACGCAGCAGGACACGTTCCTGCAGCAGGGTGCTGTCTCCTGTCAGGCATCAATAATCTGCCCCAAGCTGCACACCCATCAGAAAAAGCAGCTATGTCAAGAATGTTTTATGTGCCAGAGGAGCTACTGCTGCTACCTTGATGATAAGGCTCCCGTTTTCTCCTTCAGCGCTCACATCTAGCCTTCCACATGTGCAGGAAACAGTCTCAGGGCTTCCTCCCCCCAGCATCCCCCTCCCAGTGCCATTACCCATTTCAGCAACACGGCCTGGTGTGGTTAATTTGTCCGTGGGTTTCTTCTGTTACCTGCCAGCAGGTCACCGCTATCAGCGAGCCGCAAACGAGCTTCCTCTCCCCGCAAAAGCGATGGGCATCGAGCAGAGCAGCGGAGAGGCCTGTAGGACTTGGAGGAACCAAAGCACTGATACTCCATTTCTTCCTATTTCTGAACAAAAGCGTCTTTAAACCAAGAATTCTGACAGCAAAAAGCCTGCACGCTCACGTTACCCATCGTTTACTACCCTGGTCTTCAGAAACACAGTATTATTCAGGAAAATCAAGGCTTGTAATGAACTATTGGTCAGCACCATCTAGTAGCTTTGTGACTGTCCTGGTTTGAGGTAAAACAAACCAATTTTCTGTTCAGTAGTTTTACTCTTTTAGCTAGGCCTCTAACTAACTAAAGTCTGAAATGAACAGCACATTGTTCAGAAACTGTTCTGTCTCAAAGTGATAAGACCTGATTATACCAAGGGATGGTGCAGAGAGGCCCTTGCTTATACTTATTGCTAGAACAACCAAGGTCAGGGAATTTTGTCAGGTGACCCAAAACTGACCAACTGGGGTATATTCCATCCCATCCCCATCATGCTCAGTATAAAAGCTGAGGGATCAAAGGGTCATTGGCTTCTCCCTTCAATGGCTGATGTCTGAGGAGGACCCTGTCTGTTCGTCTGCCTTTGATCCTGATCCGGAATCCAGCTCCTGTGGGTCACCCAGTCCAGCCTGGGACGTTCAGTGGTGCTGCTGGGGACGCGACCATCATCCTGGGAGCCTGATATGGTTTTGTAGAGACTGTATACTTTTTTTATCCTTTCTTTTATACTTTTTACTTTTTCTTTTTATTGTTTATTATATTATTTATATTTTCATTAGTTTAGGGGTTTTTTTTATATATTAGTTTAGTTTTTTTTTTCTAAACTCCTGAATCTCTTTAATCCTTTCCTCTCCTCTCTTTTCCTTAGTGGGGGGGGGAAGAAGGGGTCATCATCTGTCTAATTGGTCAAAACCACGACAGTGACTACAAAACAATCCCCTCCATCTCCCTGTGTGCTTGAGAAAGCATAGGAAGGGGGAAAAAAATGCCTATTAATTGAAAGACAACAATTCAGGCACTTAAAATGTTAATGTTCTTATTTTTTTTCCCCTCCACCTTCAATAAGTAGTAGAAATGCAGAAAATAAACCCAGCACTGAAATCCAGATGGTGGGAGCACCAAGAACCTGGAAGGGCCTGGCTGTGACCAACCCCTGGAGCAGAACACAGCCCTGCACCCAGCACCCTGCGCTGGCAGGGCCGTGGAAAGCCAAAGTGGCTACTTAAGTGACATCACCAGCCTCAGCCCAGAAGTGCATTTTTAATCACAAGGAGGAGTGAGGTCCTTTGGAACCTTGTGATAAATTTTAAGCCAGAAGTCACAGACCCGCTCTAACACATTAAAATGATGGTAAAAGAGTAACATAAAAACACTTGAGGGGGGGGGGAAAAACAAACACCAAAAAAGCAGATGCTGTCAAAGAATACACGGTACAGAGCAGACATTTTAAGGCAGGATATAACAAGTAGCTGACACAGGCACATTTTGGAGCTCAGAAAAACTAGGAGGAGTTAAAGATGACAGATACCTTCTCAACAGTTCACCCAGACACGAGTAGCAAGGCAGGAGCACTCACCTGCTTGGGAGCATCCAGACCAAGAAGCTTCCCCCCCCCAGATCAGCCCCCCCAAACCACACTCACCCCAGCAGCGGCACTGCCTGAGCCCAATTTCTAGGGATGTAGCCAAAGGAAGGATTTTAATAGCACTTCAGTAACCTGGGAATGATCTCACAGTGAACCTAGAAACATCATCTTCCCAAAGTCATTACAAAGATGGTTCCTTTGACTGGACTCTGATACAAACCAAAACCAGAATAGGCTGAGTTCTCCCAGCTCCCCCATCCATTCCTGCCCCCAGAAAGTCAAAGCATGACTAACTCATCCTGGGTTCAGCTTCACTGATAACACTCCTAGATTGCCTCTGGAAGGCAGGAGACACCTTAATCAACTTCAAGAGGCACAGGAAGTCCTGCAGCTCCCCGGGGATCTGCTGAGCTGACTCCCCTGCTGGCCTTTCTGTTGCAGGTCTGGGAGTTCAAACAGCGACACGAGGCTGACACTTTTTGTGGTAACGAGGGGTAACCGACACTGGATGCAGAATTTCTGCAAGAGGAATTCTCTCTCCATCAAACCACGCTAATCCAAGGAGCTGCACGGCAAAGCCAAATGTATTGGCAGGCTTCCTCCAGCCAGTGGCAAACTTGGCAAGTGAAACCAGGGATCTACTCATCCCAGCATCTTCCACGAAAGAGCAGACAGTGGAGGATGCGTTGATAGTGACATGGGTACAAGGTATCATTTAGTTGCAGTTTTCAGTAATTTATAGTTTAGAGACTTGATTTACCAACAGGAGACCAGGTGCCTGCTCGGGGAAGATGGCAGGGTGATTATTTTTTTTTTCCTTCTTTTTCCTTTGTTTCACCACGTATGACCCAACCAGCGTGTGATGGGCAAAAGATACAGCTGAACCCAGGAGTCGCACTGACCCACCCGAGTTCTCCTCCCCAGGAGTCTTCAGGTTCAAAAGCCAAAGTGGTAAAAATCAGAGTGGATGAAAAACAGGCTTACAGAATCCTAGAATCATTTAGGTTGGAAGAGACCCTTGGGATCATCAAGTCCAACCATCAGCCCTACTCTACAAAGTTCTCCCCTACACCAGATCCCTCAACACCACATCCAATCTACTCTGAAACACAGTCAGGGATGGGGACTCCACCACCTCCCTGGGCAGCCCATTCCACTGACTGACCACTCTCTCTGTGAAAAACTTTTTCCTCATGTCCAGCCTAACCCTACCCTGCTGCAGCTTGCAGCCATTCCCTCTTGTTCTGTCACTCATTGCCCGTGAGAAGAGACCAGCACCAACCTCTCTACAATGCCCTTTCAAGCAGTTGTAGAGAGTGATGAGGTCTCCCCTCAGCCTCCTCTTCCTCAAACTAAACAGTCCCAAAACAGGAAGGGAGAAGAGATCTACCTGACCCAAACCACCCGACATTCAGTGTGTGGCCTCTCTGTTTTGCAGCAGAATGATAAACGCTTCCAATTTTGATGCCTAGTAAAAGCCAGTCCAAGTTACTACAAACACTGTCTCGCACACTGGTTGAAAGCCAATATTGGTTAAATAGTTATAAACAGCATTCTGTTAATTATGTAGTTTAAAAAAGACACTCATGCCTCAACATGTTTTTCGCTCCAGCCTTCTCTGCGCTGCACCTTCCGTGTAACCGAGAGCAGAGTCACTGGGTCTGGCCAACAGTCCAGTTATTCTATGAAGACAGCTTCAGGTATTGATTCTCTCCAGTTCTTCAGCAGTTACTAGTCCTGGTCTCACACATCAAACAGCTCCACAACCAAAACCCATCAAGCTGGCAGTGATCACCATGCTCAATGCCAGGGACTCAGACTGACACCCCCCCCCAGGCAGCAGAATCTGAGCAGGAAGCTGTCAGATGGCCAAGCATCCCAGTGGCATCCTTGGCCTTCCAGTATGTGCTGTTATCAGTTTTAAAGCTCTCCAGATACTAACCTGCCACCTGCTTCCTTACCTTCTTCTCCACATTCCCAAAGAAGTTCCCAAACTGCTGGGTTTAGGTGCTCCTCCCACATTCACAGGCTGGTTTCCACACTCCCATCAGCAACTGAGTCCTGGTGGAACCAGTGTAATTAACAGGATGCTGAGATGCAGATCTCCAGCATGGAGTTGCCTCACAGTTCTTGAAGGAGCCAACATAAGCAGAAAATGGAGCAGGCCACAGTTTATAGAGGTAAAACCCCTCAAATCGAGCCCAGACAAGAATTTCAGGCCCAATTTGAAAAAGATATATTAACCTGAACCTTACAAAGTCAAGCTTACGGAAAAACCACCTCAGCCAACAATATGTTTACAGTACAAAAAAAACCCTGGATTCAAAATTACTGCTTTTGACACTGTATGCAACAGTCCAGTATCAACAAACACGACACCCTGCCTGATCATTATGGACACTTAATCACATACGCTTGAACGCAAACGGTCTCTAAAGATAACACACCCGCTGGTTAGGAAACAGCTCTAATGCACATTCTGGTGTTCAAGATCAAATAAGAGGGAAAAGGCTTAGTGCTGTTTGTAAGAGGTGTCAGTAACGGGGCCTAACTTACACATCTGCCTCACTACACACTCTCCTTTCACTTCTGCACGTGTGTAAACAAGGGATTCAATTATTACAACTACTAGTCCTTTGAGCCCAATACAGAGTGCCTTCAGGAGAGGAAAACAGGGATTTCACCTGAAGCAAGGCTTCAACCTCTCCGTGGTGGTATCATCTCCATAGCCTTCATCTTCAGGCAAAACATCCTCAAATCAGGACAGCACCAAGGTGACAGTGACACCACTTAAGCAAGTGCTTCGTTGTAAAGAGCTCGACTCTTTACCGAGAACCTGCAGACACGTTTCCCGCACGTGATGAGGATCCAGCGCAGAAGGAAGCTGCTCCCTGCCCAAAACTAACCCTCTGTGCTCCAGGCGCAGAGCAAAGGCTCCGATGGAATCTGCAAGCACTGCAGAAGCAAAAGGAAGCGCAATTCCAATGTGTTTAACAACCGAATTAGCATAATGCTCACCACGCAGAAACCAGTTCCCCTGACCTTCTTGAAATGCTGATCTGTAACTATCGATGAGCCTTTCCTGTGCACACTGTGATTCAACTGTGTTAAGGAAGAAGTCAGGAAAACATCCGTTGCCCTGTGAAGTTCGGTGAGAATAGGTCAGGAGCAGAAATCTCTCCAGCAGCCTCACGCCACCATGTAGCAATAGGGAGCATCCTTCCCGCAAGGTAAAATTGGACTTAGGAGAGTAACAAAACGTTCTGAAGTTGTGCTAGGGACTCTACAGTCATCAATCAATTCATTTAATCTCTCCTTTGCAAGCAGCAACCACAGAGAGCTGCAGGGATTTATTTTTAAAGAAATAGATTCATTTTGTGAAGAGCGTAAACCGAACATCACAGCCAATAAGAATTGCAAAATACACCAATTCAAACACACTTTGGAAACACTTCATATTATTTGCATAAACATGACATCTAATTTTCTTGGATATAGAATCATAGAATCTTCATGGCTGGCATAACTCTTGTTGGAGGCCTGAACGTGCAAAAGAAAAGCCCTGTGTGATTTGTACAAGCGTATTGCAGGAATAGGGCGATATTTAGGTAAGCCTGCAACCATCGTGTTGCTTTAAATACTCTAAGGGCAGATTATACTAATATCTGACATTCAACAGTGCCAGTTCAGTAACAGTACTGTCTGACAACAAATGCTAAAAATGCCATTTCTTGTAAGGCCTCTAAGCAAAGGCACGAGCCAGCCGGGACGCAGATCTTTAGCACAAATGCCCGTTTTAGAAAGGCATCTGTGCCCATCTCGTTCAACGAAGAATTCCAAGGGTTCTCATGAAATATCAAACACAATTCTGGTGGCCAGAAATTCCAACCCTGCCTAGAATGTACCAGGCCTTCGCTGGGCTGGATACTTCTGTTAGGGATGAGGCAGCTTCGTCCATCGGAAGCCTTGTATGGCTGAACATACTTGTGTCAGATAAACACCCCTCTTAAACTTTGGCACAACTCACTCCCTCCCAGGAGTCCCCGATACTACGGCTGAATCGAAAGTGCAGCCAGACTTAATCCAAGCTGAAGTCTGAGCTCATTAGAAGAGTAGAAAAAGGACAAACTTAATTTCCATCCCTATCTACAGCTTTCAAATTCTCACCAACACTGAAAAATAAAGACCATCCTAATCCCAACAACAGTAGGAATAACAAGTCTTAGAACTTCACGTTATTAATAACACTTGCTGAAAGGCACAGAAAGCATGTAATTAACCAACACTAAGACCAGAAAAAACAGTCACCATGAAAACATAAACAGAAGAGGCTGAGTGTATGGCAACAACGCTGTCTGCACCCACAAAAGCACACACACATACACTCATCCTTCCATGCTTTCCACTAAAATACTGGCAGCTTTTTAC
Source organism: Jacana jacana (assembly GCA_013400555.1). Taxonomy (NCBI): domain Eukaryota; kingdom Metazoa; phylum Chordata; class Aves; order Charadriiformes; family Jacanidae; genus Jacana; species Jacana jacana. Next base: position 29,719 of record VZTM01020542.1, read on the forward strand.
CCTTAGAAGCTGTGAAGAGTGAAATCGGTTTTAACTGTAAAACGAAGGATGAAAGGCATTAGCATCTTCTCCACCTCTTCTCCAATGTGCTAAACCTACGTGTTTCAGGCTTAATCAACAAAATGCAGCTAACTGTTCTCTTCTATTTTTGCCATCCCTTTAATGGACAGCAAAGTCGGGGTTGTCTCCTCCCGGTCTGGCCCATCTCAGCCAGCACACAGGCTTCCCAGCAGCGCCAGAGCTCCGCAGACCTCGCTGCCCAACTGTAACTGGGTCAAGCCTGTAGCCGGAGTTAATAGCCCACTCAGCTCTTGGCAATTCTCTCCCCAGCCCCCAACCAAATCAAAGGGGTATTTTGACCTAGAAAAAAAAAAAAAAGGGAAAAAAAAAAAGACTTGGGTCTCCTACCCCCCCTCATTAAAGCTTACACTAATTCTGTAAAATAAGACACGTGAAAATGGCAGCAAAGCTGGAGCCGTTCGTACGCTGCGTCGATACACCCCTTAAAGAAACTGCTAGAACACAAGTATGTGCTTTTTCCCCTCCAAGTGAAAACTGTGTAGATACCAATTCAATTGCTGAAGGATTGGTTATCTTTTTCTACTTGTTCCAGCAGGCTAATGACCATCCTGACTCATAATTACAACAACAGTAAGAAGCTTTCAGTTCTCACACTGCTGCAAGTCCAGCCCTTATCTTCTTTCAGGCACGAAACAGCTTTGTTAGAGCCCAAAACTGGAAGTTTAGGCACTTAATTCTGATAAGAACTTCTAATGAACAGCTCTGTAAGTGGCTTTAAAGAAGCCCCCTTGTGGATTTAAAACCCCCCCTGTAACCACCACCGTTTAACTGCACGTTTGTAAGACATGACTCAAATGAAAACCAAGCCACGTTTCGGATAACAATCCTGCCTAGTCCCAAACTGCTGGAATTGCATCACTGCAATCATACAAGCCTCAGAAAAAAAAAACATTCCCCCTCCACAAGCATGTTTTGGAGAGATGAAGAGTATAAAAAGAAAATTCAGCTCCCGTTGCTCACAGCGTAGTTGTAAGGTATTCAGGACTGTGAAAATATCTATTAAAAATCCCCTGTTGATATAGATGCCTTGAAAAATAACCCCAAGGAGCTTGGAGAGCTGTTTGAAGGCTCTCTGACCTGCATCCCGTATTTCCAGAACAAACCAAAGACAGTGGGATGCAAGAAAATAAGCCACCTTGATTTGAGAAAAGAATCTAAAGATTAAGCTGTTTATAGAAATAGATTTCTTTTAAGACTCTAGATTATTTAAGCCTATGTTTGAGGAAAACCATTATCCAGCAGATCTACATATCCCTTTTTGATCACATGTTCAGGTCATATGAGCATATATTGATATCCAGTCATGAGAAAAAAAGATTTTAAAAAAAGAGAGAAAAATATTACTTATTTTTTTAGCCAATAGCTGCAAAAATATAGAATAGTCATCACACTAAATTTAGTAAGTTTTGCTAAAATTCAACGCCCAGGTTTTCCTAAGAATTTGATTTTTCTGCCACTTAACAGAACCTAAAACACAGAAAGTCCTTTTTGCTTTACCCACAGAAGCCCTTTGGAGGCAAACAGTAATTGACTTGTTTTGATTTTGATTTGTTGCTTTTTTTTAAATTAAAAAGTATTACTAGAGTTGAGCTTCTGAAGAAAAAAAGCTTGAGAATTCAGAAAACAAGTTCACGTATGTCCTTCAAAGTTACTGAAAGTCAATCGTGGGGAAAAAAATACCCCAAACCACACACAACTTCTTTCCCCTCTTTGGATCCAGCAAGTAGAGTAACTCCTCAGGGTCAGGGCCGTGCAGCCACATCCCACTGGAAGCACACACATGTGCAGCCCATCCCCAAATTTCTTGTATATTTTTAGGAGAAGTCTTTATGTTCAGCTGCACAGGGCAGGTGCATCTAAAGTTTACCTCGCACGGAGTCTTCCAGGTAAACTGTGAAATCCACCAGGCCTGTGGTCCTTCAGAAGGCTGTGATTAGGATTCAAGACTGGTTTGCTGTGGAGGGAATTCCACAGCTTCTCCTGCCACTATTATTCCCGTCCCTTTGGCTGCAAACTCAAGACAACCACGTGGTTGTCTTTGCACTGCAAAGGCTACTACCACAACAGGGCAGTCTTCATTTGAACAGGTTTCCCAGGCAAAAGCCAAAAAGCTTTTGTGGCTTTTCCCATACCATGACTACGGGCAATTCCTACAAACCAAACCAAAACAAAGAAATAAAAAACCCACCCTAAAATATTGCAACATTCTCCGGTTCTAGTCACCCTTGTGCATCAAACACAAAGCAGTGATACAGACAGTGCTCACAGCATCGCTGGGAGGTTCATGCCTGGGCTTGCAGGATCAAGGAGTTTACTTCAGTCTCACTATTACAAAGAGCCCACTGGATACAGCCTGATCTCCTATTCCACCACCGTCTCCGTTAAAGTACGGAACAGTTGACTGCTACTTCAGCATTGAACAAGGAGCCCCAAAAGGCTATGTCTGCATTAAAAATAAATACATTAATACCATAAATTAGCAGAAAACCTAAGACATGGAATACCTCCCCACAACCAACAGCATCATGCACATTTTCCAGGCTCTGAAAATGAAAGGAAGAGTTCCGATTAGCCCCGTTCCTATCCTCGCGCAGGAAAACGGCCTATAAAAAGAAATAAAGAACAGTGACATCACGTGTAACTGGATGCAGAACGCTCCAAAACCTGCACTTCGATGTGCACACACACACACCCCCTTTTACTAGCCCCATTTTTAAACCACTACACAGCACACAACTCAGACAACTGACAAACTCATTACTCATTTGCCGAAGGAAGCTTCCCCTGGCACGCGAGCAGCGCCAAGTTACCCGTTTCCGTGGAATATAAGCTTCAGGGAACAAACCAAGACTTAGAGAAAAATCTTGGTATGCCAGACTCCTCAGTAAGAAACCAGTACAATTTCTAAATGCATGAGTGGGCAAAGGTGTGAGAGGGGGAGCTTTCTGCAGCCACAACCGAGCCGTGTCCCTGACCCACGTCCTCACGGTAAATCCTCCCAAATGAGATTCCGAGTCCTGCGTCCCCCATCTGCAGAGTGCTCCCCACCAGCACAGCTACCCTAAAATCTTCAAGACTGCAGGAAGTTTTCTTACCAATGTTTAAAAAGTCAGGGACAAAAGAAGGGGGAAAAAATAAAAACACCACCAGTTCTACCAACTTGATTCTAATGATACTCAGAAAAGCTGCCAGAAGGGAGAAAGCTCCATGACCAAAGAGCAAATAAAGACTAATCCCGAGGAAAGAAAGAGTGGTCAGAGCCTGGAATGGGCTGCCCAGGGAGGGGGTCAAGTCCCCATCCCTGACTGTGTTTCAGGGTAGATTAGATGTGGTGTTGAGGGATCTGGTGTAGGGGAGAACTTTGTAGAGTGGGGCTGATGGTTGGACTGGATGATCCCAAGGGTCTCTTCCCACCTGAATGATTCTATGATTCTATGAAAGGTCTAGGCAGCAAATGCAGCAAAACTTTCTTCACCAAGGAGGACGAGCTCATTTTTTTCTTGACAGCAGCTAGGCACGTGTGAAAAAGAAGGGAGGTGACAGGACTGGTTTCAAAATTATCTAGTAGCCACAGAAACACAAGCACTGAATGGAGCAGAGTCCAGGACAACACCCAAGCAAAATCACAGAGCTGTGCAAAGAATCCCAGGAGGTGGAATACCTCAGCTCTCCATCCACCNATGATTCTATGATTCTATGAAAGGTCTAGGCAGCAAATGCAGCAAAACTTTCTTCACCAAGGAGGACGAGCTCATTTTTTTCTTACTTTCTTCACCAAGGAGGACGAGCTCATTTTTTTCTTGACAGCAGCTAGGCACGTGTGAAAAAGAAGGGAGGTGACAGGACTGGTTTCAAAATTATCTAGTAGCCACAGAAACACAAGCACTGAATGGAGCAGAGTCCAGGACAACACCCAAGCAAAATCACAGAGCTGTGCAAAGAATCCCAGGAGGTGGAATACCTCAGCTCTCCATCCACCTTCCACCTGGGACCTGCTGGTCAGGACTTGCTTCATTTCACCTCTGGTCAAAATTTTACATTTAGTCCATAGACCAGTAAGGGCTGGCAAGCTTTCAAACACAGTCCTTGGAGGCTGAAAGTCTTCCTTTCAATAAAATCCATTTCCAAGCTGTAAATGATTTCTGGTTTTCCTTTGGGAGAAATCAGGCATCCAAGAGGCACATTAGTGCTGCAGAGGAGCCCGCAGACACACAAGAGGCTCAATTAGTACCTAAGGTGACAGCGTTACACGGGGTTGGAAACAGGATTGAGAAAAACAACCAACCCACCAACCCAATCAGCACTACACTTGGCTTTCAGTACGGCAATGGGCAGAGATAAGAAACTGTTTAATCATCAGACACTAACATTTTCCTAATACCTTGGTATCTCCTCCATTCAGAGCCCAGCTCAGGAGAACTGTAGATGGGTACTCTGCCCTTTCTCCTCTAGAACTGCAGCGTGAGCACAAACAGTGGGTTGGTGACAGTCACATCATTTACTACCATTTATAAAATGAGGTAATATAAAGTGACAAACACCAAGTATTTGAATCAGATTTTGACTTCTCTTGGGGATTTTCCATACTATGAGACTGCAGCAGAGGCACTTTGTGCTATGTCTGATCTATGTTGGAAAAAAAAAAACCAAAACACTTTTAGCTTAGAACTAGCTCAGAGCATCGTCTGAAAGAACAGACTAAAGTTTACAAGTATATTTTCAACAAATTACACACCTATCAAAAGTGAATTACAGGCTACATCTGTTTAAATAGGATTCCTACCTCTTTAATTATTCTGAAGTAGAAAGGCTTTAGAGATTTACTTTCTAATAAATATCCTTGACAAATTTTACAGAGCAAGGCATAGCACACAGCAAAGAAGAGCCTACCCAAAAAAAGGCATAGCGTACAGCAAAGAAAATCCTACCCCAAAAAAAAGTTTATAAATTCTTGACTAAGTCTGTTTTGAAAAAGTCTTTACACGGATTAAACTGCCTGGCAATTTTATTAGAGTTTCTGCCACACAACGCCCCTTCTGCTGCCACACCCTAAAAACGTCACAGGAAAACAAAGAGAAATAATATTCTCATGTGGTTGCTAAAAAGATGCAAAGCCTTCTAGTTTCTGGAAGGGAGACAAGAAAATACCAACAACCTTCAATTCTGCCAAAAGAAAAAAAAGTACCTCTGAGGCAGCTAAACAACTTCACAGTTACCCTGGAAACACAGTTTACCTCTCCAGCCTGCCCTGAAAACTGCCTGTAATTACCACAATGGAATAAAGCATCAGTTTTGACAAGGTATCAATTGCTTTAAGCTGCAATTGCTTTAATGCAGCACCAGGACTTTAGAAAAATGAGCAAGACTTTATCTTTAATAGAATTATACTACGAAACTAACCGGGAAGAATCAAAGCCGTGGGTATAATAAAAGGTTACAGTATCTCCTAATGGTATAGGAGAGCTCCGCCATCTGCCAAGTGTGATTTCCGTTAATCCCATTCCCCGCACACAAATCAGAATCACAGGGATTACGCCACAGAAATAGAAGTCAAGCCAATACCTGAATCCGCAAGATTAATCTCCCACCTCCAGCCGGGAGAGACGCAAGAGCAGCAACAATGCTGCAAACAGACTCACAAAGGCAAGGCTTCCCACACGACTCCACACAATACCACGCAGGAAATAAAGTGATTTCACAGATTAGCTTCGCCCTTTCAGAATCCCGATGCTGCTCCCTTTTCCCAAATCCCAGCGCGCGGAACTCCATGCCGATTCAGGGAATTGGGAACTGACCTCCACGCGATCTTTTTGGATGGGCTATTTCCACCCCTAAGCACGTCTCCACACCCCTCCAACCCCACGGATAAACCACTTCAGACGCGGAGTCAGGGAGAAAAACGGACAAGTGAGTTGCATAACGGAGAAGAGCGCTGCAAACCCCTCCACCTAAGCTGCAAACCCCTCCACCTAAGCTGCAAACCCCTCCACCTAAGCTGCAAACCCCCCCACCTAAGCTGCAAACCCCCCCACCTAAGCTGCAAACCCCCCCACCTAAGCTGCAAACC
>VZTM01020542.1:46111-56334 GCA_013400555.1 Jacana jacana
TGGACACGAGGAAAAAGTTTTTCCCAGAGAGAGTGGTCAGTCAGTGGAATCAGCTGCCCAGGGAGGTGGTGGAGTCCCCATCCCTGACTGTGTTTCAGAGCAGATTAGATGTGGTGTTGAGGGATCTGGTGTAGGGGAGAACTTGTAGAGTAGGGCTGATGGTTGGACTTGATGATCCCAAGGGTCTCTTCCAACCTATGATTCTATGATCTCACCCTGCTTACCTGTGGCTCCCGGCGGTGATGGTGCTTCTCCTTGGAGTTATTTTGGACAGGAGGTGCCTGGGTGCAACACACACGACCCCCGGCACCGCGGGGAGCCCGGGATCACCCCCCCCAGGCAGAGACTCAGAGCACGGACAACAGCATGGGAGGGGGATCGAGAGCACCCTCAGATCTGCTGCTGTTCCCCAGACGCTGGGCTGCACCCGGTGATCTGTCTAACAGCACGTTCCCCACTCCCAAAGCGCTGGAAGCAGGAGGAAGGCAAGGGAAAGACTCTGCCCTAGAAGAGCCCGGGCCACACACAGATTCCCACTTTGGCAACTTCCCGGTCAGCAGCTCGGAGAGCACAGAAATGGCTCCGTGCAGATGAACTGCACTGGAATCACTGCTTCCTTAACGGCACCAGCGAGCGTTTACCCACACGCATTCAAGCAACAGGAGGAGCTTTTTCCAGAGCTGGTTATTTTCCTTTAAATGGGCTTTGGGTGCAGGTGTTGTAGTGCCAAGGAGCAGACGTTCTAAGGAGGGAAGCAGAAGTCCCAGGCAAAGCCCCCAGATGATCCCAGATGGAGAAGGTGCATCCTGGGACCAGAGTAGCCTCACCCCTGCCAGGCAGGCTGGATCCAGCGCGTTTCTTTGCAAAATCTCAGTCTCTTCTTCCAAAAAAAACCCCAAACAAACTCCACAAAACCCCACTGAGCTTGAGCCTCGGCTGTTTTCTCATCTCCCTCAGGGGGTTCCCAGAGAAGTAACTCCAGGAACTGCCCCACGTCCCCCCGGCGCTGCCTTTGCGGGGTCTCAGCTGTAAAGAACAACCAGGATTTTATTGATCTGAAAATCCATTAACCATAGAGAATAGAGCTTTTATTATTATTTTTTTTTCCTTTCTGAACAACAATAAGGAACAGTTTACATTAAAAAAAAAAAACAACAAACCAACCCGAAAGCATGGATAAAATAATATAAACCAGTTATAACCAATTAACAGTTATAAACAATTATACCACAGGGTGGAATTCAAATAACCCAAGAACTTTAGCAGCACTTCTACAAATATATTAAAAGCTCTAGTGCTCGTTAAGCTCAGATAGAGCCACTCCCAGAGACCAAAAATGGCATCCAACATAGAAAAGCAGCAATTCCGTGTAGGGCAACGTAAAAACCTAACTCCAGGCCGTGGGGTCCGTTCAGAACCCTGCTGTCGAGGGGGAACCCCGTGTCCCACAGAGCCTGCGACGGTTCCGGCACAGGGTGACAGCCCAGCGTCACCCCCTGGCCCTGCCAAGCGCTCCGGAACACACCTTCAGCCCCAGGGAAGTGACAGTCACTGGTCCCAGCTTCCATCCCGGTTGGATTTTCAAGGGAAGCTCTTGTTAATTCTGTCGGTGGGAAAGAAACAGCTTTCTCCTCCCCTGCTGGCTCCCGGGAGCTGCTCTCTGAGGAGAGACTGGATTGCGGAGAATTTAACTCCATCTTTTTTACAGAGTCAGGAAAATGGGATTTTGAGCCTCTCGGTACCCAGTAGCAGGATTCTCCATCCCCAGCAGCAAAGTCACACCCAGTCTAAAACTTCCATGTACTTGTTGAGGCCTTGTGCATAGTTTAAATCTTAGCATTGAGTTATTTATCTACTGAAACAAAACCCACAAACAAAAGATAAATGGCCCTTTTTACCCCTTTCAAAGAAGCTGATGAACAAGTGGCCTTCCTCCCTCCTAGCCATCTCCAGTGACACCTCATCCCTGTCCCCTGCCACATGCCAAGCTCCCGGGAGGTGGGAGGCTCCCACCACCGAAGGGCAGGGGCGATGGCATCTCTGTGGGGGCCCCCAGAGACCCTGCAGACCCCTCTGGTGGGACAGAGGCTGGGACACAGCGGGACCGGCCCCTCGGAGGAGCCTTGTGGGGGACACAGACCCTTTGTGCACCACCGTGCTCGGCTGGGGACCGGAGGCTGTCACCTGCAGCCCCTTCTTTGGGCTCCCTGCTCAGTTTCCCTGTGCAACATCCAGTCTAAAAAACAAAGGATGTTAATAAACCACGGAAGGAGAATTTAAGGTTATCACTGCTCTAAACTTTCTAAACTTAGACACACATGAAAAACACTGCTGTGGCTATTCCAGCAGTGTCCATTCTCCAGGAAATTCAGGATCCCCAAGACACCCAAGCACTCCAGGCTGTGGAAACACACAGCTACGGCACCAAAACAACCCAAACTTCGGCCCACGCTGCCACCACAAAACAAAAGGCAGCGAGTGTGACCAGGCAGCACCCAGAGACTTGGGGTGTTTCGGTCAGAGAGATGTGTCTGCTTCAGGGCAAGAAATGAGAAGAAGGACCCAGAGCAAGGATCCTGGGAGAGCCCGAAATGGGCAACAGCAAGTGGCATTTTATTGGGAAACTTTTATGAAGAACTTCTGGAAATGGGGGTGGGAGTCACACCCCTTCCATACTGCTAGAGAAACGGTCACCTTGTCAGCAAGTTGTGCTCTTTCACCATCAACTTGTGCTCAGGAGATTGGAAAATGCTGAAAACGTGCCCAGAACTACCCAGGGGAATCCCCAGATGGGGAGAAAGTTATTTGGGGGTGAAAATGGCAAAGGCTTTGGCTCCACTGATGGGAGGGCTCAGGGGCTACCACTGCCTGCAGAGCAAAGCCACGGCAGAGAGCAGCCATTGAAGATGGTCTGCAATGTTTTAACAGCAAATTTAAGTGATAAGAATCCTGAAACTGGTCCCCTGCCTATTTTGAGGACTGGTTGCCACAGCGGCTCCCAGTGCAGCTACTCAAAGTGAACGGGGAAAGAAAGGAAAACCAGCTGGAATAAAGTAAGTAAACAAAGGAATAAAGCAGAAAGACTAAGAAGAATCTCATCCCGTGCTCTGGGCCACCAGCCTGTCGCCTGGCTTATGTCTCCTGGGTGGGATTTAGGGACTAGGTCCCAGCAGAACTGTGACTTCAAGCTGCCACATCAAGAAGAGCCGCTTCTCTTGATCTGTTTTTCACTTATCAGTGACAGGGATTGCTGACCCCCGCGTTCCTACTCCTGCCTCCAGTTACAATAAAGGGTTTATCTGGGTACCTTAAGGGATGTTCCAAACCTAAGGGGCTGGATGGGAGAGGGACAAGGTGGCAGCCAGAAGTTCCTGTGCAAAAAAACCCTCTCAGTCTTCATGAAAAACGTTAATAGCAAAGCAATTCAGAGGCTCAACATGGTAACACTCCTATTAAAAAAAAAAAAGCCACACATTTAGGAACAAAGACAACTTCTGGAGTGTTGACATGAGTAGGGCTGACAGAGATGGGGACCCAGAGTTATCTGGTGGGGCCCATCGATGGAAAGCTCAAAGGCAGAAAGAGAATCCTTTAGTAATTCCCTCGGGGGGAACCCGGGGCCAGGACACAAACATTCACTGGTTTTAAAGACCTTTTAAAGACAGGAGATTACCCGCCAGCTGAGCAGCTCTAACAGCAGATAAGGCCAGAACCTCACACCTCTGCAGGTGCTCAGTGCAACGGGAGCAGAACAGCTCAGCCCAGGGAGTCCCATCCTTTGGGATCAGCCCTGGAAGGCCCTGGGGGCAGAGAGCAGGGGCTGGGGACAAGCTGGATGCAGACCTGGTGGGAAGGATCTCGAGTCCCCTGTCCCACAAATCAAACAACAACCGACCAAAGACAGTCCCCAGCTCTCAGTGCCATTGCTCGGGGTGGATTTCAGCTGCATGGAGCTGCTGAGATGAGACATTCCTCTCTCCCCAAGGAGCCAGAGAAGATGACTGTATATGGGCAAGCATTCCCCTGCCACGGGCTTCTCCCTCCATGGTAAATAGACAATTCTCTGGCTGCAGAGCCAGGAGGGGCCTGTGCCATGGGGGGTTCTTGCTGTTGGACACCCAGAGTAAGGCTTTCATCTCGGGGCAATCCAGCAGAGGGGCAGAGCAGGGTAGGAGAGGGCCTACAAACACCTGGACAACAAAAACCTGTTAACCATCAAGTAGATCTCAAGCCCCAGGCTCCTGGTGTCGCTTCACTCGGGGTCTCCACACGCACAGAAACCCACCTTGGGGGGAGAGTGGGTCTCCCAGAGGGTCAGCAGGAGCACAGCTCCCACTGCAGCTTCTGATAAGCTGGGGCCACACATGGACACGAGCTGGGGAAGGGAAGAGCCCAGGGATTGTCACAGCCTGTTTGTGACCTCCCAGGCCACTGTCCTGCCTGCTCCCAGGCCAGCAGCACGGCAAGGGTCTGGTGGGGCAGGCAGCTGGGGAACAGTACCCTCCACCCAGTGCAGGGCCTGGAAACCGCTCAGGTCTCACGTCTCAGGTCTGCAGGGGAATACAAAGCTGCACCTCCAAGTTCAAACTCGAGTCCTTACAGGAATATTGGGGAGCAGGTGGTCTTCACTGACTTTTATGAGTTTAGAGTGGTGCATGGGACGTGCTGCCTTCAGCAGAGCTCCTCTGGACGGGCACTGGTTGGAAGAACAGAGCAGCTCCACGAACACTCCGTGCAGGCCATGGAATACTCCCTTCCTAACAAAAGGATATTGGCAGCTGCAGCAGAGAACGACTTCAGCCCCAATTTAAATGACATACACCATATCCTTTGGACTATCCAACTTCTTTGCAACCCACACCAAGCCTTGACTCTGCAACTCTTCTTGCCCAGACTAATCCCAGGGCAGGCACCAAACCCTGCCCAGTTCGAGCAGACATCTGCTCCTGCCGACTCGGCTCAGCGGCAGAGCTGCAACAAAGCTCTTTTTAATTACGGTGTGTTGTTGGGTTTGGGTTTTTTTTTCCCCCTCTCTAATTTTCCCCCTTTTCCAGTTTTAGAGTCAGAACTAAAATCAAGCCAAGCTTGAGGGCACGACGGTGGTTCTGCTCTGAGCTTCCCGTGAGCGTAGCCAGACCGTTTCTCACAGAACAGGGACAGTGACAGCTTGGCACATCATGGAATAGGTGCTATAGAAACCACACAGTTCTCAGAAGCAAAGGATTTCTTCTCCCCACCCTCCCCTTCAAAAAAATAACCCACTTAATTCACATATTTCCTCTCTATACTGTATGTATATATATATAATATATAGACACAATTTTCTGGTAAACATTTACAAGATATTGTAAAGACCATTGAAAAGATATATCTCCATTTGCATAACACCACACACACACACACACTTCAGTTCTACAGGGACACACAGTAATGTACAATCAATAAATAAATACTCCCTCCCCCCCCCAAAAGTGATTCAAAAAACACTGCTATGGAGCGGCCCAGAGACACTCTCAGGTAATACAGACAGCAAATATTGTGCAGAATTTCTTGGCTGTTTTTGTTTAAAAACCAAGGAAAGAAAACCAGAAGCTTGAAAGATAAAGTGTCAGCGACGTTGCTCGATAAGACTGTGTTTCAGTTGACCTGGTGGTTCCTGTCCCTCGGAAAGGGGAGGACAGAGCATCAGAGAAGGTGACACAGGCAGACTGTTCCCTGTCCTGGGACCTGGAGGGGACAGGAACAGCCTGGCAGGGAGGGCAGGAGCTTTTTGCTCTGCTCTAGTGGAGAGATGAAAGATTCACACACGAACTGGCAGGTTTGAAATTCAAAAGCCTTCGTTTCCTGCGCTCCTACAGAGCGAGCCGCCCTCTTTGGAGATTTGAGGCAGAAAATTGCTTCAGAGGATCCTTGGTACAGGTTTGCCTGTCGGGGATGAGGAGAAACGAAAGGCTCCCCATGGTCCCCAGCCCCTGCTGCAGTTCTCTTCCCCAGAAGGGGTTCAGCACACGCTCTGCCGTTCCCCGGTTCTTCTGGCTGCAACCTCCAGGTCAAAGACAAACTGATCTCCCTCAGAAACCGCCAACCACTTTGCCACACTCGGCACAGCTTTATCTGAGGCAGCAGTTTGCTCTTCTGCAGCTTTACATCTCTCTCTGTTGGGTTGTTTTTTCCCTGCAAGCAACATCTGACACACGCCACAAGTGAAGGCAACACACGGTCAGCACAGACAGATGTTCTGCAGAAGAAGGGAAGGGCCCCTGGTCCCTTCTGGCGAGCAGCGCTCCCGACAGCAAGAGAGGAGCAGAGCCTTCTCTTGCAGAGGGGAGGAGGAGAGCACACACACATCACACATCACACAGAGGGGGGAGACACGAAGTTTTGCAGCAAAACTTAAGAGAAATTACCCTTAAAAGAGAGCCACAGCCCACACAACCCAGTATCTTCCCTGCTGCTGAAAGCACACATTCACAGCAGCCTTCTGTGGCCAGGACAAAGTCCTCCCTGGCTGCACCAGAGCTACCAACAACCTACACCTCTCCTTTTCCTTTTTAATTTTTTTTTTTACCTGAGTTGAAAAATTAATCCAAACCCCTCCACAGCACAGCCTTAGCACGAGGCAGCGGCTCAGCTCTCACGCTGGTAGTGCTGGAGAGGCACTTCATGCAGGGTCCTCCAGGGGCTGCGAGCCTGGAGAGCCACTGCAGGAAAAGCGGCCACAGAAGCTCATCTTCCCAAAGCAAAGACCACTCAGGGACCTTGGGCTATTTTCCTCTTCACACACGTGTTAAAGGAGCCCACCTGAGACCTAACCAGAGACTTCTGGTGGACTTCAGGGGCTTTCACAGCCAGCCCCAGAAGCACACAGAAACTCTGCAGGCACCAAGGGGATGGTTTGCACTGTCCAGGCTTTGAGAAGCTGGTCTTTTAATTAACAGAGGAAGAGACACCTTCAGAGGGGAAGTCAGGAGCTCTGACTTGCCTTCTGAGGAGCTCTGCCCTAACAGGGTTTGCAGAGGAGCAACAGGGAGACCAGGCTCCTACCACAAGCAGCCAGAGTAAGGCAGGTAAGAAAACCTCAAGTCTAGAGTTCCCAGAGGAGGTTTGGACCAGATTTCCCAGTGTTCAGAGAGCGTTACACAGGCTGGATTTTGCAAGAAAAACCCAATGCTGATTTTGGAGCTCTTCCAAAAACCCATCCAGAGACGAAACTCTCCTGTGCTCAGACATCATAGTAACAAACAACACAGAAATCCCAGGGAGAGAACACAAGCCCGAAAGAAAACGTTAAACAGGGACGCCACGCATCAAGGGACAAGATCAGAAGAGGAGGAATTTCTGTGATCAAAGTCCCTCTCTGTAACTGGCAGAACCTCATGTTAGTAAGAAACTGAGTACTGGCAGCATCCCTGCCTTGTCCAGGCTTGTGGGGCTGGCTGGCTTCCCTGGGCCATGGCGTGACGACTGGCCGAAGAACCGGCTTTGATTTCCTCACAAGAAGGGCTGTGGAGCCCGAGCTGGCCCCGAGGAGAGTGGCTCTGCTCTCCCAGAGCCTGAGCTCTGACCTGGGATGCTGGCAACGGCTGGGGCAGTTGTGGTGGTAACCACCATGCTCGCTGCCTTTCTGCCGCAGCGAGGCGAGGAAGCGGCTGCCTGGGTCCTGCTTCCAAACCCAGTCCTTAGCCACGAAATGCAATTGTACAGATCTTTGGTTAAGTCACTGAAGAAGGCCGCGAAGATCTGAGCCAGGGCCCCTGGACCTAACACTGAACAGTTGGAGAGCTAAGGGTACTTCCAGTTTAGACAGCAGCCTGTGTCCAACTACCTTATTTCCACAGGTGTGGCACTTCCAGAGTGAGGAGAAGGGGAGGAAGCATTGGAGGGGAGTCCCGGCTCTTTGTCTGGACGCCTTGTCTTCCCTGTGTCCTTCATTTGTTCTCAATCAGAGTCTGGACTTTATAGACAAGGTCCCGAGCCAGCTTCAGGATCTGCTTGGTGTTGTGCCGCTCAGCCATTTCTGGAACACAGACAGATGGAACCCACACAAACGTTAGACCTGAGGAGCCCAGGCATCTCAAGGAGACCCCCATCCTCACAGCTCTGGGCTTCTGGGCTGAGCTCCAGGTGGGAGCTGAAGCTGCAAATTCCTGCTCAAGTTCTCAAGCACCATCTTCAGAGACACCTGACTCTGAAGAGCCATCATTAACCAGCTCATCTCAGTTCAATTACAGCCAGCAGGAAGCACAGCCTGCGCTCACAGCTCCCTCTGAGCACAGCACGGCGGGCTGCTGCCAAGGATGGCAGGGTGGCTTCCCCCAGGCACCATCTGACCCTCTCAGAGCCTGACTGTTTGGGGACAAGGGGTCTCTGCACCATCGTGTTCCAAGAATCAGCATCACACGACCATGTACTGCTCTGCTTGTGCTAAACATTTACCAGTATAGCCCAGCTGGGACTGTCTACGGCCACGCAGACGCGTGCTGCCGACATCCCAGCAGCTGCCCCAGGTTCAGCCCAGGAGGACACAAACCATACCATTGAAAAACTTGATGATGTCTGTAAAATCCATGTTGTTCTCCAAGATTATGTCCCGGTACATTTCCACCAAAGCCAGGGCTATGAAGAGCACGTAGTGCGCAGAGGAGACGTGTGCGGCCGCCCAGATGGTCTCCCAGACGGCGAAGACATCATCGTACACCAGCTCTGCCAAGAGAAAGCCCAGCAGTTCTACCACCAGTCACTGGTTTACACCCATCCTGACTCAGCACTGGGCAGGCACACTGGGTGGCTTCTCCCCACAAGAAGCTGTTCCATTTGGAAGCCCTAAGTCAGTCACCCGCAGAGATAAATATTCTGGCCTGCAGCGGGTGGCCCAGGCGTCAGGACACAAACCCGCTGGAGGCTCACCAGCAGCTCTGGAACAACTGGTTTTCTATCTAGACAGGTAAGTCAGCCACAACTCTACCAAGGGAGAGCAAAATGGGAACACACAGGAAACAGTTCTAACAACTGCCGTTGCAGAGCGCAGAGGAGCGTGGAAGCATGGCAGACCTGCCCGTCCCTCCCGCCCAGCACACACCTCTCTTGAAGTCCAGGAGAAACCATCGGTAGCAGAAGTAGAAATGAGTGTAGTCACCATTCTGGTGCATCAGCTCAAAGAGCTCAGAGTCCAGAATCTGCCAAAAGGAACCAGTGAAAGCAAACTCACTGGTGAGCACGAGAGGCATCAGCCATTCCCCTGCCTGCCTTGCCCCATTCCCAGTGCTCTCCTGCCACACCACAACATCTCCCACCCGCCTCCTCCCTCCTTTGCAACCCTGGCATGTATTACTCCCAGGCTGTCTTTCCAGCCCCCTGTTCTCCTTCCTGCTTCCCACCACTGAAAGCTCCTCTTAACCCTTCCAAGGCCTCAAGAACAGTTTTCCCCTCCCTGGTTTGAGAAGCTGCTGGGCCAGGAATCCCCTACCTGGATCAGGGATCTCATGTTGGCAAAGTGGGTGTCCATGGCTCCTCCGTGGGGGAAGTTCTGATTCATCCTCTTCATCAGCTCAGTGAAGCAGCTGAAGGCCAGAGCCTCTGTGGAGGAAGGAGATGGATAGCTTGGCTGCACGGAGGCTGCTGCCCCTGCATCACCACATCCCACCGTCCACCCACAGCAGGAACATCCCTCCCTGCTCCACACACCCCATCAGGGACACACAGCAGGGACTGGCCTTGGAAAGGTGCCTCACACTCCAAAAAGTACCTGTTGTCCACAGATTGGGCTACTGGGAGTCAAGGATAAAGAGGATGCTGCCACCAACCTCTGAGCGGGGACCCTCCCGCTGCTGCAAAGGGCCACCACCAGCCCAGCAGGTCCCACCACACGGTCCCACAAAGGAAAGCAGAGCAGAACCACCCAACTCACCATCATCCAGGATGACCAGGAGAGGGGCCAGGAGGTCACACATCCCCTGCACGTAGCCGATCTCAATGTGCTGCCAGATGTAACTGGAGGTGAGGAGGGAGAGGGAGGGAGAGAGAGAAGACAAGGTGGCCCGTGAGATCTTCCCACGTCACAGGTGAGTGTCACAGCCTGTCACCTCGCTTGCCCATGCCCTGGCCTCTGTTATTCTATCAGCCCTGTGGCTCCATTCCTCCTGTCAATGATTAAGTTCCCATGAGGACTTTCAGGTAAATCACACATGGCACAGCCCTGGATCGACACCCCGCGATGGCCATGG
>VZTM01020542.1:56348-94373 GCA_013400555.1 Jacana jacana
ATGGCCATGGCCACGGCCATCGCGGGGTGTCGATCCAGGGCTGTGCCATCCTCTTTGCAGGGAAAAAGGGCTCTTTCTACCCAATATCCACCAACACCCCCCTCCATTCTTCACCTCCCTGGACCCAGCATCCCAGGAAGCACCCAAGCCTGCAGAGATATCTTCCCACATGAGGTAGCAAGTCCAAACTGTGTTCAGAAGGGGACTCAATCTGCTGTATCCTAGGTCTCACCTCCAACTCTGGCCCATCAGATAAAGCGACGGCCCTAATGAAACAGCAGCTTCTCCTCATATTTGCAAGATGAGTAATAATATTTTTGTAAGTCTTGGCTGCCCCTGAAGCAGCCACAGCTCATCTGAGTCGGTGAAACATCACGCAGCAACCTCTTAGTCACAGGGACTGAGCAAAGAGAACGAGAAACGGCACCCAGGTAGCGCTGTCTCCTGGGTAGGCACTGACCCACTAGGTCCCTTCAGGCGCTTCCTCATTAGCACCACAAGCTCTGCAGGCTGATCCTCATTAAATTCTTTTCCAGCCATATTCCAGGGAGCTGGTGGGCTGTGCCGGGTTCAGATCATGAGGCAGCTTGCCTGGGCAGCCCCAGGGAACCCTCTGCTTGGCCAACAACCCAGCAGACACACGGTAGTCACGGGGTAGAGCAGCACAAGGCAGGATGGCTGGAATCCTGGGTCTGGTATCCATGAGGTCCTTGGAGCTATGGCCCCAGTTCTGGGATTATTGAATGGTTCGGGTTGGAAGGAACCTTAAAGCCCATCCAGTGCCACCCCCTGCCCCGGGCAGGGACACCTCCCACCACACCAGGTGGCTCCAAGCCCTCTCCAACCTGGCCTTGAACCCCTCCAGGGATGGGGCAGCCACAGCTTCTCTGGGCAGCCTGGGCCAGGCTCTCACCACCCTCACACCAAACAAGTTCTTCCCCAGATCTCACCCACATCTCCCCTCTTTCAGTTTAAAACCATTACCCCTCATCCTGTCACTCCAGTCCCCCACAAAAAGTCTCCCCATCTCTCCTGGAGCCCCTTTAGGGACTGAAGGGGCTCTAAGGTCTCCCTGGAGCCTTCTCTTCTCCAGGCTGAACAACCCCAACTCCCTCAGCCTGTCCTCACAGCAGAGGGGCTCCAGCCCCTGGAGCATCTTTGTGGCCTCCTGTGGACCCATTCCAACAGGTCCATGTCCTTCTGATGTTGGGGACTCCAAAGCTGGACACAGGAATCCAGGTTGGATCTCACCAGAGCAGAGGGGCAGAATCCCCTCCCTTACCATGCTGGCCATGATGATGATGGGATTTGGGGGAGGAAGTCAAGTAGGTGAAACCCAGTAACCAGAACAAAGTTTGAGGCTCCAGCCTCAAGGTGAATTCTGGGAAACCAAGCACCAGTGTCAGAAGCCTTCTCCCATGGCAGGGAGGGCCTCCACCCTGACTCCCACAGCTCCCACCTGCACATGATGTTGCGGAGTTTCTCCAGGTTGGCGGGGGTGAAGTACCAGTAGTTGCGGTCACATCGCTGCACGTCCTTCTCAATGCGGTGCAGGTTCACCGTGTACATGTCCAGTAGCTCTGGCTGCCCAAAACAAGAGCAAAGCTGATTTGATTTCAAATACAAACCAGAAAAGAAAGTTGCAAGGGCAACAGAGCAGGGTTTAGGTGGAAGGTGGAAAGCTCCTGCAGCCCTTGGAGAACAGGCCTTATGAGGAGCGGCTGAGGGAGCTGGGGGTGTTCAGCTTAGAGAAGAGGAGGCTGAGGGGAGACCTTCTTGCTTTACAACTCTCTGAAAGGAGAGTGTAGCCGGGGGGGGGGGGTGGTGTGTCAGTCTTTTCTCCCAAGTCACAGGCGATGGGACAAGAGGAAACAGCCTCAAGTTGCACCAGGGGAGGTTCAGATTGGAGATTAGGAAAATAACCCATAAATGACACTGAAAGGGTTACTCAGCATTGAAAGAGGCTGCCTGGGGAAGAGGCTGAGGCACCAGCCCTGGAGGTATTTAAAAGACAGGCTGACATAGCGCTCAGAGATATGGTTTAGCGAGGGCTTTTGTTAGTGTTAGGTTGATGGTTGGATGATCTGAAAGGTCCCTTCCAACCCAGATGATTTGATGATTCTGTGTACACGCTGCAGGATTAGCACGACACAAGTGCAGGTAAAGTGAGGCACCCAGGAAGAACCCACTCAGCAAACGAGTCCATACTTACAGAGTAGGTGACACCCGTGGAGGAGACGGCAGATGCTTCACCGTTGGCCAGATCAGCTACAGCCAGAGAATCCAGCTGTGGGTACAAACTCTCCATCTCTGGCTCCTCAGAGAGGTTCCCTTCACTCTCCACCAAGCTTTGCTTTTCAGCTTCACTGTCTGCCCAGCTCTCAACCACAGTCAGGGCCACCACATCACGGTCACGCAGGATCCCTGCCGAGCTCTCACCCACAGGAACAAAGTCCACGCTTCCACTGGTGGGAAATTCACCTTCCAGGCTGTCTTGGCCCTCCAGCTTCTCCTCTTGCTGGGTACCATCCTGTGGGACCGGCACATCGGACCCACCAGCCTTTCCCTGAGAGCTGGCTGAGGACTTGTTGGTTTCCAGGGCACTGTCCTCGTTGCTGAAGCTGCGCTCTGAGAATCCCGAAGCGATGGAGAAGTTTTGGGAAGAGGGATGGCCAGAATCAGGGGAACACGTGCCGTTGGGAACCGTCCCGTTAGGGATCTTGCTTGGTTTGCCATCTTCCACCTGAGCATCCCCTTCAGTCTGCTCCACTTCATCAACAGATTCAAACACCTGCAGAGCACGAGCAGAGAGACACGTGAGAGTGAGCAAACCGTTGGGAACGTGGGCATTATGTCCCCAAGAGCTGCATTCAGCAGTTTTACTGCTGAATGCAGCTCTTGGGGACATAATGCCCACGTTGCCAACTGTGGGGAGGGAGGAAGATCTCTAAATGTTCAGGGCTCACATGAGGAAACCAGTGGAAGAAAGCTCAGAGGACTGGAAGGCATGGTTGTGGCTCCAATATCTTCTCTATAATGAGAAGATAACTTCAGCCTGAGCACTTAGCTCCCTGTCCCAGTTTAACCAGACTCTTGGGAGGAATTTCCAGGAAGGGTTTTGGGCCTTTAGGTTCCCCCTGCCTGGATTTGGTAGGTCAGTGCTCGGTCATTTTGCACAACTCGGAGCCCACAGTCCCCGCTCCAAAGGATTCCGCTTCACTTTGAGTAATATATGAGGCAGAACATCATTTAAAACAAGTTGGTTAAACACATGGTTATGAACATACAGAGCAGCCAAGGGCCCTCAAGTGTGAAGGCCAAGGGGGGGGGTTGGTCCTTCAAGGCTGGGCAGAGTCAAGCCCCACCAAGCAGTTCTAACCTTGGTGGCTCCAGAGGCAGGTCTGTGAGTTATTTACCTCCAACTATCGCTTCTCTTTGCCAGAAATCACGATGGTTAACGACTGGTGATATCAGCCCAAGGTGGGGCAGAGCTGTCAGGGAGCCAGGGTCTGAATGAGCAAAAGGGGACAAAGCACTGCCACCACCTACCTGCGTGCTGGAGCTGGAGTCGCTCTGCAACCGGGCGTGATTCTGGCGGCCAGAGCTGCAGCTCTGAGAAGACTGCAAGAGAGAGGGGAAGAAGGCCAGTGAAAAGGCAGAAAGTCTGGTATCTGGAGCTGGGGGGGGCAAGACTCAAGCCACACCACCTGAGGTGGGCACATCACAAAGAACAAGTGGGAAACTCATCCAATAAATTCTCATATTTGACCCCTGAAAGACCTTCACATCACATCGACTCTGCCAGGCAGATCTGTCACCCAGCACAGTGCCCTGCCCAGCCCGCCACTGACATTTACTGCTGGGGAAGATGACAAAAAGCAAAGTCCTGAGCCGATCTGGTTGTTCAAACACTGTATGTTTGGGTCTGAAAGGCACTGCTTTCTTCTGGCCTCCAGAGAGGTCACACTGTCTCCCTGGAGCACAAATTTCTACAAATCTGTCCTAATTTGGCAGCAACGTGGCTCACCCCGTCTTAGTTTACATAAACGATGAAGTCACAGGCTATAAAACAACCCCTCCAAGCGTATTAATGCTCTTTCCTTTTCTTAAAGGACAAGTATTGATGTTTTCAGCCGGACTTAGCCGAGGCAGCCCCTCCAAAAGTCGACAGCACCCTTTTCTGGCTTCCAGCTGAAGCACAGAAGGAAGCATTGGGCTTTGCAGCCACCAGATGCATTCAGTGCTCTGCCTGCTGGATTCCCTCCGAGCAACCAGCCTGCCTTTAAGAGGAGAGTCCTCCTCATTACCTGAGCCATCCCTGGGCCAGGCTGAGCTCAGGGCAGGAGCTCCAGCCACAGGGAGTCGGGATGCACAGAGTGCTGCAATGTTATCACACCCAAACCAGAGGGTTTTAAGAAAACAGGGCATTTTCAGAGCTGGCAGCAGGAGTTGTCCCCACCCTCATATTGTGGGGTGTTTGCTGGGCAGGGCTCTGACGAGAGAGGAAGGGCGACAGTTTTCCTCTGTTACCATGGGAGCATTTTACAACAGGAAATCTCAGGTTGGGATGGGAAAAGGGTAAACCTTTGCATGGATTAGCTCAGCCAGCTCCCCTCCCAGCCCACGTTTCCAGAGTGGGACACGAAAGCGGCGCAGACGCNCTTTGATATGGGCTTTGGATCTAACTCCTCACTGCACTGCTAAAAGCTGGTCTCGTGGAGCTGGGTGCTGGGACGCAGCTGCCTCAAGCCCCACAGGCTCCTTCCCAGCCTGTCCTAGAGCCACCCCACTCCTCCTGCCCCCAGGCAGCAGCCCAGGCTTCTTCTGTGTTGAGCAACTGGTGGAAGAGGGAGCCAAGAAGGCCACCTACCTGCTTCACAACCCCTCAGTGACAAAACATGGCCTTACTCCCTCCTCCTACACTGATTTCCAGGGAGCTAATCCTCATGTGCACCAGGGGTGCAAGCCAGGTAACAAAGATCTCCTGTTCTCCAGAAGCACCCACAAGGAATGTTTCACAGGACTGGTGAGAGTGTCTGGATTTGGACACACAGCTTTACAAACGAGCTCTGGGATCCTGGCTGAACTCCTGACCCTGGTATTCAGACTCTCCGTGCCCAGCACCCTCACCGTGGTGGTCATGGATGGTCATGGATGCAGAGGTGTTCAGGGCCGTTGTGGACACTGCAGCTGCAAGCATCACAGGACCTCCAGAATCACCAAGTCCAACCATACACAAGAAGACAACCCATTTCCTACAATCTTGGCCACTAAAGCATGCCCTGAAGTGCCAAATGCCTCATCTACATGTTTCTTAAATACCTCCAGGGCTGGTGACTCCACCACCTCCCTGGGCAGGCTGTTCCAGTGCCCAACCACTCTTGCAGTAAAGTCATTCTTCCCAATATCCAGCCTAAAGCTCCCAACTTCAGACCATTTCCTCCGGTCCTGTCATTATTCACCAGGGAAATCGAAACACCTCGATCAGTGCAGTATGGAAACTGGGGTCATACTGCAGGAGACACCTGGTCCTCCTGCTAAACACTCTGGAAGAGCAGGCAAGAGAAAACAGGTAAGACAGCTCCAATCCTGACTTGCACTGATTACAGTCAGTAAGCGCAGAGGCAGGCAGAGGTCAGGAAAAGGGGGACAACAAGAGCTGTATGCTCCATGCCCAGGGAGGTGGTGGAGTGTGTTTCAGAGTAGATTAGATGTGGTGTTGAGGGATCTGGTGTAGGGGAGAACTTGTAGAGTAGGGCTGATGGTTGGAGTTAATGATCTCAAGGGTCTCTTCCAACCTAAATGATTCTGTGATTCTATTCTATGATCCCTCCCCGTAGCACAAGCCAATACGGAGCCTGGGAGGTCCCAGTCCTCCCCAAGCCCCCCTCCACCCTCACCTCGTTGCTGATGGTTGAGTCCCTGTGCATCATCCTCTGAATGTGGGAATCCAGACTGGCCCCCGAGGAGCACTTGGCCAGAGCTGCTGCGTGCGATTCCTTCTCCCGCTGCCGAACGATGGCCTCACAGCCCAGCCACTCGGCCATGGTGTGCTCGTAGCAGGTACGGATCTGGTCATCAGCCTGAGTGTTTGGAGAGAGACAGAGAGGGTCTTGGAATGGATACCCATGGAACAGCCCAGAAACCAGTGCCTCCTCCATCCCCCAAACAGCCCTGCACAGACAAGTTAAGTGTATGGTTGTATTAACTATGGGTGACTTTATGTCCCACCTAGCCATCTCCGGCACAGTGACCACCAGAGACCAACCTGCAAAACCTCACAAAAATGGGGACAGAAAAATGACCATCTTCCTCCCTCCAGCCTTCCAGAGGTGCACAGGGCACTGAACGGGAGCGACCAGCACCTTGGTCCTATCAATTCCTGCTTATCTGCATCTTTCTCCC
Organism: Jacana jacana; assembly: GCA_013400555.1. NCBI lineage: Eukaryota > Metazoa > Chordata > Aves > Charadriiformes > Jacanidae > Jacana > Jacana jacana. The sequence continues at coordinate 62,754 of VZTM01020542.1, forward strand.
ACCTCCTGTCTACAGCTGCAGTACAATGGGGACCCACCACCTGGAGGGTTCATGGGGTGGATGCTTCAAGCTGTGAAATACCCAGGGCACACCACTGCAACATGCCAGGCCTCTGAGTGGGCAGCACACCCACACCAACCTCTTTCCTTTCCGCTTCCGTCATCCCAAACTGGTAATGGCCCAAAAGGAAGGGCCAGACAGCCTTCCTGATCTCGTGCTGGATCCCACCGTAGTAGATCAGCCGCAGCAGCTCCTGGTCCTCATAAGTCTGCAGGAAGAGCTCCGAGTCAGCGCATGTCAGACACAGTCAGGACCAGAGCCCACCAGCTGGTAGATGCAAGGATAACCCCAGCCTGGCCATGCCCCTTTTACCCACAGCGCTGCCCAAACACTGACCACCCACAAACTTGCTGCCCCATCCATTGCAGATGATCTCTCAGGTCTCCAATGAGGCTTAAGTAGAGCCAGAGTCCCCTGTGGGTGGACATTGTGGGAAATACCGGCTCACCACAGCTAGAAAGTGGCCCACCAAAGTCACTCGGGGCCACTGCTGTGCCTCTGAGCATGTCAGGACTGTGGCACTGGTCACAGCTCTCCAGCTACCCTGCTGTAACAGCATGTTGGACCCCCCTCCAGAGCACAGTACTCAGGGTGACAGACACAGGCTCTGAATAGAAGATGTTGAGGAGAGCAGCCTTCACTCCCCAGCTTCCACATGTCAAGGACTAGGGTCTCCCAGCTCTGTGCAGCCTGGGCAGGCTCCCTGACTTCTTGGGGAACTTCTCTATGTGCTTTACCTTACCACGCCACAACCGCTTAAGTGGCAATGCCCTGGACATCACAAGCCCACCACAACTGGCACCTCCCAAGAGCAGCAGCCCTACCGTGCTGTCCTGCAGGTATCTCTGCCATATGTCCACTGTCAGGCCCGAGCTGGCGTTGCAGGGCACATCTGGAGACACGATGTTGTGGTTAACCAGGGCCGAGAGGTGGGTTCGCACCGTGGAGAGGTGTCTGCAGTAGGCCAGCCCTGCATCAGGCAGAAGCAGACACTCAGCTGGGGAACTCAGGGAGACACGAGGATGAAGCACAGGAGAAAACTCAGATGAATCTGGTCCCCAAAGGAGAACCCCTGAAGCCACGCTCAGCAGCAGAGCCTGGGACCTTATTTATCCCTCTCCCATCATACATCTCAAGGCACCGTGGATGTGATAAATACTCACAGCCATAGAAGGCCCGGGAGAGGATCTGGTACTTCATATTGTCACACAGGAGCTTCAGCGGAGCTCTGCCAATAAGAACACACTGGATGTGAAGAGAGGAAATGCTCCCACACGTGACCTCAACCCCTGCTTTGATCCGACCCTTCCAGCTTTCCCTTCAGAGGTGCACCACAGGATCTCTGCTCAGCCTGGGAGCAGCAATTCCTGCTGCCAGGACACAGCCACAGAGCAGCTGAGACATCCCAGGTGAGTGGGACAAGCCTCACTTCAGTGTGGACATGTCCCACTGGCACTGGCACCTTCAAATGGTCCCTGGACAACCTAGCTCCAAGTTCAGCCATCCAGCTGGGCTTTTGCCTGTAAACCCCTGTTCTATTTCACCTGTATTTCTCAAAGGGAGCAGCAGCAGAGCTGTCATACCTTTCGTGGCTGCAGCCGTTGGATGGCCCACCATCAGAGGAGCCACTCTGAGAGCAGGAGGAGCAGGAGGACTTGCGGGTGCTGGGCTGCCACATGGGGGGCAGGCTTGCACCTGATGTGTCCATCAGGTCCTGGGGCACTGTAAGAGGACAGAGAGGGGAGCATCAGCTCGGTCTGGCATAGCCCCAGCATCAGGTGAGCCACAGGAGGTCAATAGAGAGGAGAGCTTTGATTAGGAAGCACAGAATCCCACAGTCTTCCCAAGGAGCCTCCAGCAACCAGGTAGGACCACACCAGGCAATTGTAGCACCAGCACTGGTGAGCCCAGGAGAAAGGAAAGAATGAGCACTGATGAGAGAGAGTGAGAACCATCTGCTAATTAACTACAGTGCCTTCAGCAATCTTAAACCACTGAGTGCTGACCAAGGCAGAAAACTCTCCACCCAGAGAGACTCGAGAGAAGGGGCTGCAACAGACTGTAACACAGATGAGAAAACACATGATTGAAATCAACCGTTGTCCCAGGAAGAGCGGATCACTGAAAGGGAAAAGCCCCTCTCTCTCAAACGTTAGGATCCCATCCAAGATTCAGGGAAAGATGAGAGCATCCAAATCACAAGGTGGGATATAAAGGCTTTGATGAAGAAGAGGAGAAGGACAGCAGGAGCAAGTAGCTCTTCATGTTGTCACTTGCTAAATCCCTGCTTAAACTCAGCTGGGAGAGGGCCTCCTCGCTCGCCCTTGGACTCTTCCTGCTTGTGACACCGAATAACTGACACCAGCAAAAAAAAACCCCATAATATTGAAATATTCCTATTTCCCTCATATTAAGCAGGTGCTGACAGGTCAGTGAAGGTTGGCAGTGATGGGGGACACCTCTGCAGGAATTGTCAAGTGACAACACAGGCAAGGAGCAGGACCAGACACTAAGGACAGCCGCATTACACTGACGCCGAGTGGCCCCCAGAGCCACAAGGGGAGGCCGGGCCGGGCTGGGGAGGCTCATGAACCATTTAGGGATCACCACTATCTTGCTTGCAGCTGGAGCCCTCGTGATCTTCCCTCTCACAGCAGCGATGGAGATCACAGATGGAAGGAATGGATGAAAATCACCATTAATGGTAACTATGGACACAGAGAGAGGACAAGGGCACAAATGAAAGGGGAGAAAGGAAGGATCTGTAGAGGAGAAAGAACTGATGGGGTTCTACCTCCCTCTGGGAAGGTCCACAGGAACTGCACAGGCTTTGATGACGCAGCAATTCATGCTGCAGTACATCTGGCCCCCAGCATGGAATTTTAAGGGTTGGATCAAAAGAAAGCTACACAAAGGAGCATCTCTATCTGCTATTTTAGCCTCAATCAGATTTTTATCTGACTCACTGAATTGTGTTAGTCAGCTAAAGGCAGGGAGAACTAAGTATAATCTTAACTGACGTTATGGAGGAGTCACAGGAGCTGTGATTGCCCCCTTCCAGCCTCAAAAATACAGGAACAAGTTTTTGATGACATTTCATTGCTTTTAAAAAAAGCACTCCATGAGTCTTCTATTGCATTCTTAGTTCTGCCCTTTATAAACTCATCCACCATCTTTCCAGAGATCAAAAATTTGTTCTTAGTATCCCACAGAAGAGCGAGGACAAATGTACAATCACTTCAGCCAAGCCCACTGTTCAGATAACTCACAACCACATGTTAAGAGAGATTTCTGGTTTGGTGAATCCAGCAGGATCCTCTCCCCTCTCCCTTGCCCTGTGAGCAATGGAGTGAAGACACATGGGTCAAACCTGGCAGCACAGACAGAAGGGTGCTGTCACCTCTCCTTTGGGCTTCAGAAGCCACACTTCATGTTCCTTCAGGAACATTGCTGGATTTCAAATCCCACTTGCTGAGCTGACCTGGTGATACCAAGGGAAGAATCAGCCCTGGGGGCTTGTGGTGGTGAGAAGTGAGCCCCAAGGAACATGACCAAAGTCAACCTTACGTGCAAGAATTCTTTCTCCAGCTATTAAGGCAGCCATGGCCTGCTGTGCAGCTGCAAAAATGAAGGATTCAGTAGCAAGTGAAAGGTTAAAACAAACAAACAAATCCCAACCCAAATCTGAAGTTGAATAAAAGGCAGAACTGTTACAGGCAAAGCCCATTTCTCTGGATCTGCTTTTGCTGGCGCGGCCCTGCAACGCATCTGTCAGTGGTGGGTCTCTGGCTGCTCATGCATCCCATCATAACCCACCCCAGACCCTCTCTGCCCCACACACTCACCAAATTCAGACTGTGTCCCTGGGTAGATTATTCTGAAAACGTAATCTGTGGCTTCGTCGTCCTCCTTATCGGACGCAGACTCGGAGGAGCCCTGGGGACTTCGCTTCCTCAGCTTGGGAAACACCTTCCCCTGGGGGAACAAAGCCTGCTCGTCACAAACTGCCCCACCACACTGGCCAGCCTGGCCACTGCTCTTGCTTGCCAAACTCCTGCCCAACAAGAGCATCTCCCCTTTGGCAGCCTGGATGATGTCTGCAGGTTCCCTGTGCTGGAGCATTTGCCCAGAAGGATCTGTTTAGCTGGTGAAGGCCACCAGCTAAAGCAAACTGCTGTATTTCAAGCCCACCTCCCTTATTTTCAGGAGGAGGATTGTCTAAACTGCAGCAGCCACTGCTGGTCCTCCCCCAGCAGCTCTGCTCCGAGACACTCCAGCCAGAACCCACAGTGCTGTGGGCTCAGGAACAAGCCCAGTTTCAGGGTGCTTACCTTTCCCCGCTGCGACCAGAGGGGTGGATCCAGCTGGCCGTGGGGCAGGAGGCCGTTCTCCAGGCAGGACAGGAACTGCAGCAAGTGTCCTCCTCTGGGGAACCGCAGTGGGGGCCTCTGAATCCCATCCTGGCTCACCAAGACAACTGTCCCACCGCTGTCTACTATTAGCAACAGTGACAGCAGAGAGAAGACACACACGTGAATGAGGGAAACGTTACCAGTCAAAAATGCAGGGGATGGGCAAGGGAGTTCAGGGAAGCGTCTTTCTGGTGTGCAAAACAAAGAATTTCTTCCTTGTTTGGATTCTTCCCTAAGCCTGGGGCCCTGGAAAAGGCTTGCCTGGGAGACAGCACCCTGGAAAGGCAGAGAGCACTGCTCTGCAGGGAGCGCTGCCCAGCCAAGCCCCACAGCCAGGACCTGGTTTAAAGGTTTTTACACAGTAATGACCACCCAGAGCTCTGGATGTCTGACCTGGAGCTGAATCAAAACCTCCCTATTTAGGCATTCCCCAAAAATCTAATGAAGCAAACGTCAGGGTGACAACACCCTCCAGCAGCCCCCGACTCTGGCCTTACCTTGCTGGTGACAGTGCAAATAGACAATCTCCTCTAGGCGAATAGTCATGGCATAGTCCCAGTACACGCTGGAACAGAGAGAGAAGGGAAGTTGTGAGCTTAAGGGTGCAAGATGCCCTGCTTCTCTTCACATCAGCCCCAGATCCTGCCTCTGGGGGGAGCTGCAGAAAGGATGAGGTCCCAGCAGCAGTGCCACTGCCAGAAAGCCAGCCCAAGTAAGTGACAGCATCCCTCCAGAACCAGTTACTGTCTGTGCCACCAGAGCTCAGTCAGGGCAAGTCCAGTCCCAACTGTCCTGTGCTTTCTCTTCCCTCACATCATTCCCAGCCATGGACAACATGCCCCATGGATCCTGGAGATTGCAGAGAGGAATGTGGAGCCCTTCAGAGCTGAGCACTCTCCTCCAGACACCTTGGAAAAGACTCCTCACCCTGCTGGGGTGCTGGGAGAAACCCAGGAACCTGGTAGGAACAGCCCTGGAGCTCCAGGGGAATGCACAGTGCAGCCTGAATCCAGGCTGAGCTCCTGGCAAGGGAGTAATAAACCCTGGAAATTTGGGGGGTGGGGGTTAAAAGCTGAAAATAGATTTGGTCCCAGCTGCTTCTGTTGAACTGCACTGCCTGAGCACAGGCACCTCAAGGTGACTGAGCAAATCTAGAAAATTCTGGAGAGCTGCTGGTCACCAGGGAGGACAGAGGGACAGAGAGATGCCAGGAGGAAGCTGGGGAAGAAGACCTACTAGGAGACACATCGCCTCATGCGAGGTTTCAGTTCTGTGGAGAGCCCAACAAGAGCTCTACGAAGGTGTCAGCATTTAATAACATCCTATTTCTTTCCAAGAAAGCAATTTCCAGATTCTGAGCAGCATTATCTGTCACTTTACAAATTGAGTGCTTAAAATAAAGGCTCATAAAAACAGTTAGGGCCAGGAAGGGGTGTGTAAGAGTCATCCCTTGCAGATTCATACTTACTTTGTCAACTGACTCCTCTCTTCCTTGGTCACGTCTTGACACTGGGAAATTTTAGAGCTTGGGCTGATGCCCAAGTCAAGAACTCAGAAAAGTAGTATAGAGATGGAAATAGCATTTTAGGGGGAGGGTACCAGGCATAAAGGAACGGCCCAGGGGCCAAGAAGGAAGAGGAGATGAGAAGAACACAGGTAAACAAAACCCCCAAAACTACAATTGAGAATAAACAAAACTGAGAACAAGTTTTGCTGAAGATGACCTTTACCCTGGGTCAAAAAATCGGTGTCCTAAACATTCCAGCTTTCCCACAGTGTTTGCTGGTGAAAAGGGATTTTTTTCTATTGTTTCACTTCCCAGGCAAATGGGGACCTGGCACAATTCTAGAGTTTGTTGCAGTGACTGCAGCTCTCCAGAGAAATGCCAGGAGCCCACAAGGCAATCCCAGGCAATCCACCCTGCCCAGCAAACTTCAGGCCCCTTGGAGGAATAAGTTCCAGAGACTCCATTAAATCCAAGGGATTTTGAATACCTGCACGTGGGGTCAGGAGCAGACTCCAAACAACACTACAGCATGGCACAAACTTGTCACCAAGGTATCTGGGAACTGCTCATATCCCCCCGTCTCTGCACAGACTCTTCCTGCTCTTCCCCTGTTTCTGAGCTCCTCAGCTCCCCAGATTAAAATAACCATGATAAATCTGAAAGCACTGCTTGGTGTGCAGAGAGGGTGCTCTCCTGGGGAACTGCCTGAGGGCAATAAATGAAACCACTTTGCGTCTCTCAGAACAAGCACCCACCAGTTCCCTCGCTGAGCGCTTCCCAGCAACACCACAGCACCCCACACCACCTCCCACAGCCCACCTCTCCCACCACCTCAGGCCTCTTCCCCGTCTTCTCTTACAGACTCAAGGGCGATTGACTTGCTCTGTGCCCCGTGGGAAAACTCAGCAATGGCCTTGGACACCAGATCAAAACTCTGACCCTGGGGAACATTTGCCTCCCCTCTGCCCCACATCAGGGTGCACTCAGTGACAGTCACCTTTTCTCATAGTCCAGGTCCCCCACAGAGCCATTCATCAGCTGGTTGGGAGTCCACTTCAGCGCCATGATGTCAGCAGTCTGGTGAAGGGACAGGTATCCTGGGATTGCCTCCATGTCATCTCGCTTGAGAAGAGAAGCACAGGGAGAGAGGGAGCTGGTGAGAGCAGGCTGGAAGACACCAGAAGCACCACCCCAGGCAGCCTGAAGCTGAGCCATGCCCTGGAGCACAGTCCTGGACCGTAACACAGCCCTGCCTGGGACAGTGACAAACAGTGACAAACCCACGGTGGCCCTGCAAAACCTCCCAGCAGAGACAACAGGACACCTCACCAGCTTGGAAAAGGGCTGGAACCAGCTCTCTGGCTGAGGCAAAATTAACAGCTCCACTTCCACAGATTGCATTTCATTTATTTGACTACAATAAGCAGGAAGGGACAGGAGGAGGCGTATTGTGGCCTCTGGTCAAGCAAGGAGCCTCTTTCTACTCAGGCAGAAGAGCTCTTCCATTCAGTTGGGAGGGTCCATTACCAGGACCCTCAGCAAGCGCAGCCCTGTCACTGCCTTCCCAGATGAGAAACGAGCCTGTCCTTTTCTCTATCAAAGAGCAACTTGGGATCGAATTCCCTGGCAGGGAGCAGAGCAGCACTGTAAAACCCCAGTGTCCCAGCAGGTACTTACTGGCTGCACCAGGACGTTGTTCTTGCCGTAGAGGAGCGTGGCTCGGGAATTCTGATGCAGTGACTCCACGTAGTCTCTGGCAGACAGTGACGGCCGGTCATCCATGCTGCCACTCGAATGCCTTTTCTGAATCTGGAAGAGATCCACCTACAAACGTGAGCGCAGCACAGACACCTCTGGCTTTCAAAAAGCTTCTCCTGAAAGCTCTTTCTCTCCTTGCTTTTACACTCAAGAAACTCCCTACTAGAAATCTTTCCCTTTGCGTCCTCTAAGAGGATTCCTGGCTCTGGCCAAGCTTGCTTCTGTACTTAGAGAAGTCCCAGGAGTGTGCTTTGCTTGCAATAAACAGAGCAGACTTCGGCTGCCTTTGCTTTTTGATCAAACATGCTGTTCCCAAAGGGTGGAGAACCCCACCATGCCTTGGCCCAGCACTCCTGCAGTCTCCACGGCCCGCCTTCCCGGCACTTCTGTCTCAGAGACTTCAAATAACCACACTTTTTTACCTTCTTTCATCAGAGGATTTCACAGCCCTTTGGTGAAAGGTGCCCCAAGCCCTGGTGATGCCCGTGCACCCCCCACTGCTGGGGACTGTCCCTCCCGGCCTGGCCGTCCCCGACTCACGCAGAGCGCCGGGCGCTTGGTGGGCGAGTCCTGGCGACAGTGTGAGCTGTGGATCCGGTGCCGCTGAACCAGCTCGTCAGCAGAAGGGTCTGTCCAGAAGTGGTCAGCTGTCTTCATCTTCGTGTACTCCAGTGCACAGGGCCCCACTGCACAGAGAGGAAAATCACCAACATAAGGAAGCCATGGGTTCCAAGGACTGTGGTCACTTCCCACTCAGAGCCCAGCGTCTCAGGTGGGACCAGCAGGCAACAAGCACCAGGCTTAGCACACGTCGCTGCTGCCTTGGCAAGGGGCTGGAACTAGATGAACTTTAAGGTCCCTTCCAAACCAAACTATCCTACAATTCTGTGATAAGAGCAGTGACAAATTCAGAGGGGTCAGGAGCACCAACCCACTGAAGATGCCAAGCCCTGCCCTGCAGCTCCCTGCTGCTTCCCAGACCCCAGACCTCGCCCTGGTTTATGCCCATCAGTGTGACTGAAGCCTGGCATGAAAAGAAAACCCCAATCTCAACCTTGATACTCTCCATCTCTATTCACTGCTCAGCAGCCAGGCCCCAGGTGCTCATTATAAGCAATTCCACAGGGCTATTGGTCCAGGGCTACTAAATTTTCCAAAGTTCTTAATAGGAAACAATTGCATTTCACATCCCAAATCGCAGAACTGGGAAGACACGTTTGAAAGCAAGCTACCAAAGCAGAGCAAGAGGGAAGCATTACCCAGTAAAGATGCAAGAATTGGCCCATCCACAGGATCCATCAGGAGAGCTTCTTTCTCATAGTACTTACTAGAAGAAATGAAAGAGAGCAGAATGCTGTAACATTTCAGCCCCCCGGGACTGCACAATGACAGAGAGAGTAGTTTTAAATCACTGTAACGCCCTTTTCTATCTGTATAACTCCTTGATGGTGAGAGGGCAAGAAGCCCATAAGAGGCTGCTTCTGCTCACTGTGAAATTCCCAGGGAACAGACACCCTCCTGCAGCACACTCCAAGCACCACCATCTCCTAACAAAACATCCCGAGGACTGGAGATGACACCTCCCCGGGACAGGACACCACAGCAAGGAGTTTTCAGAAGACAAGGGACAATGCAGTCTCAAACCACCCAGCTGTCTGCAGAGCAAGGCTGGCCTGTCCTTATTTCAGGGAGTGTACAGTGGCCACCAGCAGCAGGAACTAGCCTGTCCCATCCAGGGACTTCTCTGGCCCACGTGGACACAGCTCATCCAACAATGCCTCCAGGGCAGATGCTGGTGGAGAGGTTGGAGGGGTAAATGGTTGGTCTGTGCCAGCACTCACCTGCTGTTTTCTACCAAGTAGTGTACGATTTTATCCAAAACCTTCTCAAAGAGGGCTGTGCGGATCCAGAGGTGCTTGATGGCTTGAGGAGACAGGTTGGGCAGCTTCGGCATCTTGCGCACATTCTCCGGGACACCCTGGACTTGATTTCGCCTTTAAGAGGTACAAGGCAAAAGACAACAGGCATCTTGTCATTGAGCACTGCAGGACCCCAGGGCACTCACAGCACCTCGTGGGGCACGAGGGCAGGGGGTTTCAGCAGCGCTGACTCTGGTGGCTGTTGAGATGCCTGGGGAATTGTGTGGGGACAGGGCTCTGGGGACCGCTCCCTTCATCTATTCCACCCCTACTCCAGAAGGCCCACATCCGTACTTGAAAACTGACTTCAATAAATAGGTTTCCCACTGAAAATGCACCCTAAAACAAGCCTCTGGCCCAGCAGAGTCCTCCAGCCCACACACCTTCTCCCCTGGTGCCCGAGGACAGCCGTTTGCAAGCAAAGAGCGGCATAAAAATTCCTGCCCCCGGGTAGTGGCACCATCCATCTCCCTGGTTCCTGTCCAAGGATGAGTAAGCCACACTCTCAAACAGATACTGAATTACGGCAGGTTCAAGCCCTGCACATCGAGGCAGATCACATTTGGTTCCAGTTGGCTTAGCGTGCTGGTCTACAAACCATGACAGCTCAGGAGCAAACACGCTTAGCTGTTCCTAAGCACGAGACAAGGGGCAGAGGAGGCAAGAACTTGTCCATCTTAGCCTAAAGCACAACTGTAACTCACAGTCTCCCAGGAAAACAGGCAGTTCAAAGATATTGAAAGCCCAAGACAGGACCCTGCTCCGCTGAAAGAGCAACTCCTCCTGCAGAGGCTCAAGTGGGACATTGCAACCTGCAGCCACCCCCAAACTAAGCACACACACCGCAACGCAGCGGGGTAACAGCAACGCTGGTGCCTTACGCATTCTCAATGAGCTGCTCCAGGTCTTGCACCTTCTTGCACAGCTCCTCTGCCAGAGGAAAGCTCTTGCCCACCTTCATAAACAGCGCCGCTATCTTGTTGCTGCGCAGGAACCCCGCCGCCCTCCGCTTCAAGCCGTACAGGACACAGGCTTCCACAGCAGCTGCAAGAGAGCAAAGTCGTCACAGGAGCGACAGAAGAACTCCCAGCCCCATGTCTCAACAGCCTGTCTCCTGCTGCATCCATCCCCTTGCTCTACAGCAGAGTCGTTCCCCAAGAGGAAACCGGCGCCACCTTCCATTCCTGCCTGAGCAGACAGGAGACTGGGGAACCCAGAGGTCTTCTGACCCAAAGCAGCAGACAGTGGTAGGGCTTTTCTGCCTGCAGAGCCATCTGCTCTGCTGACCATACAGAGACACAGCTTCAGGTTTGTGAAACAGAAAAGAAATTGAGACTGGTGGCACCTATAAGAAGTTTGGCTAATCTGAACAGAAGGCCTTGAACTGTGGGTGTGTGGGTCCAGCGGAGTGCCACAAAGATGATCCAAAGGCTGGAGCCCCTCTGCTGTGAGGACAGGCTGAGAGAGCTGGGGGGTTCAGCCTGGGGAAGAGGAGGCTCCAGGTAGACCTTAGAGCCCCTTCCAGTCCCTAAAGGGGCTCCAAGAGAGGTGGGGAGGGACTCAGGGATCAGAGAGGGCAGCCATAGGATGAGGAGTAATAGTTTTAAACTGAAAGAGGGGAGATTAAGATGAGATGTGGGGAAGAACTTGTTTGGTGTGAGGGTGGTGAGAGCCTGGCCCAGGTTGCCCAGAGAAGCTGTGGCTGCCCCATCCCTGGAGGGGTTCAAGGCCAGGTTGGAGGGGGCTTGGAGCAACCTGCGCTGGTGGGAGATGTCCTTGCCCAGGGCAGGGGGTGGAGTGAGATGATCTTCAAGGTCCCTTCCAACCCAAACCATTCTATGTACGTACCTCAATGGAGAGTTAATTTCTGCCTGCTAAAGTAGATCCAGGGTTTTCTGGAAATCACCTGAGAGGGACTAGTCAGGCAGATTAACTAGTCTTGGGCTCACTTAGTGGACCTACCAACAACCTACAGAGACCTTACTAGACCAGTGATGAAATGGGAAATGTGCAGCTTCCAGATCACAGAGGTGGTACCTCTCTGCCCCCAAGCGGGAGCAGTCTGTGCCGATGTGCCCAGCTGTGGCCTGGACCAGGATTTCTCAGGGTGCTTTGTTCTTTCAGATAAAAAAAGAGCCAGAGAAAGGCCTGGGCCCACGGTGCCTGCAGCCTTGGGTCTGAAAACGCTGGGATCCGTCTCTGCTACGTGATATCCTGGTTGCAGACAACTCGATGCTAACGCTGGGAAATCTCAGCACGCACAGAGATTGCATCCTGCTGCCACCTCCACGATGCTGGTACCAGAGTGGTGACTTTCCCAGCAGAGGAGCCACCAGCTCGTGGCGTGGCAGTCATTGCCCACATCAGGAGCTGCCAGGAGCTCGCTCAGGTTAAAGCCTGTGGGAGTAAACAGTTTATCTGCAGTCTAACACCTTGAAGCTAAGCGTGACCATACAGCGATGCATCTGGCTCTGCTCCCCTGGCTAACGGGGTCCAAAACCATCTTGGGTGACCAGTTTGTCTATGGGCCAAGTAACCCCAGCCAAGCCTGGGACAGAGGACAGGCTTTTGCAGTGTCGTCAGGGAGGGCACCGCCAACACCGCACCAGACTTGGGGTCCCTCTGCAAGCTCAGCGCCCCAGTCCCTCTCCTTTCTCTCCAGTGTGCTCATCATTCCAGGCACCATCATTACATTAGATGGAAGGACTGGAGGTACAAGCTCTCAGACGATCTATTTTAAGGCAGAGGACACCCCCACCTGGCCTTCAGGAAAATGGCCTCCTCAGACAACACACAAGCATCTTCTCCGGGTGGGATAACTGCTCTGCTATGCAGACAGACAGGCTGACATTCTCCTCACAGCTTTCTTGAGGATTGTAAGGAAACAAAGAGAAAGGGAACAACTCCCTGAAGTTTTCCTTTCGGCTCAGTCTGAGGGATGGGAAAAGCTGGAAGAGGAGATTTCACCCCCTGTTCCTCCTGTCCTGGGATGGTCCAAACGAGAAGGAGAAAGCCTGGGAGCGGGAGACAGTCACACTGAGGGTTTCTAAAGCAGCAGAGGAAACTGGGCAAAAAAATCTCAGTGTTCACATCAACATTTTCCCCAAAAAACCTAAAGGCAATAGAGAACCTGGGGATAAGCCACAGGCAACACCAACAGCTCAGTGTGGCTTGAGAGGCCCTCCCGGCCCGGTGGTGACGCCCTGGAGCTGGTGCTCAACAGTAAAGTCCCCGTGTGAGGCTTTGCATGAGGCTCTGCCAAAAGGCAGCCCCAGGGCCACAACCAGACCACAGCAAATGGCCAGAAAGCTCTGGCCACTTGTCTTCTCCCAGGCATGCAGCAAACGAGGAGCCCGGGGAGCTGGCTCTGCCGTCGATGGGAGCCAGCGATGACTCCACAGAAAGACACACACACACGCACAGGCTCCAGCGGCAATCTGTTTGCCAGAGTCCCCTGGGAGGGCTCAGGATGGATGCCCAGTGTCAAACACAGACTTATTAAACAGGCTGATCAAAGCACTGGAAAATTACACAGGCCCACAGTTCTGCAGGCTATCGATCTGGGTCTGACAACAAGCTTTCTGGCACCCTGGCACTCTTCCTTCCCCAGGAACCCAGCACCGCAGAGCCCTCCCTGCAGCCGCCGAGTCGCCTCTCGCTTGGAAAGGCATTTTTCCCTCCAGCTGAACAATTCCACAGAGACATTAAAAAAGGTATTTCATGCAGATCCAGCAGCAGCAGCTCCGAGGACCGAGAGAAGCTCTCATTATCTCTGCCCTGCTTAGTGCCATGCCCGGGTCCACTGCCAAGCAGGCAGGGCAGGCATGTGGCATCTGAGGTGATCCAAGACATGTCCTATACTAAAAAAAGGCAGAAAAGCAACACATTTGGGCCAGCCAAGTCCTGCTCACCCAAAACCAGCCATTCAGAGCCGCAGGGTGGACACCTAGTTTTTAACCAGTCCTGCACAAACACCTCTGAAAAGGCGCAGAGATGCTACAAATAGCACGGATGGGTCTTCCTACCTGGCCCAGAGGACAACTTGCAGCTGCAAAGTAAGCCCAAACTGCTTCATAGCTTTGGGACCAAATGCAAGATGATGCACCACACACTGAAATCACCCCATATCCCTTCATTCCCCCCATCCAAGTGACAGACACAAACAACCCTACACAGCTGGGACTGCACCCAGTCATGCCCATCGTAGAGTACCCAGCCATGGAGTAGGCATCTCCTGAAAGCTCAGGCAGATGTCTCCTGCTAACCTCCCGTGGTGGAGCAGAGGTCATCAACCCCAGATGAGTGAGTTCAGGAGCCATCTGGAAGCAGAATTGCAAGCAGAAAAGCCACAGTTTTGGTTCTGGGATGTAAGGCTATGCATTACATACAGCAAATCACAGCAACACCTTCAAAACCTGGGGTGGTTTCTCCTCCCCACTGAGACTGAACCGAGGATGAAGTCTCTGTGGGACCACACCGCCAACCTCAGCTCTACTGATGTAGCTAGGCTTCTAGCCCCAGTGCCTGCTGCCAGCACTGGGTAGGGCACTGTCACACCCTCTACCAATTTGTATTTTTGGGGATATTCCTGTGCTTGAGCAGCCATTTCGAACTCTTCGGAGGTGGCCTCTGCAGTGAGTGCCAGCCTGGATGGGCTCTGACACTCACCCAGAGCAGGTGGACACTGGAGCTGCTGGACACAGCGCAATGTCCACCAGTTCCACTCCAAATTTCCAGCAGACAAGCTCACGCAGACAAACTGCTTTGCTCACCTTATGGCCAGTCTGTGACACCTCCCTGCCAGACAGGGAGCAGAGGAGGGAGAAAAGCCTTCCAACGTGCTCCAGCAAGATGGAGCTACCATCAGCATCTGTCCTCAATGCTGTAGCCTGAACCCCTCCAAAACACTACTCCCACTGGCAAAACTACCACACAAATGTGTGGTCTCCATAGGAAAACTCTCCCTGTGCTCTCCCATGGGCTCAGAGGTTTGAGTACATAAACTAAATGCAGGTATAATGGCAGGTTCTTTTTTAACCTTGTGATTTTTGAGCCCCACTCACAACTTACTCGCTGTCACCGCTGCAAACAGACACTGTGAAGAGATTCTCCCCATCCCTAAGGATATAACCTACAGCAGAGACACCCAGCACAGGGGCTCTGGGCAGCTGCACCCAGGAGAGCTGGGAGCTTTGATTCTTGGCAAAAGACTGAAGATATTCCTGAGATCCGCATCAAAACAGGAATCAAACCACGCAGGGGTTGAGCAGAAGGGCAGCCTTAGCATCGATGAGGACAACAAACCCCTGGGCTCATGCAGACCCCCAGCCCTGCTGCTGGCTCTTCATCAGCCTCCCAGGGCAGTGTGGACGCGACAGATGCCAACTCCTGTTTGTCTGCTGCCAACCCTCCCCTTGCAGGCAAAACAGGGTGGCTGCCCTTTCCTGCCAGACCACTGGTCTCATCAGAAGGGGTTTGCGGTACGCTGGCTACCCAGAGGATGAGGAGGGCTCTGCGAGGAAGGCAGCTCTCCCCCAAGACGAGGGCAGCTCTGCCTACCCAGACCCAGCCTCACAGCATGCTCTGCTTGTCAAGGAAAACAGGTTATTTATAAGCTCACCCGGCTCACGGAGAGCCACAACACCAAGGGAGGTGCACACACCCTTCAAATGAGAGAGCAACAGCAGAAGGTGTAGACACCAGGAGCCAGTGAAAGTGCAGCAGCAGCATTAAGAAGGCAGAAGGAACCAACGAGCCCTTCGTGCCTGGAGGATGCCTCAGCTCCATGTGGCAGGAGGCTATAAATAATTCCCGGCTGCGAAGCCTCGTGCTGCACAGAAAAGCAGAGAATGAGTCACACCTTGAAGCCTGTTCTGCTCTTTCGATGCCTTTCGCTCCACAGCATGCAAAGGCACATGGGCCTGAAACAAGCATCTGCACCTATTTCACTCAGGGGCCCAGGACTAAAGGGAGAAGGAAGCCCACTTTGCTCTCCAAAGCAGAAAGAGACAAAAGACCTCACAGCCCCCTTCTCTTTCTTTTTTGTGCCCCTCTGTGGATGCTACAGTCTTACTCAGTGGTGACAGTGCTGCACGAGCCTTCTCAGAGCAACTTCTTCAAGGGGCTGGTTGTCATCACTTCTGTCATTTTCTTCCCAGCCTCCAAATTAGCAAGCTGCCCTTCAGCTATTTGCAAAGGGAGGAGGGCTGCTTCCCCTCCGCGGGGTTTGCTCAGCAGCAGCCACACACGGCTCCAGGCTGGGCCCTGCTGGAAGCACAGACGGCTGTAACTGAGCAAGAATCTCTGCCAAGAGCCACGGGGCAGGGCGAGCAGATCAGGCTCCAAACAGACACAGGTTGCCCAACCCCTCACCTGGAAGCCAGGGCTCAAGGTGTCAGAGCAGAGAGGTTCCCTGGCACCTTCGGGGCTGAGCCACAGGGTGACAGTGGAGTTTCTTCCTTTGCTGAGGAACTTGGAACAAGGAACTTAAAATTCCTCAGCCAAGGACCCTGTGAGGTCCACGTTCCCGTCTCAAACCCCCAATGCCACACAGACACCCCACGATTCCCCAGGCTCCTTGGCTCACAGGAGCAAAGCCTCCCCTTGCAGCCATGCTGGGTTTCCAGGAAGGACCCACAGGGCTGGCTGGCTGTCACCTGGGGCAGAGAGGTGGCAGCAAACAGCAAGCCACGGGTACAACCAGCCCATAGCTCTCCCAGCAGCTGGTAGCAATATCTCCTAAGGCTCTTTCAGCCATGTCATTGGCAGGGGACAACCAGCTCCCCTTCCCTTAATGCTGCTTCTTAACCTTAAGGAAGGTTCACCAGCAGCTTTGTGCCCTGCAGAAAAGAATACAGTGTCCTCCAGCCCCCAGGAGCCTCCCCCAACCCCAAGGAGCCTCCCCCAGCCCCAAGGAGCCTGGGCTCACCAGCCACGCCGTGCGTCACCCCACCACAGCCACAGTTTGGGCTGCCACAAACGGTGCTGCTCCACGTGCTGCCCCAACACGCTCCTCCCGAGGAGGCACTGAGCTCTGCACTGGACAGGGTGGCTGAGACCCAGCCTCAAACCTGTGCCACCAGGAACAAGGCTGCTCTCTCCTGCTCCACACTACCTTGGGGGTACAAACACTCCTCCTCTCCCACCTTGCAGTCCTTGCCCAGAGCCCTCCCAACACGTATCGCAGACAGAAGCCCAACAGCTCTTCAGGGAGGTTTTTAACAAAATGCTTTGCTGGGATTTTGATGAATCCGTTCTGAAAAGCTTCCACATTTACAAAATTGTCATGCCAGCAGAAAAAAATAAAAAAATATAAAAAAAAAGAGGTGAAAATAGCAGGTTAAGTGAGCACAGCTGCCAGAAAACAAGCCCCAAACCTGCACGATATCAGAGCAGATCTTCCACAGAGTCCATTTAAAATTCTTTAGCAGCCTCCAGCCTCTCTGCTCCTGCCCTCATGCAGACTGAAGATGCCTTTCCATAAATTACTATTCCATAATAGCAAAGAAGCCTTAGCAGACATTCTGTTGAATCCATTCTCAAAGGAATTTTTAAAAAACTGTTATTATTTCTCATATTTAAGTGACTGTACACACTGCCAACATCTCTCCCTCTTTTGACACATCTCAATATATTTTAAGCACAGGGCAAAGGCCCCAGGGACTCAGACCGCTGCCAAAGCAACTCATCCTCTGGCACTAACCACCTTCCGAGCTCCAGCACAAGGCCCTGGAGCTGGAGTGTGTTCCCAGGAACCATGTGTAGTGCAGCACCAGTGCCGGGCAGGAAAACTGTGTGCTCCAGCTCCCCCAGTTCACATCAACATCTGGAGACTCACCACAGAAGGAGATGATGTGGCTGCTGTCCTCATGCACAAACTTCCTCGTCACCGCCTCCTCCATGATCTGCTTCACCTGTTGAACAGAGGAGAGAAAGCATTGAATTTCAGCCATAGACCAGAGCGAGGAGATCTGTAGTGGACTGGGCAGGAGATGCTCTGCTTGCTCTGTGTCTGTAAGGAAACCTCTGCTCTCTGACTTCTCTAGTTGCCCCTGAAGGCACAGGAGGTCTCCTGGAGCATCACTGCCCCTTGGCTTGCAGGGCATCCCCAGGTAACAAAAAAAAAAGGGATGTTTTGGTTTTGAGAAACTTAAAAGTAGGGAAGCTACGGGCAGAGAACTGACTAGAGGAATCAAGCATCATTTAGGGAAAAAAAGATTGCCTTAATAAAAGTTACCAGATCTCACATTCAATGCTTTTACGCTATTGTTACGTTCTTTCACTTTATGGTGATTTGACAAATTCCATAGGACACAGCTGTCCCAAAGGGCTGTAACTATCCATTAGTGCCGAGCTAATGATCACCTGGCACCCAGTGGGCCCAGAAATGCTATTTGCATAGCAATGCAACCAGTGCTGCCCTCCGACTGGCTGAGTCTGTGCTGCTCACATGGCAGCGGCGCTCATTTCAGTGCAATTAATCAGAAGGAAGCTGTCCTGTAGGTTGCCCATCGGGGCCAAGATGACAGGAGGAAAACAAATAGGAAGCCACATAAATTAGGAGCATAATTGTTTTGCAGAGACAGGATGGGAGGTGAGACGGGCAGATCTGCAGGTTGCACAGGCCAGACTGGCCTCGGAGAAGCCCCCAGGACTGCCTGGAAGTAGCTCAGAGGAACCTGAGGAGTCAAGGACTATCGCAGCAAGAAATCCAAGTAGCCCTAGCACTGCTGCTCTTCCACTAGTACCTGTCCCTGCCAGCAGTGACGCTGCCCAGCTCCTCCTCCCACTGAGAGCATCCCTTTCACAGAATACAGACCCCCCAGACCTGTGTTGGAGATACAGCAAGGTCACCCTGCAGGTGTTCATGAACTTGCCGTGCATTAAAGCTGTCTGTAACACACCCCCTTGGAGCCAGCAGGTACAACGAACGTGCTGCTGCGGGACTGGCTCCTCCTGGCTCAGCTTTAGCAGCTCCAAGAGAAGAGGATCATCCTGCAGGGCTCACCCTCACCCTTCTGACACGGAGAGCTTCCCACAGCACCAGCAGCCTCCAAAGCCCTACCTGAGCCAGTTCTCAGACCCCCAGCCCACGCTCCCATGCGGCCTCTGGTGTTTCCTTGGTATTTTGGAGCTACAAAACTGGGCTGGACCAAGCTTTGGTCTAACCCTATACAGCAACTGCAGGTTACAAAGCTGGGTCACTATTTAAGAGGATTATTTTTTTAAAAAAGTACCTTGATTTCTTGTTTCTGAAGATCAGCTTCCAACACAGGTTGCCAGCAGACTGTCCCCCCCCTTGCTTAATGTCTCCTGTTGGAAGCACGTTGTCCTCCCTCTATAGCTCCTGAGAGCTACCTTGCTGATGGGCTGAACTCAGATATTCTCTACAAGGAGGACATTGAAGGGAAAAACAAAGGCACACACTGCTGGGTAATGGTTCTGGGCACCTCAACCAACCTCATGCTCCCAACAGAAATGACTTCTCCCAGTGCTCACAGGCTGGGAGAACGCTGCTGGGGGTGCTCTGATTTTCAGGGGGGTGGATTCCACATGAAAAGCCCTTAAAGCTGGATGATGTAGGGGGGAATATTGTCCTGCAGTGAGAGACAAAGCACTGCCAGGGGAAAGCAGAGCAGCTCTGAGAGCTACCCTGGCTCTCAAGCAACATCTTCATTGGCTCCCACACCTCCACAGGATGCAGAAGGTGCACTCGAGAGAGGTGGAGATTAGTGATCAAGGAGGTTTGAGCCTGGCTCAGAAAGTGCTAGAGAAGTAGGTGTTATTAATGAAGGTAGTAGCCCCAGACTGATGGCCCCATGAACTGCTCTAAGCTCTGCCAGCCACTGTCCTCCATCCAAATTGCTTCCTCGATACCATGCCCACCACAGCCTCGCCAACTCCTACCTGACCATCACAGGGTCTGCCATCCCTCTCATCTGCCCCCCACAGCCCTGGTGCAAACACCTTCCCAGGCAGACCCCAGCTGTCCTGCTCCCGAGGTGCCCTGCCTCAAACAGCCAAGTGGCAGTGACTTCCATCCCCAGCTCTCACCCTCCCAAATCCTGCTGGAATCAGCAAAAATCCAGCTGAATATTTAGTCCTGAAATATTCAGTTCCTGACCGTTTTGCTTTTTAAACAGAAAGCTGCCAGCGTGCCCAGATCTCATCTTCTAGTGCCTTTATAACATCCTGCTCTTCACTCTTTGGTTTCAGAAAATGCCAGGGAAAGGGATCAAGGGTGCAGAGACGTGGGTGTGAAAGAGGCTCTGCTTATCAAGATGTTCCCCTGAAGGCACAGGGAAGAGGAAAAAACAGCAGGTCAAGACATGCAACCTTGCATGTAGGAGAGACCTTGAATGGCACCATTTGGGGAATTAAAACTCCTTTGAAAAATATAACCAAGGTCAGCTATGCAGAGCTGACAGCTCGATAAAGGGAATCCAGATTAAGCAAGAAGTGGTATCAAAAGCATCTCTCTGGGTGTCACAGCCCTGCACCGCGCTGCTCCAGGTGCCCAGTGACTAACAGGGCCTGCTCCTGACCCTGGGGGGAGCAGGGCTCGCAGGCTGGTTTCAGGGGAGCTGACAGTGAGTCAGGAATCTGCAGCACAGAACGTCACTGAGATGAGGACCTGGGAACTGGAGGTGGCTCAGAGCACCAGGAAATTCCCCTGGGCACAGCATGATGGAACTCCTGCTCAGGGCAGCAACTCCAGCTGCAGAACACACCAGGAACAGAGGGCTCTGCCTCCAGAGACTCACACAAAAGCTCCCTCTCTCCATCCCAGTGCTTTATTGTGACAAGTGGCCAAGAAAAAATGCAGCTGTCCCTTATCAGGGCAGGTGACTCCAGCAAACCCATCTTTTCATTCCACCCAATGTTTGGTTTTAGCCCGAGGTACCCGAGTGCCACCGAAGGGGAAAGCTGTGATCCTCGGGCTCCACAGCTCCAACAGTGTTTTATTTTAAACTTCCACGACAGAAGGAAGGCTGTGAAGCAGAAATGGGGGCAGAGCAAGCGCCAGGAAGAGGAAAAGAAGTCCCTCTGCTGCGTTATGGTGAGAGACATCCCTTGACCTCAGCTGTGGTGATGAATTAGAGATGGGAAGCAGCACCTCTTCTCCACACGCTGTTTGGTGCCCACCAAAACAGCTCCTCCTTTTCCTCCAGATGATGTTACAAGTGTCCATCACAGGCATGCCAACCCCTCCTTTAGAAACCCTGGTCAGGGTTCACCACCCCCTCATCACCTCAGGGATTCTCCAAAACTTGACTCTCCCTGCAGGTTGAGCTGCCTTGGCCCAGACAGGTCATGGCCCCTACCTGGCGGGGCTGAGCTTTCTCTGGCAGTGGGTCGTGGGTCACTTCTCCCTCAGGAATCCAACTATCTTCTAGAAAAACCATGAGCACACATATAAAATGTCCCCTCACGGCCAATAGTGGTCTGCTCAAGGTCCCAGGGCCATGTTCTGCCGCCCTGCTCCTCCTGGCAGCTGCGGGGATACGACTGCTCCTGGGTCCATGCTGCTAACCAAGGCAGATACCACTTTAAAAAAAAAATAAAAATCATAATTGGGGATTTTAAAACTCCAATCAGGCCATCAGTTCTCAGGATCTGCAATTACTTCTGCAACATTGCGATCAGGAGCCACCAGGGAACTCGGTCTCTCCATGAGTCACCCAAAAGCGTAAACTGAGAATCCGTATTTTAAGCCCCCAAAAATACATTTGGGAATTAATGCACACAGTCTGTTACCAGCTTCCCATTAAAGCCAGGAGCCTATTCAAATTAAAGCAGTCTATTCAAATATTTGTCAGCCACCTTCGGCGCAAGCCACCGTCTCGTTGCCACGATGGTCACGCCTCCAGCAGGGCTGCCATCCGTGGGGCAGGGACCATCTGGTTCCCCAGTGCCCGTGGAGAAACTGGCACAATGGGATCCGGCTCCGACCCGGCATCTTGGTGCCAACACAGCACAACCAACCTGCACTCTCAAGGCACACAACAAAACAAAACAAACAAAAAACCCCCAACTGCCCAAGGGAGGCAGTTTAGTGGAAAATTACTCAATGCACGAAAATAAATAAATAAACGCACCGTGTTGACTGAGGTTATTGCACTAAACAAAATAAATCACAGACATCTAAGGGAGCAGAAGTGGAAAGGGGGTTCCAACAAGGGGACTCACCTGGCATGAAGGTCTAGAGGAGATAGGGAGAAGCTTTGCAATAAAGAGAAAGCCAGGTCATAGAATCATAGAATCATTTAGGTTGGAAGAGACCCTTGGGATCATCCAGTCCAACCATCAGCCCCACTCTACAAGTTCTCCCCTACACCNTCAAGGTGCGGCCTCACCAGTGCTGAGTACAGGTCGGAGTCAGATCAATGATACTGTCTCCTGGCAGAAAGGAAGCGTTATATCCAGAAGGTTTTCAAACAAAACAATCCTACATTTGCCCATAAGTGGACACAGCTGGCATCTGCGGTGCAGCTCCAGCCCAGAAAACCCTCAAACCCTCAGAAGGTCTCCTAAGCTGTCATCTGTCAACCCCAAAGGACTCTCCCACCAAGACTCCAGCCCCTCCACAGCCAGCTGGGAGCACAAACGCCACCGCAGCAGCATCCATCTGCCGCCTCGCTCCCTCATCCTCTGGAAAACCAAGCGGGTTTGTGACACTGTGGGGATGGAGAACGCCAACTAACCCAGGTTTGGCTCGCTCCAGAGCAGACTTGAACAGCCTCTAAACACACTGCACTCCGGCATTTTAATGCTAATTCTCACATTGTAGCCAGAACAATCTCAACAAATGAAGCTGCCCACTCTTTACCCAAAGCCAGTCTAAGGAAAATGAGATGTTTGCTCCTCTTTTATTAGAGAGGAAATTAAACCAGCAACTAATAATTCAGCTGTAGGTAAACTCAGGGAGAATCTCACAAACTATGCCACAGCAATGAAGCCCTTCTCCTGGCTCCAGCTGTGACCACAGGTCAAGCCATCCCCTGCTCTGGGAGAAGGTGGTCACGGGGACACCCCACAACAAGGTGCCCACACAAACTCAAGAGCATTTATTGCAGTTCCAAAAATACAACAGGAGATGGGCTACTCTCAACATCACCGTCCGAATCCCTGGCTCACACGTGAACAAGCCAGCTAGTCCTTCTTTGCTTCATGTGCAGGTCTGAACTGCAAGGAAAAACAACCTTTTCCCTGCTCCTTTCCCTGTCCCCAAAGCCAGATCCAAGAGCCACCGCCACTGAGAGGGGTCCTTGGGTTATGGCATTCATCAAGGGGCATCAGGAATCCCAGAACTCCCACTTCCCACTAGGGATTTGAGCCTCCGCTGAGGCTCCTGATGCCAGAGGTCTCAGCCTCTCCTTTTGTTCCCCTGGGCCTGGCCAGCTCCATCGCAGCTGAAACATCACTATTAAAATTCTGTGACAAACCACTTATTTTCCCCCACCTTCATAAAAAAAAGAAAGGAAAACAGAACCTCACCTCCCAGACAGCCCCCAGACCCCAAAGAGGGACACAGGCTTAGATCTCTGCCACGAAATGCCCAGTTCTACGCTTCCTCTCAAGGTCCAATTTTTCCATAGCACAGCTCCATAACCGTACCCAGCCCCAGCTCTCATTGACATTGGTGGAGCAAGCCAAATATTAGAGCGGTTACAATAACCCCCGAGGTGCAGAGATCAGGAGCCAACCGATAACGCTGGGTTTAATTACTCTAAGGCAATATTGACTCACAACTCTGTTTTACCTGGCTGGATTTTTCCAGGCAAGTCACCACACAACACATACTCTAAACTGTTCAGTGATGCCTACAGCCAACAATTTTCCCTGCCACGCTCCTTGCAAAGACTTTGGCTGGTTTTTAAAGCATCTGTACAGAAGCACGATGTCTCCCATGTATTTGGCCACGCTTATAACTCCGTGGAACTGTTTATAGCAAGCCAGATGCAAACAGAGCCCTAAGCTTGATCCTCTTCCCAGTCCTGTCTCAAGGTGAAGCTCAGTCACTTCATCAGAAGGGCTGCAGAAGGGGGAGCTCCATGCAATACGGCTGCGGGGACACCCCTTGGCACAGGTGGGTTTGCCAGATCCAGCCTCAGGGGTCATGGAGAATTACAGAATGGTTTGGGTGGGAAGGGACCTCCAAGACCATCCAGTGCCAGCCCCTGCCCTGGGCATGGACACCTCCCACCACACCAGGTTGCTCCAAGCCCCCTCCAACCTGGCCTTGAACCCCTCCAGGGATGGGGCAGCCACAGCTTCTCTGGGCAACCTGGGCCAGGCTCTCACCACCCTCACACCAAACGAGTTCTTCCCCAGATCTCACCCAAATCTCCCCTTTTTCACTTTAAAACCATTACCCCTTGTCCTGTTTCTCCACTCCCTGATCAAGAGTTCCTCCCCATCTCTCCTGGAGCCCCTTTAGGGACTTGAAGGGGCTCTAAGGTCTCCCTGAAGCCTTCTCTTCTCCAGGCTGAACTCCCTCAGCCACAACTCTCTCAGCCTGTCCTCACAGCAGAGGGGCTCCAGCGCTCAAAGCATCTTCATGGCCTCCTATGGACCCACTCCAACAGGTTCACATCCTTCTGATGTTGGTGGCCCCAGAGCTGGAAGCAGCACTGCAGGGGCATCTCCCCAGTGTGGAGCAGAGGGGCAGAATCGCCCTGCTCTGCTACCTCTGAACGTCCACCTCTACATGGGATGTCAGGTAGTTGGGTGGGATGAGATGAAACATCAGCGGAGCTGCACTGCCCATGTCCTTTCAGACTCCTTCTAGGAGGGCATTGTGTCTTTCAAGCCTCCACACTAAATCTCAGTGCATTTCCTTCCCATAAACTTCAATCTGCTTTTCTACATGTTAAAAAAAACCCCCAAACTAAACAAAAACACAGCCCACAACAAAAGCCCCTCCACGTTGATGACAGACTTTAAACTCAGTTTACTTTCATACGTTCCCTTTTCAAATCCTGTAACGAGCTGGTGTTTTCTCATTCTCATTGCAGTCTCTAACTGCCACTTGGATTATCTATTTGGAAGTTAATTCTAGCATTTAAAAATCCCATTTTACATGTAATTTTTGGTGCAAGGCATCCATGCAGGCACTCAGAGCCTTTCTTTAGTTGCTTCTCCGAATCAAGGTCTCTTTCCAGGAATAAGCTCTGGTTAAGTCTTGTCCGTATCGTGCTATGGTGTTATCACTTCTCAGGTATTATAAAATGCCAAAGGATCACTTTGTGAAGCAGATGCAATATTAAGACAATCCTAGGCGTGTTTGCATTCGCAAGGACAAACACAATTCACCTGCTCCACAGCTCCAGGGGTCACACCTCAGGGCTTTGCCACCAGCAGACATTTCCTGGCAGAAAGACTAGGCTGGTTTTCATAGAACCATAGAATGGTTTGGGTTGAAAGGGTCCTTGAAGATCATCTCACTCCACCCCCTGCCTTGGGCAAGGACACCTCCCACCACACCAGGTGGCTCCAAGCCCCCTCCAACCTGGCCTTGAACCCATCCAGGGATAGGGCAGCCACAGCTTCTCTGGGCAACCTGGGCCAGGCTCTCACCACCCTCACACCAAACAAGTTCTTCCCCACATCTCATCTTAATCTCCCCTCTTTCAGTTTAAAACCATTACTCCTCATCCTATGGCTGCCCTCCCTGATCAAGAGTCCCTCCCCAACTCTCCTGTAGGCCTGCTTTTGTCTCTGCCTCTTCAGTTGGCCTGTACCAAAGGTGGCTCAGTGTCCGGCCCCAGGACACAAAGACATTACCCCAAGTCCTCTACTTCTGGATCATCCATCCCAGTGCTCACAGAAGCTGCTAGGGACAGTGGATAGAAAAACCAGTTCATCCAATTGCACCGCCTGTGCTACCACTAAAAGGCGCCTTTTTGGCTAAAGCGAAACTTCTCAGCCCAATACCTTCCTCATCTTTGAGTGGAACTTCCCATGTTCCAGCTTGTGCCCGTTGCCCCTCATCCTGTCACTGGGAACCACTGAGAAGAGTCTGTCTCCATCCTCCTTCCACCCACCCTTTGGATATTTATAGTGTTAATAAAGGCATGGGGACACCTCTAACGACACCAGACCCTTTACATGCACTGCCTTTTACAACCCTTCGACAGCTCCACAATCCTGCTGCTGCAGAAGCATTGATCACAGTTCTACCCATGGAGACCTTTGGCTTTTCTAAAAGGCTTATTTAATTATTCATCACCTCTTACTTAATAAAACACAGCACCTTCTGCAGCTGGGGTCCCATCCATGTGACACATGTGGGATTGCCAGGCCAGCGAGCAGAGCTTCCCCAGGAACCACGTGCGCTCACGGCTGGAAACCAGGCTGTGTCTCCTTGGGGGGTAAGGAGGAAGGATGTGTTAACACGCATAAACTCTCAATATTTGGACAGTTTGCTGGAAAAGAAATCGAAAAGACTTGGGGAGGGGTCCATAATGCAGCACTGTACCCTAGGGGGGAAATAGGAATGGTCTCAGCGACATGTATTTGCTGACAATATTTTGCGCCACATTTTCTTCACAGGGCAGCAACTTCTGGCCAAAACCCCACACATGCAATACTAATTTAAGATCACTTAAGACCATGTTATAGCCAGTTCTATTCCTGTTGTGCTCATCAAAGGCAAATTTCCATGCCATCTGTTGGCACTGCTGGTGCCGTTCGCTCTACGATGCTCAATAAAGAAGCTGCGACGTTTCAGGAAAAACTTTAGTCATTTCTCTGTTTCCCCCCCCCGATGTCAAAGCTTTACCCTGCTTCGTTCTGCACCCATCACACCACAAAGCTGCTCTGTTCCAAAGCCCTAGATGTTACACTGACAAGCGATTTGGATTCAATTAGCAAACATGGCAAAGGCTGACACTGTTTGCACCGAAACCAGGTGCAACTTCCAGCCCCGCGATTGCTTTGAAGTCCTGAATCTGTGCAAAAAAACAACAACAAAAAAAGAAAAAGCAGGTATTTCCATGGCAACAGCCAGGACGCCATAAGGAGAGGAGGATGACATTTTGGCAGCAGAGAGGAGAGGCTGGGTGAGGAGGAAGGAGGCTCTTCTCCTCTGCCACGCAGATGTCATCTCCTTGAACACAGAGAAGGAAGATGAAGGAAGGAAGCGGCAGGAAACCTGTCCTGGGTATGAAAGATCCAGCCAGGGGTCTCTGGAGCATGAGAGCACTTCTGCACACCACTGCTTTTATCTTCAAAAGGAGAGAAAATGGTCCCCAGCGATTAGCAATACTCTTTTGCAGAAGAGATCGATGCAGGCAATCGAGAAATGCTGCATTAAAGCCATGTGTTTACTCTTGATATAGGAACATCTGAAAAAGGCTGACCTGGGTGCTTGAGAGACATCAGAAGGTCTCTCTGCAAACAGCAGCTTTCATTACAAACCTGCAGCTTATCATCCTCATCTTCATTTTGCCTGAACAGTTTTGACAGCTACACAAAGGCCTTTTTTNCACGCTCCAGAAAAACAAACCCAAGCTGCAAAAATATTGCTCTTACCAGTCCCCCTCTGCGTTATTTGAGCCCAAACCAGACAATATGGCTGCGTGGGGGTGGGGGGGGTGGGGGGATGGGGTGCTTCGTTTAAAGGGTGGGAGGAAGAAAGGCTGACTGTTGTCCCCATGCAATAGAAGACGACAGAATTAGTCAACAGCTACACAGGGACAGCCGTTCCAGCTATTCAAAAATAAGCAATCTATCCCACAGCAGAGCACGGGGCACCAGCAAGCCAGCAGGCTGTGGTCAACCCAGAACGGGCTTTAAAAAGAAAAATGTATTTCTAAGAACTGGCAGCAAAGTGTTCAACACAGGCAGGAGGGTTATTGAGGAGTAAAAGACTCAGAGCTACTCACTGAGCGACAAGTTAAATATAAACTAAGTTGTTGCAGAAGAATAAGCAAGACTGTTTACTTTCCTATTCCCTTCAGCTTTCGGCACAGCTCCTTTCCCAGGCACGGCCACGCACAGCCTGGGTTTCAGGGGTAACACCTGCCTCCCCACCTACTTCTGTACCTGCNTTTTTCAAATCCTCATGCCATTAAATTAATTTACAATTTTCCTCCCAGTGCAGAATGAAACGGCTGGCACTGACACCCGCAGCCTGATATTTTGGAACCACCTGCGTGTACGTACACGCTCCAGAAAAACAAACCCAAGCTGCAAAAATATTGCTCTTACCAGTCCCCCTCTGCGTTATTTGAGCCCAAACCAGACAATATGGCTGCGTGGGGGTGGGGGGGGTGGGGGGATGGGGTGCTTCGTTTAAAGGGTGGGAGGAAGAAAGGCTGACTGTTGTCCCCATGCAATAGAAGACGACAGAATTAGTCAACAGCTACACAGGGACAGCCGTTCCAGCTATTCAAAAATAAGCAATCTATCCCACAGCAGAGCACGGGGCACCAGCAAGCCAGCAGGCTGTGGTCAACCCAGAACGGGCTTTAAAAAGAAAAATGTATTTCTAAGAACTGGCAGCAAAGTGTTCAACACAGGCAGGAGGGTTATTGAGGAGTAAAAGACTCAGAGCTACTCACTGAGCGACAAGTTAAATATAAACTAAGTTGTTGCAGAAGAATAAGCAAGACTGTTTACTTTCCTATTCCCTTCAGCTTTCGGCACAGCTCCTTTCCCAGGCACGGCCACGCACAGCCTGGGTTTCAGGGGTAACACCTGCCTCCCCACCTACTTCTGTACCTGCTGCTATTACCTGGGGGCAGCCAAAAAAAACCCCACTACAGGATTCTCCTCCGTTAAAAACGAAACTTGCAAAAGAAAGGGAGGAGCAGGGGTTGGGAGAAGAGTATTTCCAGTTGAGAATCGGGCACCTCTTAAACCTGGCTATTTCAGGCTCCGAGTTTTTCAAGGAGCCTCATTCCAACTGATAACAGCTCTTAAATACAAAAACAACAACCAAGAGGATTTGGTTATGCTTCTTATCCTGCATCACAGGAAACAGGATTCCTCAGTCGTGTTTCCACTCCTTCCCTTGCAGTCTGCTGACAAATTGTCAATTTTGCAGCTTTCAGGATGGGTTTGATTTATTACAGCCATTCAGGGCTGGGGTGGGGGGGGTGGGGGGGGTAGATGGTGACAGCACGACTCACTTCAACCTGCAAATCTCATTAAAAATACAAATGCCTGAACAAATGGCAACAACCAAATATCCAAGTTCATTTGCTCATTGCTCAGCGCTTCAGGTCATTTGGGTTTATTGTTTATCCCCCTTTGCCTAATTAGACCTTATCTTCACATTATTCTATTCCTTCAGTTATTGCTCGAGCATGACAGATGTTGTGTGTCTTCCCATGGCTGTCCCCAGTCGAGCTCACCTGCACTCTGGGACCTCAGCAGACCACACATGGAGCCACAGCTGAAGCAAAGCCAGCCATGGTCTAATGAAATGACAGCACAAGGCTGGGGTGGGGAGGAGGGAGATTTCTGCAGTTGGCCCTTTCTACTACTCCTTGGAGCCTGCACAAGCTCCTGACTTATCCTGAAGTCAGTCTAACAGAGGAAGAAAAAAAGAAAGCAAGCTGGGCCTAATGAGCAGGGAGCACCAGGCAGAAGAATGTCCCAGCAGGTCCCAGTTTCGGGAATGTTGCTAAATAATGATCTCCATCACCTACGGGATCACGTTTCCCCAGGTGTTTTTAAACCCCAGCGGAGCAAGAGGCAGGTGGAGAGAGCGCAGAGCTGGGGTCTGACATGGAACTCCCCCCTCTGTGTGGCTGTGAGCAAACACCCCACCTCGCTGGACCAAAACCCTGCCAGGTCTCACTGCCTCCAGCAGGCACCGAGCTGGGAGAATCCCGAAGGAAAAAGCAACCACCCAGTGCCTGCGTGGGCACAGAACCCACATCCACAGTGACGTCCCCAGCAACGAGACCACCAGAAAAAAAAAACCCCAACATCTCTGCTCTGCGTCAAGCACTGCCCTCGCTAAAGGGCTGCTGGAGAGACACCAGACTTTGTCAAACATTCACGTCACGGCACCGTGATGCATCGGCTGGTGGCACTTCACCAGGGCAGAAGGGCTTTCCCCACACATCACCTCCCCCCTTCAACCTTCACTTGCATTCACCAAACCCTCCTACGGTATGTTTACTTTACCAAAAGCCAACCGAAGGGCACGTCACAACCCCCAGCTCCCCTGCCCCAGGCACAAGCTGTACTTTCTTCCAGCAAGGCAGCCCCAGGAGGAAGAGCAAAGGCAGAGAAGGCCAGTACTGAATGCCAGCCTGGAAGATGCTCACGTGCAGTGACAGCCTGCAGAGGCCACCACGGTCTCCAGGAGGAAGCTCCCATCCACTGGCTGAGCTGTTTAACTGGCACACTGATGGACAATCATCACATCAACGGGCAACCCTCACCTCCCATCCCCGTCGACACACAGTCTGCTGTTCTCTCTCTCTCTCCCCACACAGGCAGACGGTAATAATGAGATGTCAGCTTTATCCAGGATGCTAAATAAATGTCATACCCTTTGTCTGGTTTAATAGCTGCTGCCAAGGCAACAAGTAGTATTCCTTACCACCACACCCGGCACAGGATTAAAGGTGGGAAGCTGTCGTCTGGATGAACAGCCAAACACACTGCACCATCACCTTCCCTGGACCTACCACCCATGGGTCTTGGTCACCCTACTCCAGGCAGTGTTCCCAGCAGGGACACTCCACTTCCCAGAGCCCTTAAGCTAATTATCAAGATACTTGTAAAACCAGAAACAAAGGGTTACACATCACACCCTCCAAAAATCCCAGGAGAGGTGACCTTTTGGGACAGACTACAGGCAGGAGATGTCAACAGCGATCTAGCCCTGCACCACACAGCAGAGCAAGTCCAGGTTCCCACAACCTTTTGCCACTCCAGACTCCACAGCCAGGGACGGGAGCCCACCTCCACGCACAAGCGACATAGGGACGATGTGGCAGAGCCATGGGACTCTCAGCTCCCCGTCTACATCCACCCTCAGCTCACTGCGTTAACGCCACGCCAAACTCCACACAGGTAGAAGGAGCTCAAGGCAGCTCAGCATCAAACGCAGCATAAACTGACAGTAAAGATGCCCAAGAAGACAGACCCGGGCAGGCAGAGGTGAACCGCCATCGCTCAAGCCTTGGCCANAGTCTGGATGTGGTACGGACCCTCGGTGGGGCAACCTCAGCCAGGCCCCGGCCATTAAGGGGGGACCCCAACCGGGCGCGGACCCTCGGGGGGGGACTCCAACCAACCCCGGCTGTCAAGGGGCACCTCAACCGGGCATGGGCCCAAAGGGGGACCTCAGCCAGGCCCCGGCCATCGAGGCGGGACCCCAGCTGGGCACAAACACTCGAAGGGGGACCCCATCCAGGCTTCAGCCATCAAGTTGGGGCTGCACAAAGCCTGACGCCAACCAGGCCCGGCCCCCCAGTGGGGAGCACAGCCAGGCCCCCAGCTCCCGGGGGCTCCCCACCACCAGGCCCCCCAACCCAAGACCCTCCACCACACCTCCCCGCTCCAGCCAGGCCTCAGCACCCCCAGACCTGCGGCCGAGGTGCCCTGCAGTCCCCAAGATGGCACCCCCACGGGGCTGGGTGGCACAGGGAGGGGGACACAGGCCACAGCCCTCGGTGTGTCCCCGCATGTGAGGCCGCTTTGGGGTGGGTGCANAGTCACCCCTTTCCCCCTGTTTGCGGGGAAAAAGCCAAGTTGCCAGGGCAGGAAAAGGCAATCTGCAAAAGATACAGGACATCGGGGGGCTGACATCCGCCGGTGCTGCGGGGACGATGCTCCTCCAGCTCCCGGGGAACTGGGGGCAGCCGGAGCCCACCGGAGCAGGCCGGGCTCACGCTACCACCCGCTGCCCTGCTCGGGGCTGGGGAGGGGGAAACTATTTTGGGGGGGGAAACTATTAAATTCGCTGCAGCAGCACCGGGAGGAGCCTGCGGGATGC